>JANRMT010062806.1:116462332-116473520 GCA_026402145.1 Polypterus bichir lapradei | reverse complement strand
TAAAAAATAAAATAAAGTCACATATCAAAGTCGCCGTGAAAAGGCGGGTTGTAGCCCACTGTCTGAGTGTCATATGAAAGCTTATTAGGGTACAGAGAAAAAAAAGGCATACAGTGGGGAAAAAGCACGAAATGTCAACTTCAATCTCGACATTTCCACTTTAATCACGTAGTTTATTTTGTCATTAAAGTAGAACATCATAAACTTCATCTTAAAATCGTTTAATTAACCAGTTTCTCAAATCACATCGTAATTAAAGTAGCACGTTAAATGTTTTGTTTTGTATTTGATCGTCTATGTGCTCTATGTGTGTGAATCACTACGTGCTTCTTAAACCGGCTCTCTTCCTCCAGCTGGACACAGAATCCATTACATTCATGATATTACGGCTCTCTGAATAACTAAAATACTGAGATGTATACGTGATATCATTTTTACGATGATAGGAGTTAAAGCACGTTATTAAACATGGGTTTCACTTCGATGAAATAATTTATTGCAGCAGTACTCAGGGGCAGCTCTAGGCTTGTGGTGGCACTGGGCAGAGGAAGAATCGGTGGCTCCTTCACCCGCCAATGTCAGTAAGGTAGCTTATGCACGGTGGATGGCTACGTCCGTTGCGGACACTGCATAGCCGCCTCGTGCTCATGACACAAGCATTTAACTTTTGCCGAAATTTGTCGCTGCGTTTTTAGCTGTGTTGTTATTTTCTCTTTCTGTTTTATATTCAATATATATTGGTGTGGCCGCCCCTGCAGTCCTTGCTTTTCTTTCCCCAAATACCCAATCACCACACAATCAGCTCTGTAATAGAAGTTAAGCCATCTGTAAGCTTAGAGCGCCGATCCTTCAAAATGTTTAAGGAACATTGAAATATCTTCGTAGTACCTGTTTAATTATTCTATCCTTCACGACACTCCCAGTGAAGAGTATAGATTATTTAAATGAAGTTAAAGTTTTATCTGTATAATATAATCAACATATTTTGCTGCATTTCACCTTAAAAATGATATCGTCATCATATGTAAATACGCGCTTTATAAAGTGGCTCAGGTTGTGCGATATTATAACTGTAGTGCAAGTTTACAGTGGGGTGATTGTACTTATAAGTAAAAACAGTTCTACAAGGTGCAATTGATTGAGTGCATTTAAAGTTCTTGGGATGAAACTGTTTCTGAACCGCGAGGTCCGTACAGGAAAGGCTTTGAAACGTTTTGCCGTGGCTGAGACAGCGTGTTCTTGAAGCTGTATACCGATAATTCTCTTTCCGATCAGCTGCTGCTGTGATTCACACTCAGATACAGTGATATAAATACTCCGAGTGGTGCAGTGAGAGTAATATAGAAAAAGATGATCCGCTGTGGCAACTCCTAACAGGAGGAGCTGAAAGAAGAAGAAGAAGAAGAAGGTGCAGTGAGAGTAACAACGCTAAAGCAGTTATGGCATTTGGAATACTATGGCTATTCCCTGGACCATTATATTGTTACAAGTTAATTACAATCAGATGCGTTACACTAATAAACAATATGCGGTTAGTTTCAGTGTATTTATAAAGCCGCGTCAGGAAAATAAAGGTGTAACCACACGGGAACAGTAGCAGTGCTTTGACGCTGGGTGCCGCCAGTCTGCAAAACCAAGCGGAGAACTTGCGTACGACAAGGTATGAGGTACCGTGGAAAAGTCCGTGGCTTTACGCCAAGTGTAGGTTTTATACATCGCGATTTGAACATGGAAAAGTTCTTATGCAACATTTCTGTGCATACGCACCGTTTATACATGAGGCCCCAGAACAACATCTTCAAAACTGCCGATGCCCCACTGATTTTCCTCATGAACAAGACCCCTCCGCATGATGTAACACCTCCTCTCCAACCTCAAGAGGGTACTCCACCCTTTTCAAGCTGACAGTCATGACCTCTGACTTAAGGTTTTGATCCTCATCCTGATCCACTGCGCCAATTCCCGTCATAATTTGAAACACTTCACTCAGGTCTCATCTTCATCTTCTGTAAAGGCTTAGCTCTTTTAATCTTTCCTCATAATTCAACCCCTGTAGCCCCGTAATCAGCCTAGTCGCTCTTCTCTGGACCTTTTCTTGTGCTGCTTTGTCCTTTTTGTAGCCTGGAGACCAAAACTGCACACAGGACTCCAGATGAGGCCTCACCAGTGTGTTATAAAGACTTGAGCAGAACCTCCTGTGACTTGTACTCCACACATCAAGGCGCTATATAACCTGACATTCTGTTTGCCTTCTTAATGGCTTCTGAGCACCGTCTGAATATTGATCGTGTCGGGTCCCTATGAACCCTAAATCCTTCTCATAAGGTTCTGCTTTCAATTTTCAGACCACCCATTGTGTATTCAAACTTCACATTTTTACATCCCACATGTGGTAATTTACATTTAGTGACATTAAATTTCTTTCCTTGTAGTCCTGAAATCAGCCCAGTTGCTCTTCTCTCGACCTTTTCTAGTGCTGCTATGTCCTTTTTCGGGACCAAAACTGCACCCAGGACTCCAGATGAGGCCTCACCAGTGCATTATAAGGCTGAGCAGAACCTCCTGTGACTTGTACTCCACACATCAAGGCGCTATATAACCTGACAGTCTGTTAGCCTTCTTGATTGCTTCTGTACACTGTGTTGATGTATATAACAATAATAATAATAATAATAATAATAATAATAATTAATTATTCACTTTACTCATATAGCGCATTTCCCACTCTCAAGGCATTTTGACCTCCAGAAGTATGACAGATAGTGATGAATGCTCTATGACTCAAAGATCCTTCTCATTAGTTTCAAGCATCCCAAATGTAACATTTTCACTACACATAATTGTTTACATTTACTTACATTAATAATAATAATAATAATAATAATAATAATAATATTTTATTTATATAGCACCTTTCCCATGCTCAAAGTGCTATAAAAAATATATATTTTAAAATCATTGTCCACAAATCTGCCCAAGCCTGCATGGTCTCAAAGTCCCTCTGTAATAATGAAGCTGTTTCTTCATTATCTGCCCTTCCGCCTAGTTTGGTATTGTCTGCAAACTTAGTTGGTTATTTATATTCTCGTCTCGATTGTTTATATACAGGGTGAGTCAAAATGATGTTAACACTTATGGTACTGCTATGTAAATACTTATATACAATTTTTGTGCATAATTTATGTGCCTCATATGATACATGTCTGTGGTGGGCTGGCGCCCTGCCCGGGATTTGTTTCCTGCCTTGCTCCCTGTGTTGGCTGGGATTGGCTCCAGCAGACCCCGTGACCCTGTAGTTAGGATATAGCGGGTTGGATAATGGATGGATGGATATGGCACATGTGTTGAACATGATGGCGAACAGCTTGAGACATTCCTGTAAATCATCTTGCACATATGAAGTATGTTTTGTGAATAAATTGTTTCCCCAATTCAAATGTTAACATAATTTTGACTCACCCTGTATATTAACCCATTTATGCCTAAGGAGTTTGTGCATGAAATTCACATATGTTGCATAGAAAAATATAAGGAACAAGAATTTGAAGAAAAAAAAATTATTACATTCCATTGTTGAGTTATGAGGCGTTCCAAAATTGGAACACTAGGCAAATCCACTTCTTACATTACAGTATACATAACGTATAAAATTACCTGACTGTCGTTCCAATAATGGAACACGAGGCATTAATGGGTTAAAAAGAGCAGCAGCTCCAGAACTGTTCCCTGAAGGACACTGGCAAGTATGGCATCATGCAGGAAAACCCTGAGAAGCTTAGCACAATTTTGTTGTTTGATACTTGTCTCCAAAGCAACTTATTAATCATACAGTACAAAAAGTACTAAAATAATAATCCTGTATAAACAGCTGGTCAATCCATTTTGCAGCACTGGTGGCCACCTTGGGCGGTGTCATCTGAGTGGCGCCATTTATGAAAGTTAAGGGGCGTGCGCTCCGGACACTGAAGGGACCCCCCTGCCACACCTGGGTTGTAGAATTATGATAATAATGTCTGCGGTATGTACACATGGGGTACCATTTGGTGCCCTCTGAGGGGGACCCCCCTCCTGTCATTAAAATATGATAATACTGAGTGGGCAACATTAACCGCTGGGTGCTGTTTAAAAAGTGAAAGTGTGCATGTTCTATATACCAAGGAAGGCACACTCCTTAAAGTCGCATGGTGTATGCAAAGAAAGTGTGGCACATTAACCACTTGTCGACCAAACAAAAATATTTTTGCCTCTTCTTCATATAAAACTTGGATGGAAGAAAACTTTGGTGAAAGCGATGAACAAAGAAGGTGAAAGATTTTGATATTTGGGGTAGATGTTTCCACGAATAATTCATGCAAAGATTAAGGAAGGGTCACAAATTAGACCCGTCATCAGTGAAGAGCAGTTTGAAGATCAGCTAGTAGGATCGGTAGAAATCACATGGATTCTAGGATCCATCCATCCATCCATTTTCCAACCCGCTGAATCCAAACACAGGGTCACGGGGGTCTGCTGGAGGCAATCCCAGCCAACACAGGGCACAAGGCAGGAACCAATCCTGGGCAGTGTGCCAACCCACCGCAGGACACACACAAACACACCCACACACCAAGAACACACTTGGGCCAATTTAGAATCGCCAATCCACCTAACCTGCATGTCTTTGGACTGTGGGAGGAAACCCACGCAGACACGGGGAAAATATGCAAACTCCACGCAGGGAGGACCCGGGAAGCGAACCCAGGTCTCCTAACTGCGAGGCAGCACCGCTACCACCATGCCACCGTGCCGCCCGGATTCAAGGATGAGGTTGGCAATTACGGAACACTAAATTATGCCCAGCTGGTTCACAACAGACTTCAAGTATAAAACCATGAAGTACAACTGGTCGCTTAAAATTCACTTTCTGCATTCACACTTGGACTTTGACATTTGCTGCTAATCTCGGTAAGAAAAGTGGTGAAAGGACAGACATTGCAATGACGCATCAAAGCAAGGGATGTTCATCAATGCTGGACAACAGTTGTTGGACACTGAAACGAGGACCACCAGATGCCAAGTACAAATCAGCACAAAAACTTTTAGCTCAGTTAAAATAATGCAATGTGTCCGCATCATGTTTCTGTGGGATACAGTTGATCTGTTCACCTTAAAGATATCATAATCACCAAACATTTTAAGAAGCAAAACTTTTGAAAAAAAAAATTATTGTCCAATATTTTCACTCCAAATGACGTCGTTGGTGATTGGTAAATTGGCCAACCTCAAAAAAATGATTTTTTAAGTATCTGCTTTTTAAAGTCGTTGTGAATGAGACTGTGACATAAAATCTAAAATAAAGTATCAGAAGAAGAGACGAGTCAAAAAAACAAGTAAAGAATCGTAAGCATGAAGTGAATAATGCACGATCGTCAAGCCAAACTCAAAAATCCTAAATCGTAATCAAAAAATACGAGAAAAATTTTAATCGTTACCAAGAGCATTGACTAAATGAACATGCGCTAGTCTTTTGTTATTATTCACCAAACCTGGATACAAAATGGCCATTTAACCTTTCATCAATTCACCCCCTCAAAGTTGTGACGCTTAAGGTCACACCACTGGCCACCAGAACCCACGTCATGATGATGGGATTCACAAAATGGTGGTGCCTAAAGAAAATCTAAATTTTGTCTAAATTACAGTGGTGTGAAAAACTATTTGCCCCCTTCCTGATTTCTTATTCTTTTGCATGTTTGCCACACAAAATGTTTCTGATCATCAAACACATTTAACCATTAGTCAAATATAACACAAGTAAACACAAAATGCAGTTTTTAAATGATGGTTTTTATTATTTAGGGAGAAAAAAAATCCAAACCTACATGGCCCTGTGTGAAAAAGTAATTGCCCCCTTGTTAAAAAATAACCTAACTGTGGTGTATCACACCTGAGTTCAATTTCCGTAGCCACCCCCAGGCCTGATTACTGCCACACCTGTTTCAATCAAGAAATCACTTAAATAGGAGCTGCCTGACACAGAGAAGTAGACCAAAAGCACCTCAAAAGCTAGACATCATGCCAAGATCCAAAGAAATTCAGGAACAAATGAGAACAGAAGTAATTGAGATCTATCAGTCTGGTAAAGGTTATAAAGCCATTTCTAAAGCTTTGGGACTCCAGCGAGCCACAGTGAGAGCCATTATCCACAAATGGCAAAAACATGGAACAGTGGTGAACCTTCCCAGGAGTGGCCGGCCGACCAAAATTACCCCAAGAGCGCAGAGACGACTCATCCGAGAGGTCACAAAAGACCCCAGGACAACATCTAAAGAACTGCAGGCCTCACTTGCCTCAATTAAGGTCAGTGTTCACGACTCCACCATAAGAAAGAGACTGGGCAAAAACGGCCTGCATGGCAGATTTCCAAGACGCAAACCACTGTTAAGCAAAAAGAACATTAGGGCTCGTCTCAATTTTGCTAAGAAACATCTCAATGATTGCCAAGACTTTTGGGAAAATACCTTGTGGACTGATGAGACAAAAGTTGAACTTTTTGGAAGGCAAATGTCCCGTTACATCTGGCGTAAAAGGAACACAGCATTTCAGAAAAAGAACATCATACCAACAGTAAAATATGGTGGTGGTAGTGTGATGGTCTGGGGTTGTTTTGCTGCTTCAGGACCTGGAAGGCTTGCTGTGATAGATGGAACCATGAATTCTACTGTCTACCAAAAAATCCTGAAGGAGAATGTCCGGCCATCTGTTTGTCAACTCAAGCTGAAGCGATCTTGGGTGCTGCAACAGGACAATGACCCAAAACACACCAGCAAATCCACCTCTGAATGGCTGAAGAAAAACAAAATGAAGACTTTGGAGTGGCCTAGTCAAAGTCCTGACCTGAATCCAATTGAGATGCTATGGCATGACCTTAAAAAGGCGGTTCATGCTAGAAAACCCTCAAATAAAGCTGAATTACAACAATTCTGCAACGATGAGTGGGCCAAAATTCCTCCGGAGCGCTGTAATAGACTCATTGCAAGTTATCGCAAACGCTTGATTGCAGTTATTGCTGCTAAGGGTGGCCCAACCAGTTATTAGGTTCAGGGGGCAATTACTTTTTCACACAGGGCCATGTAGGTTTGGATTTTTTTTTCTCCCTAAATAATAAAAGCCATCATTTAAAAACTGCATTTTGTGTTTACTTGTGTTATATTTGACTAATGGTTACATGTGTTTGATGATCAGAAACATTTTGTGTGACAAACATGCAAAAGAATAAGAAATCAGGAAGGGGGCAAATAGTTTTTCACACCACTGTATATACAGGTAAAATTCCATTAAAACGAACTCCCAGGGACCTAAAAAATATTTCGTTATAACGAAAATTTCGTTGTAATGAGATTCTGTATTTGTTACTCTAGTGCTTTCTTTAACTTGCGCCCAGGTGTTTGCAATCATTTCAATAGCTTCTTTCGTGTTAATTTTAATCTCCTCCTGCCTTCAAGTTATGTTGACGATAATTTTTCTCAGCATTTCCTTGCGATAATACGATTTCCCGAAGCACGATTGCAGCGTCTGTGGAAGATTGTTTGTCTGTTGCCGGGGCAGGGAAAAAACAGGCTCATAGCGCTGCAGTGAAGTGACACAGAAGCAAATCATAAAAGATTGTGGTCGCGCTATAAGTCCCTGAATTACACCCCAAAACACGAGGCTGAGTCTTAGTACTTTAGGAAAACCAGCTTCATTCAGGTTGAATCAGGAACGGCACACTTATTTATTGTAGCGTGATCCGCCACTCTGCTATACACAGACACAGCAGTCAGGCTGCATCACCCATCGATATCTTTTCTGTTTGCTTTGGTTGAGAGACGCAGAATATCTTTGAGCCAGCTGTTGCCCAGGCAACAGATAAACAGTCTTCCACAGAGGCGGTGATCGGACTTCGGGACGCTTTTTGGTGTGTCGTCCAGTTAGGGGAGGTCTCTATAGAGTTTACAAACCTCACATTTTCTTGAATGAGTGCCGCATTAATAGGAATGTTTCTTGAACGAGCATCACTGAACCACATAAAAACAGCTTTTTCGACGTCTTCAAATGCAGCAGTACACATACGTTTGCAACCCGAGATTTTTTTTCTTTTTTGGCTCGGTCTTTCAAAAAAGTTGACAGCGTCGATGATGAAATTCCGAATTCACTGGTAACGTCTTTTTTATTTTTTTTTTTGCCGCAATCTAGAGCTGCAAAAATGTAAAGTTTTTTTCTAATATGAACTGTTATCGTTTTTTCGTGTCTGCCGTTTCGATAGGATGGTGACAATGAGTTAAATTCCAACGGATGTTTTTTAAATGTTGACGAGCAATAAGCAAAAGGTATCACTGAAAATCGCAGGAAACAAAAAGGGTACAGTACGAAGAAAGTTCGAAGAAAGAAAAAAATTACAGTGTTTCTGTTTGGAGATCGTTGTGCACAACTAAACTGCGGCCACAGAACTAACTGCTCTGTGGATGATTCATTCAGGCATTTGAAGGTCTTTTGGGAACTTCGTTGTAATGAAAGTATCTGCTGAATGTACTTTGTAGTAATGAGATTTCTATAGACTCGTGTCATATGGGGAAAATGTCGGGACCATAAAAATACTTCGTTGTAATGAAAATTACGTTGTAAAGATATTTGTTATAATGGAATTTTACCTGTACTAATCTAGTATATAATAAATCACTGGGGTCTGTGTGTGTGTGTGTGTGTGTGCCCAGGTCCACACAGCAATCTGATTGGTCAGTTTGGCTTTGGTTTGATTGGTCCATTCAGCTTTGGTGATGCAGTTTAGGGCCGGCCCACGATATAACAAAACTAGGCGGTTGACTATAGCATTGAAGTTTTTCGAGGGGCGACATGTTGTTAAGTAAAATAAACAATGTTGTGACGGGGTGGATTTTGGCAATCCCCTCATTTCTTTTTCTCCACCGCACACAATACTTCTCTTATGCCTCGTGTTATTCTCCAAGGGGAAGTTACCTCCCTCTCTTTCGATAAAACATTCAGCTACGACTCACAAGAATTTTCAGTCCCCCCAACGTCCTGATATTTTATCCGACATCTGTGTGTGACTTGCTCTTAACACGGATGGGTAAACGCACTGGTCAAGAGAGGTTTAGACACATGAAGAGGAGTAAAGTCGTGGGATGAACACTGAGAGTTGTCTGCAAAAATGGAAAGCATAAAAAAGGATGGGAGGAGACCAAAGCACCTCAAAATACTAGGATCTTAGAAGCAGGCATTATGGGAACGTGAGGGTACCAGTCAAGACAGGTTCAGACACACAAAGATACTGAGGAAAGGAGTATAATGAGCATTGAAATTTGAGATGGAAAATATTAAAATGGACAGGAGGTGACCACGGCACCTGAAAATGAGAGGATTGGAGAAGCAGGTTTTACAGGAATGCATTCGACAGAGGAAGCAAGACAGGTTTAGACACATGAGGTAGACTAAACGTGGGAACACCAGTCAAGATAGGTCCGAGGAAAAGCACTGAAGGTACACATAGGGCAAAAGAACCGTAGAACACATGGAATACATTACCCAGTAGAGACTTCTGGGACTTTCATATCTCGACTTGATGTTATTTCGGAGAACTAGGTGGACAGGATTGTCCAACTTTGTTGTGCTGAATGTCCTATTCTCATCAAAACGTTCTAAGTTACCGGTGAGGCAAAATTTCCAGTCTGTGGCTTACAAACAAATCAAGGGCCCAAAGACCAAGCTTTATATACAGGGTGGTCCAGATCTAATTATGCAGATCCAGATCGTCTGGATGACTTTGATTTATTCGGCGACGATTCCAGTTCGGCACGAAGATGATTCTTCATGTCGTCAGTTCGCACACTTCTCGATGGTCTGGGATTTTTCGGGTGATTTTCTTTGTAATAAACTTAATAAGTTATAGCGTAACGAAAATTGCATAGTTAGATTTGGACCACCCTATATAGGCATCGAGGTCGTCTTACAGTAACTTTTAGGCCTGGCTTGTCTGAACTTCACCTTAGCTATAAACCACCAGCCTGCCATTCCCAGTTCTAAACAGTTACTTGAACCCGGACACCTTACTGCACACGTGAAAGGTAAGCGACTGACAGGCACAAAGCATGGCCACCTTAACAGTGACACTGGACTCTTTACCACTAAGGATCTGGGCCTTAGTTCAGTGCAAGTCTGTCTTATGCAGGATGTTAACATATAAACGAGACATTCAGGGCAGGTCTTGCAACTGATCTGTTGATTTATTTTCAATAAGGCGCCTTCTAAAAAACTGACAAACGCGCTCTCTCTTTGATTGCCTGTCCAACAGCAGGCGGGAGCAGCGAATAATGAGCCTGTGTGTGTTTTTTTTTTTTTTTTTTTTACCAACTGCTCAACACTTCCACTTTAATAATCGTGATCTGCCAAAGCGTTACATTAGTCAATATGACAGGAACAAGATAATCAGCGGCTGTTAATCAAAACGCATACAGACAGGATTGCTGGCTATAAGAAACCCAAATGTGTATCATCTCATGTGAACTAATGTTTAGTGTACGCACAAGACGGGAACACATGGTAAAGGGGATGCTGGAAACTGTGTAAGCATGTGAAGTAAAGTAATAATGATTAACAAAAAAAAACTCACTTGGTGTATGTGGTGGCTCTGTGGCTAAGGATCTGCGCTGGCATCTGGAAGATTGCCGGTTCAAATCCAGTTACCTATACCGTTGGGCCCTTAACTTGAAAATTGCTCTGGGGGTGCTGTACAATGGCTGACCCTGCGCTAGGACCTCCAAAGGTCATGCCAAAAGACAATTCCCCCATACGGATTCACAAAGTATATCAAATCAAATCAAAAATGTACGCCGCACTGCGTATACTGGTGAGCTGTCTGTGTGGCGTAGGCATGTTCTGCTGTGTCCTCTTGGATGTTCCTCCATGTATTCGGATCAAATCAATTCAGATTCTTTATTCACTTAGTTAAACTGGAGTTATATTGAAACGTATTCTTTCAAGGCATTGTAACAGAAAAACGTTATCTCTTGAAGTGTCTGTTAATAATGACAATCGCAAGGTGAGAAGATTCGTCACGTGATGTCGTACAAGAATACACACAACCGTGGGGCAGATCAAAGTGTTTTGGCATGCACGGTGCCAAGTGGGTGAGGGGACGCAATCACCCGCTAAT
>JANRMT010062806.1:116427360-116460240 GCA_026402145.1 Polypterus bichir lapradei | reverse complement strand
AAGAAAGAAAGAAAGAAAGAAAGAAAGAAAGAAAGAAAGAAAGAAAGAAAGAAAGAAAGAAAGAAAGAAAAAATGATTTGGCAATCACACGCCTTTTGTCAGCTTTCTAGCAGAGCTCCTCTGATGGCGGCCCAATTTTTAGCAATGTGACAGCTTATATCAAAATGCAATGTAATTTTAAGTCATTCTGGTGTGCCAAAGCCACACATGTTACAAAAAAAATAACAGTCACGCACACACATGGGGAAAACAAAAACCTCTCAAAACACACACACACACACACACACACCTAAGAGCTGCGTTCATATCTTATAGAATTTCCAACCGAGAAATCAAACGAATCTATCATCCGCTGTAGAGACCAAAGCTGCTGCAGATGTTTGCAATGATCTTTGAAAAATGCTTCATTGTAATGTCAGGCATTTCCTCAAATTCCTAAGGGAGGATTTAAACTGTCGACTGAACAAACACATTTGTACGCGCAAGGCAGTGGGGAGAACTGGCAGCGAAGTCCCTACCTCAGAAAGGAGCCTTCTATTTACAATGCCTCTCACAACCCTTTCTTTTTTAATTCCTAAAAAAAAAATCATAATGCTTCCGCCGTCTGTCTTTGCATTGCAACAGCAAGTAACAAACGGCACCGATAGCATTTTGGGAATTGAAGATCCAGCTGAAACAGACTGCAAGCTGGAATTCTCGTAGTGCGAAAATGTAAGTGAATCAAAATGATTGTTTAGGAAGATCGAATCCTGCCTACTACGCTTGTATGACACCTAACAGGTAGAGCAAATATGCATCCATCCATTTTCTGATCCGGTAAATCCAATTAAGGGGCACATGTTCCTGGAGTGTACGTGGGCAAGAACTCAAAGGCCAGATTTTAGTGAAGACAAGCTCCAACTCAAAAAATGTGGTCCCCCTACTTAGGGATAAACATGATCATGGCAGATCCGGTGTACAGTAAAAACAAAAAGGGCCAGCGTCTTCTACAGATGTGAAAATGCACAAGGAGAGACCCAACTTCTTAAGCTGAATGTTATACGTGTCTTGAAAAGTAATGTATGCAAGTAAATCAGGTTTGCTTATGAAATCAGAAGTAACTGCAAGTCTGACTTCAAAACGTCTACGAGTAGTTAGGGAACTTCAGTCAAAAAGACGAATATGCCTCGATCAGAATACAGACATTTGGAGTCCGTCTAGTTAAAGCTTCAGTTAAAGTTGTCAAATGTGCCCACCACTCCTTCCACACATTCAGCTGAAACAGATTGCAAGCTCAAATTCTCATAGTAAGAAAATAAAAATGAAGCAAAATGATTGTTTAGTAAGAGCAAATCCTGCCTACTACGCTTGTATGACTAATAACAGGAGGAGCAAATATGCATCCATCCATTTTCTGATCCGGTAAATCCAATTAAGTGGCACATGTTCCTGGAGAACTCAAAGGCCAGATTTTAGTGCAGAAAAACTCCAACTCAGAAAATCTGGTCCCCCTACTTAGGGGTGAACATGATCATGGCAGATCCGGAGTACAGTACAAAAACAAAAAGGGCCCGCGTCTTGTACAGATGTGAAAATGCACAAGGAGAGACCCCACTTCTTAAGCTGAATGTTATACGTGTCTTGAAAAATAATGGATGCAAGTAAATTTAGGCTTGCTTATAAAATTAGAAGTAACTGCAAGTTTGACTTCAAAATGTCTTTGAGTAGTTTAGGGAACAAAAAGATGAATATGCCTCGTTCGGAATACTGACATTTGGAGTCCATCTAGTTAAAGCAAAATGAATCAAAATTGTTGCTTAGTAAGAGCAAATCCTGCCTACTACGCTTGTATGACTCTTAAGAGGAGGAGCAAATATGCATCCATCCATTATTTTTATCCGGTAAATCCAATTAAGTGGCACATGTTTCTGTAGTGTATCCAGGCGAGAGCTCCAAAAATAAATAACAAATAATATCCGGTCCTCCTAATTAGAGATGAACATATGACTTCACGGCAAATCTGGAGATGTGAAAATGCACAAGGAGACAACAACAACAGCAACATTTATTTCTATAGCACATTTTCGTACAATTTATGATGTTCGCTCAAAGTGCTTTACAAGATGATGAAAGAAGGAAAGATAAATGTAAAAAATACGATTAGGAACACTAAGTAACAAAGAATAAAGTAAGGGCCGATAGCCAGGAGGACAGAAAAATCAAACAAACAAACAAAAAAAAATCTGCAGGGGTTTCAAGGACACGAGACCACCCAGTCCTCACTGGGCAACAGGCACCAAGATAAGACCCCACTTCTTAAGCTGAATGTTATATGTGTCTTGAAAAACAATAAACAAGGACAAGCGTTGGTCACGTTACCCCGAAAGATTTCAGTACCAAACTGCTTTTCTCTAGCGGTATTCTGATCGTGCAGCGGCCCAGGGTTTAGTTGTTCTCATCACATTTTACAGCTAAATCGTTAACTACGTTTAAATAATCAATACTGTTAATAATTACACATTTGGGGGTGGCACAGTGGCAGAGCGGTGGCGCTGCTGTCTTACAGGGAGTCACATCCCTGGTGTTCCCTGCCTGGAGTTTGCATGTTTTCCTGGTGGGATTCCACAGTGGGCTCCGGTTTCCTTTCAAGGACATGTAAGTTTGGGGATTTGGTGACGCTTAAATGACGCCAATGTGTACGTGTGTGCTTGTATTCAACTTGCGATGGGCTGATGCCCCGTCCAGGGATTGTTTCTGCCTCATGCCCGATGCTTGCTGGAATGGGCGCATCATCTTTTCAGAATCGCAAGGTGTCCTGATAATTTAATGGATGTTTCAGGCAATTGTTGTTTTCTCTCTGTGATGATATCTCACACTGCCACCTGGTGGAATCTTCGAGATTTATATGAGGTACACGCGCAAGTATGAACGGTGCACTGCTTGAGTAGCAGTAGCGTTCGGAGGAGCAGGTGTCGCATCAAGTGAAGTATAAATAAGGGTTGTTAACCCACACCCTAATAAGAGTAACCTTCATTTGGCTTTCTATGAGGCCCCAGGTATGAGATACTTAAACTTAGGGCCTAAAATTAAGATAATAGATAATAAAAGATAGTTTAGGTTAAGCCCTTAAAATCTTTAAGATTAGGACTGGGGTTTTGTAATATTATAATTAGGGTAAGGGGAAGGATGGAAGCTCCAGTCAATAGTGGTTACGATAAGAATAAGGGGAGGGATGGAGTGTCTGTAAATATCCATCCATCCAACCTCTTCTGCTTATCCGAGATCGGGTCGCGGGGGCAGCAACTTGAGCAGAGATGCCCAGACTTCCTTCTCCCCGGCCACTTTTTCTAGCCCTTCTGGGGGAATCCCGAGGCATTCCCAGGCCAGCCGAGAGACACAGTCCCCCCAGCGTGTCCTGGGTCTTCTCCAGGGCCTCCTCCCAGTTAGACGTGCCCGGAACACCTCACAAGGGAGGCGTCCAGGAGGCATATTGATCAGATGCCCGAGCCACCTCATCTGACTCCTCTCGATGCGGAGGAGCAGCGGCTCTAAGTTGAGCCCCCTGCCGGGTGACTGAGCTTCTCACCCTATCTTTAAAGGAAAGCCCAGACACCCTGCGGAGGAAACTCATTTCAGCCGCTTGTATTCGCGATCTCGTTCTTTCGGTCACTACCCACAGCTCATGACCATAGGTGAGGGTAGGAACGTACTGTAGATCGACCAGTAAATTGAGAGCTTTGCTTTACAACTCAGCTCCTTTTTCACCATGACAGACCGATGTAGAGCCCGCATCACTGTGGACGCCGCACCGATCCGCCTGTTCATCTCACGCTCCATTCATCCCTCACTCGTGAGCAAGACCCTGAGATATTTGAACTCCTCCACTTGGGGCAGGATTTCTCCCCCAACCCTGACAGCACACTCCACCCTTTTCCGGCTGAGGACCATGGTCTCGGATTTGGAGGTGCTGATTTCCATCTCAGCCGCTTCACACTCAGCTGCGAAACGATCCAGAGAGAGCTGAAGATCATGGCCTGATGAAGCAAACAGGACAACATCATCTGCAAAAAGCAGTGACCCAATCCTGAGTCCACCAAACCGGACCCCTTCAACACCCTGGCTGCGCCTAGAAATTCTGTCCATAAAAGTTATGAACAGAATCGGTGACAAAGGGCAGCCCTGGCGGAGTCCAACTCTCACTGGAAACGGGCTCGACTTACTGCCGGCAATGCGGACCAAGCTCTGACACCGGTTGTACAGGGACCGAACAGCCCTTATCACGGGGTCTGGTGCCCCAAACTCTTAGAGTACCCCGCACAGGATTCCCTAAAGGGGCACGGTCAAACGCCTTTTCCAAGTCCACAAAACACATGTAGACTGGTTGGGCAAACTCCCATGCACCCTCCAGGATTCTGCGAAGGGTGTAGAGCTGGTCCACTGTCCCGCGACCAGGACGAAAACCCCACCGTTCCGAGTTCAGGATTCAGGAGGGTCCGTTAATATTAAAAGGTAAAATGTCAACCTGGTTAAACGAATTATGTATCACAAGGAAAGCTGACTCCTCATCCAAAGATGAACTGTCCTTGAATCTTAGAAATGGAAAGCGTGGAAGAGTCAATGGACTGACACAGTTTGAATCACCTTCATTGAAGTCAGCTACAATGCCCCGATGTCCCATGTTTGGGCCAAAGACACGTTTTTCTTTGATTCCCCCCTCTGCTCCACAGTTTAAATCTACAAATCCAACTATTCAGAGTTGTGATTAAAGTGCACATTGAAGAATTTCCTTTGAGGGGATTTAGAGATGTTTCAGTCACACCAACACTTTTTCTACATGGTGCCCCCATTTCAGGTCATCATAATGTTTGGGACAATTGGCGTGACGCGTGTTTGTGATTCCTCAGGTGGGTTTCATTACTTCATAAGACACCTCAGCCTGCTTCTCCCCTTTGGAGTCTGTAGTTACCATTATTCATCATGAGGACAAAAGCTGTGCCAATAAAAGTCAAAGAAGCCATCATGAGGTGAAAACCAAGAATAAGAAAATTAGAGATATCAGTGAAACTTTAGGATGACCGAAATCAACTGTCTGGAGTATCATGAAGAAGAAATAATACACTGATGGGCTCAGTAGTCACAATGCTGACAACAGAAGAATCCTCACTACGGTCAAGAAAAAGCCCCCCAACGCCTGTCTGAGAGATCATACAGTGTCTTCAGGGGGCCGTTGTGTGTGTGTCAGAGACGACTATCAGCAGAAGACTTCATGAACAGAAACACAGAGGACACACTGCAAGATGGAGACCACGAAAACAGGATGGCCAGATGACAGTTTGTGAAAAAGGTCTTGAAAGAGGCTGCAGAATTCTGGGAAAAGATGGGCAGATGAGATAAAGATGAACCTCATCAGAGTGATGGAGAGAGCAAAGTGTGGAGACCAAAAGGAACTTCCCGAGATCCAAAGCAGACCACCTCATCTGATAAACATGGTGGTGCTGGGGGTGTTATGGCTTGGACATGTATGGCTGCCACAGGTCCTGGCACAGCTCTATTCACTGATGATGGAACTGCGGACAGCAGCGGCACAATGAATTCTGATCTGCTCAGTTCTAGTAAAGACCTCCAAACTCCTTGGATGGCACTTCATCCTACAACACGATAATGAGCCAAACAGACTGCTGAGGAAACACAAAGCTAAAAAATGGAAAATTCTTGAATGGCCAAGGCAGTCGCCCAATTGAAATCCAACTGAGCAGGCCTTCCATATGCTGAACACATCGTTAAAGGGGACAAACCCCCCAAAATAAGCAGTAGTTGAAGATTACTGAATTAGAAGCATGGCAGATCACCACCAGAGGAGACCCTCAGCACCCGGTGATGTCTGTGAATCAGAGACTTCAAACAGTCATTGTATGTGAGGGATATGTGACAAAGAGCTAAATATGACAACTGCCTGCCATGACAATGGCAATAGACCTGCCGTCACTGGGTCCCAAAAATGATGGTGCACTGAAATTGGGGGACCGTCTAGTAAAAGTGTTACACAAATCCCCTAAAATGAAAGTCTGCAATGTGCACGTTAATCACAAGTCTGAATTTGTAATGTTAAACTGTGGAGAAGAGGAGTCACAATCAAGAAAAAAATGGCTCATGTCCCAAACATTAAGTATATTTCGGTTTACTAGTCCGTCCACAGATAAATGTGCCTGATCAATTGTTATCTGTGTGACATAAAGCCATTTGAATAACCTGATCAATAAGTTTTATTGGCTGTCCATACAATCCAATGCCCTTGAAGAAACTGTCAATTCTGTGGATGTTGGTAGGTTGACTGGTGACTCTGAATGATGCCTTGGGTTCTTAGGTGTGTATTACAAGTGCGACTTTACACTACCTGCTATCCAAGGCATAAACGAAATAAGGAGAAAACACACATTTTAGTGATTAGCAAAAATGGATATAATGAGGTTATTAGAAACAAACTTGATCTATTAGGATTAAAAGCCAAGACAGAGGTAAAGAATTTAGGGGTAACTATTGACTCTGACCTACATTTTAAATCACATATTAATCAGATCACTAGGTCAGCACTTAAAAAATAGACCAAAAGTTAGACCTCTTATAACTTTGCAAGATGCTGAGAAACGAGTTCACGCTTTTGTTCTTAGTTGACTAAATTACTGTAATGCACTCCTCTCAGGACCACCCAAAAAAGACATTAATCGGTTATAATGAGTGCAGAAAGGGGCTGCCAGAATCTTAACTAGGAAAAGAAAATCCGAGCGCATTTCTCCAGTTTTGATGTCACTACACTGGTTACCAGTGCCATTTTGAATTGACTTTAAAATCCTGCTTATGGTTTACAAAGCCTTCAATAATCTGCTCCGTCTTATATCTCGGAATGTCTTACACCTTACACTCCAAATCGTAACCTTAGATCTTCAAATTTGTGTCTACTAAGAATTCCAAGAGCTAAACTTAAAAGAAGTGGTGATGCGGCCTTCTGCTGTTATGCACCTCAAATCTGGAATAGCTGACCGATAGAAATTTGCCAGGCTAATATGGTGGAGCACTTTAAAAAACTGCTAAAAACCCCATTACTTTAACATGGCTTTCTCATAGCTTTATTTTAGTGATATTCTGTATATTCATTCAATTATCATTTCTATCATGGCTCCATGATCCATACTAACCCCTACTTTCTCTGCTGTTCTTTTTCCGGTTTTTTGTGTGTGGTGATCTGCGCCGCCACCACCTGATCAGTGCGCCATGTTGTCCCTACATTGATGGATTGAAGGCCAGATGTCCACATGACACTCATCACCTAATTCTTCCACGTGGAGCCTGAAAGCCATGAGGACTGATTGAGATCACTGATGTTAGGTAGGTGTATGTAGGCGGAGTGGTGGCTTCTTTTTCTCCGGAGGCTAGGGATCTGCACTGGCAATCGGAAGGTCGCCAGTTCGAATCCTGTAAATACCAATAGGGACTCTGCTCTGTTGGGCCCTTTAGGAAGGCCCTTAACCTGCAATTGCTGAGCGCTTTGAGTAGTGAGAAAAGCGCTATATAAATGCAAAGAATCTCTTATATATATATTTCTCTTCTGGTTTGTCCTGCTTCCTCTTCAAACCCAGTCCCGCCCACACGGCATTTCTCGATTCCTATTCGTCCTCTTCCAAACCCTTCCCCATGCTGGCTGCAGCCTCCTATACACCCCCACGCCGCTTTTCTCGATTCCTATTCCTCCTTCGGACTACCGCGTTCCCCGCTCCTCTCTCATGACCCAATTGGTGTCACGTCACCGCCCGATATCTAGCCTGACCGCGTGACCTTTCACTTCAGCCATGTCTGCGCCTGGGAGTCTTTTCTGTAGCCTGCTACAGGAAGTTACTCTCTCGACCACTGCCATTGGTTTCGCTCATTGCTATTGGTTTCGCTCCTTGCTATTTTCGTTATACTGCGACAGTTGTTTCCTAAACCTTTGTTATAAAATGAATGACAGTATCTTCTCTGTCGACGGGTTTTTGTACAACGTCATCTGTATTCCGGGATCTGGCAACTGCCTGTTCCTATCAGTGGGTTATTTCTTGACACAAACGGTTGATGAAGGCAATGCAATCTCACTACGACATAGGACAGTAGATTTCGTTGCATCACATTGGGACGTTCTTCCTGTTATTCTTTCCAACGCAAGTCGAGTTATCACAACAAGTCATGAGTACTATCAATTCATGGCAACATTTACAGTTTATGGTGGTGAAGCTGAAATTCAAGCTCTTTCCGAGATTAGATCTTTCGACTCATTATCTGTCGTGTCCAGCAAAACACCTATTCACAACAACGTCTTTCAAGAAGTATTTCTTTCTTCTTGATTTCTGAATTCCTTTCTCACAGTTTTCCGTTCCTATTTTTACACCGCCGTATTTTACTAGTTATTATTATGATTATTAGGTAGCATTGTAGCAGCCCACATAGGGGATTTTATTTGTATGTAAGTATGTCTTGTTGAGTGATTGTGAAATGTGAATAACAACACTGGTTGCACCGATTTCTGTTTGGAAATTGGGGTCGGTGTCTTTAAACAGGTTTGAAATGACGCGGAGGGGCTTGTGGGATTTGTAGTCTGTGGTTTGGATGCACTGTACCAATAAAATCGGAACAGAAGGATGTGGCAGGACTTTAAGATTGTGCCATTTTCCAATCATCATCATCCACAGCAGCTCCTTAAACTTTCAGTTACTGGACATTCATAGTGGAGAAGGTTGGTGGTCGGCCACCGGATTTAACCCTCAATGGTTCCTTGGGGTGCGTTCTGCACCCCCTGGCCATTTCTATGGCTACTACCATGTTATTATTAAAATTTCAGCAGTTATCCTCTAGGACATTGTAAGTGCACTAGTTTTTCATACGTCATGCATAAAATGATAGAAAAAGTGTTAACGTCAATTATCGCTGGCATATTTTCATCGGGGGTGCAATATGCACCCCCAAAAAAACTTAATTTTTGACAGAAGTCTGTGGAGATTCTCAGCTATCCAGGTCATGGTTATCCTAAAAAAGAGTTATGCTGGACTTTGTTTCCATCCAGAGTGCTTTCTCAATTCTAACTGATTGGTTGGCAAAGTTAAAAGAACTGCATTGTAGGTGGATTGGGAGGACAACTGATTCAAATGAACGACCGTCGTTGAACAGAGGCGGTGGCCTTATACATAATCTATCACCTACCTACAATGCAGTTCTTTCAACTTTGCCCAGACGGTTCCACAGAATAAACGAGACATTCCTCTGAGCATGATAGCAAAAAACAGAGACAAATTTTCTTCGATCTTTGCATTTGATGGCAACAAAACTTTGGTATCATATGTCCCCAAAAAAGGAAAGTCGGTCATCCTTTTGTCGACAATGCATCACGACAAGGCTGTTGATGGTCTGAAACAAAAACCAGAGATCATCCTTCATTATAATGCTACTAAGAGCGGCATAGATAACATGGATCATTTGGCCTGCATCTACTCTTGCAAACGAAAAATCAACAGGTGGCCAATGGTCCTGTTCTTCAACATGCTTGACACAGCTGCCATTGCCAGTTTCGTGATCTGGATGTGCAATAACCCTGATTGTAACAAGTCATCCAAAGCGATCCGTCGTCGCCAGTTCCTCGTGAGTCTCGGGGAGTCTCTTGTCGAGCCACTGATTAAAAGACGTTTGGACAATGCAGCCCAGCTCAGAAGACCGATCATGGATGCAATCCAACTTCTAGAGCTGGACTCTGGAGAACTAGAAGCAGGAACAGAGAGACCAGCTAAAATGAAGAAGACACAGGGACGTTGTCACCTGTGCCCGCGTGAGTTTGACAGGAAGACACGCAAATTCTGTGATAAGTGCTCTAGGCCTGCTTGTCCAGCACATTCTGTCAATAAATCAAATGTACTTTGTGACAAATGCATATAACTTTAGACATGTCATTTGCAGAAATCTTAAACGTTTGCATCTAAAAGGTGTGATAATATATATTTTACAATCTTATTAGAACATTGGAATTAAAATGGCACTTACATCGCGGCAGTGAAGGAGTCGGCTAGACGGAATGTGCATTATATGACCAGTCCCCTCCGCTGCCCCCCCCCCAACTGCCGCAACCCCATTAACTGCACTATTTCACTGCATAAGCTGTGTATGCATCATGCACTTACCTAATAAACGCATCTTAACTTTAGTTCATTGAATTTGAGCTTGGTACCATTGAATTATATATACCAACGAATAGGGGTGCAATTTAAACCCCAAGGACCTGGAACGTAACTTTCTAACAAGGACCCATTGAGGGTTAAGGATGGCGGTGGGTTCTTTTTCTATCCCAATCCAGTCGTTCGATGCTCTTGGAGACTATTCTTCTGGACTCCGGTGGTAGGACAGTATTGCACTATCTAAGATCCGGGAAGCAGTTTATTGAATAGGAGCGTTCCACACTTCACTCCATCGTCTAATCACTTCCATCATTTACAGTAAGGCCTCTGTTCAGGACTGTAAATATCGTAGTGTGGCGGTTTGTTTTTGGGGTTTCTTTCGTATTTTTTGTGTTTGTAAGTAGTTATTCTAGCAAATAAGGAACATTTTATATATTTGTGTGTTTGGTGTGTTTAATCTTTATGGGCATTTTCCTGGGTGTTGTTAATGTTCGGGTGGCAGGGTGGAAATACGATAGGCCTGGGGTGTGTTGGCCTGATTCTATCCGTCCCTCATTTTAAAAGGGTCCTTGCTACGTAAATCTGGTGGCAACCTCCGCACACACTAGAAGTTTGGGGGTGTAGTACAGGATACCCAGTGGGTGCCGGGTGGTCTCGTGGTCTTGAAACCCCTGCAGATTTTGTGTTTTTTTTTTTTCTCCAGCCCCCTGGAGTTTATTTTTTGTTTTTTTCTGTCCTCCCAGCCATTGGGCCTTACTGTATTCTTTGCTACTTAGTGTTGCCTCATCTTATTGTTATATTTTTCTTTATTATTTCTTCATCTTGTAAAGCACTTTGAGCGCCATCATTTGTATGAAAACGTGTTCTAGAAATAAATGTTGTTGTTGTGCAGACAACACTGAGCGTCAAGTCCAAGATGTGATTTTCAGACCCATGTAGTTCATTGTGTGTGTGTGTGGCGGGGTGGGCAAACTCTGTGATCAGCTGCTGTCCCTCCCTGGCTCAGTTCCCATCTTGTGTTGTTTGCTGGAAGGACAGACTTCACCTCCCACTGACTCCAACCTGGAAAAGGAAGGTTTAGAAATCGGAAAGTGTTGATCACTTAACATGGCGCATGGAAGCTTAGCACCCTCTGACTATGATAACGGAGTCAATCCACACAAGGGTCCCACTATAAGTGACCCATTTCAGAGGGTGGTCTGCTGTTCCCATGCAGGCAGAAGAACGAGATGACACTGGATGCCATACTGGCAGTGGTCCGGGGTTTCAGGGGTGTTTCTGGAAGTTCTCATTTGCTTAGGTGACCACTACAGAGTCGAGTCAGTGCTGCTTTTATTTGTGGGAGTAAAGTGGACAGCCAGCTTTGCAAATTCCGTCACCTTGATGAGAATTTAAGCAAAAAGACATTGGGCGACGGGACAAAGGTGGGAGCGCGCCGTAGAGTAATGACGCTTCATTTTGTTGCCCTTCCCCGCCCCTCTGCCTACTCATTCCATGAAATGGAAGCCTTACAAGATGAGATATTCCTATAATGTTCCTGAATGTTGGCGGTCAGTGCCATTTTATGCCAGTTTATTTTTCTGTAGCTATTCAGATTACTGCTAACTCATGGAACCCCCCCCTCCCACCCCCACCCCAAGACTGCCCTGGGGGCACCAAGACACTACCAACATAAATACTTGAAGGATTCTTGCAGCTCTGCCTGACACGAAATGTCGAATTTTTTGAAACTTCATGGAGAGGCTTTGGTGACGGGGCCTCGCTTTTTTCATTTTATTTTATTATTTTTTTTTTTTTTATTAGCTCGAAGCTAGACATTCGCATATATCTTGTGAGCAACGTACAGGCAAATCTTTCATTTTCCTTTTATTATCCCGCCATGTACTGTCACTTAATTTTTTTGTATGCAATCCTTCCTGACAAATATGAGTCGCTGCCTGGTAATTCGTTTGACATTCATTCTGTTTTTTGCTCTAATTATGGCTCCTACTCCTGACACTGAAGCGGCCATGCTGCCAAAGACCAATAGTACACCTGTCAGACTGGTTGTGCCACTGTCTAATGCCCTTTTATGCCAGTCTGATGTTAACAAATCCAAAAAAAAAAAAAAAAGAGAGAGAAAAGAAATGAGATAGCGGCTCTATTTGCATAGGCTCACTTTACATTTATAGGTCAACAACCACAAAGGTCCAAGTCAGGGTGGTTACCAGGGCAACCCGAGGGATGAGCCATCAGCCTGATGTGGGCTTCTTGAGGCGAAATTTACTTCACCATCTCCTCAGCCTCCTAATTTCTCTCAGCTGTGCCGCTATTTCTGGGTGCCTTCGATTTAACGAGGCAAATGCACGACGACATTACGGGAATTTAAAATTTGACTCAAGTCTCCGATGCCTCGGCCGTTTAATTCTTTTTTTTTTTTATATATATATATGCCATTTATTGATCTGAATCAAAGTCGGCAGAAGAAATTCGAAATAAGCCAGGGAGCCTTTCCAATAAGAAAATAAAAAAAAAAAAACAATAAATGAAAATGAAGCCGAGTATCTCCTTCAGTGTTAGGGAAGCCACTCGTGATTCCCGTCTCGCGACAACAAGATAATGAGTGTGAAATGAGCAAAGATAGCGTTTCCAGGGGAGGACTGGCAAACATTTTTCATGAAAACCGTTGCTGTCAGAACCAAACGATTGTGTTTCGTTTCGATATGCACATAATTCAAATCAGCTGAGACAAGCGAGGTGTTCAAAAAAATCAGTGGTGGGCCCGGGATTTGTCAGCCCCTACTGCAGCAAACGGCTGTAGCCAAAGTCAAAACCCCGAGAACTTGGAGAAGAAGCTCAGCTGAAAAGAGCCATCGATGTCCCTTTTCCACCACTCGCAGCTTTCTCTTTATGTGGATCTGTGAAACGGCTGGATTGGATTCTTATCAGGATGCTGTGATATAGCGGGTCCGCGGCTCAGAAGGAAAGACCACTTTTTAAATAATCGTCGCGGCTTATAGAGAAGGCGTGCTAGTGTGGCCGGAGCGGTTCTCAGACGCAATGTGATGCAGGCATTTCCTCACTTAAGTGCACAGTTGAGGAATTGTTTGTATCCGTAATTGATGCCGGGAGCTGCTAATTGCCACACCTGTGCCACGTCCCCATTATAAACAGGAGAAGCGCGAGCGTGGAAACGGAGAGAAAGAAAACAGAACGGAGGTTAAGAGTGGGAGAAGAAGGCAGGAGGAATAAAGATCCGGTGCAGGTGTGAGCGAGTGAGCAAGCGCGCTGGAAGAGTAGGCTCTCTGAACAATGCAGGCAGCTGGGAAGACAGCCCCTCAGTAGGAGTGTTAGGCCGACACTCGGCAGGGGCAGCAGGAAGCAGTCGCTCCACCTGAGCGATCATAGGAAATGGAGTGACTTAGAAGGAGGTTGGCTCGCTGCATAAGGCCGCGGAAGTCAGGGAGGTTTGGGAGAACTGGCGTGACGGCTGTATGTAGCCAGGTGATGGATGACTACCAGACCAGGAGAAGGAAAGTCAGCTACTCCTGCAGTAGGGCGACTCCTCTGTTACACGGCCTGTATGGGAGAAGCAGGGGAGCCGCCAGTTAAAGAAGGTTTTTAAAGAAGAGATTGCTACCTGTCAGTGTTTTTTAACCTTGTTTTATAGGAATTATTGATTTGAATTTTAACCTCCACTTTTTACAACACTTTTATGAATTATTTATTTATTGAAACATTTGCGGAACACTGTTTGATTTGTTTGGTTTTTTGTAATAAAAGCACTTTGGCACTTAACACCTTCCCCTTGATCACAATATTCTTAGAAATCGCCTTAGTCAGTGGGTGAGGCTCTCTGGCAGTGTCTTAAATTGGTTTGAATCCTACCTGGCAGGTAGAAAATTCTTTGTTAGTTGTGGTAATTATACTTCAGAGACACATGATATTCTATATGGTGTCCCACAAGGCTCTATCCTGGGTCCACTGCTCTTTTCGATTTACATGCTTCTGTTAGGTCAGATTATATCGGGGCATAACATGAGCTACCATAGCTATGCTGATGACACACAGCTGTATTTATCAAAAGCACCTGATGACCCCGACTCTCTTGATTCACTAACACAATGTCTTACTTGTGTTTCTGAATGGATGAGTAGTAATTTTCTCAAGCTAAATAAAGAGAAAACTGAAATTTTAGTGATTGGCAATAATGGATACAATAAGGTTATTAGAAATAAACTTGATGCATTAGGATTAAAAGTCAAGACGGAGGTAAAGAATTTAGGGGTAATTATTGACTTTGGCCTGAATTTTAAATCACATATTAATCAGATCACTAGGACAGCATTTTTTCACTTAAGAAATAAGCTAGACCTCTTATATCATTGCAAGATGCTGAGAAATTAGTTCACGCTTTTGTTTTCATTCATCTAGATTACTGTAACGCGCTCCTCTCAGGACCACCCAAAAAAGACATCAATCGATTACTAGTGCAGAATGCAGCTGCTAGAATCCTAACTAGGAAAAGAAAATCCGAGCACATCTCTCCAGTTTTGATGTCACTACACTGGTTACCTGTGTCATTCAGACTTGACTTTAAAATACTGCTTATGGTTTACAAAGCCTTAAATAATCTCACATCATTCTATATCTCAGAATGTCTGTCACCTTACACTCCAAATCAAAACCTTAGATCTTCAAATGAGTGTCTCCTTAGAATTCCAAATGCTAAACTTAAAAGAAGTGGTGAGGCGGCCTTCTGCTGTTATGCACCTAAAATCTGGAATAGCCTGCCAATAGGAATTCGCCAGGCTAATACAGTGGAGCACTTTAAAACACTGCTGAAAACACATTACTTTAACATGGCCTTCTCATAACTTCATTTTAATTTAATCCTGATGCTCTGTATATTCAATTGATTATCATAACTATTCATGGTGGCTCCAAATCCCGTACTAACCCCTACTCTCTCTTCTGTTCTTTTCCCGGTTTTCTATGGTGGCGACCTGCGCCACCACCACCTAATCAAAGCACCATGATGTTCCTCCATTGATGGATTAAAGGCCAGAAGTCCACGTGACCGTCATCATCAAGTCCTTCCATGAGAACCCTGAATACCATGAGGACTGATTATTTATCTTAGTTAGAATGCCTAGAGGGGGCTGGGTGGTCTCATGGCCTGGACCCCCTGCAGATTTTATTTTTTCTCCAGCCGTCTGGAGTTTTTTTTTTGTTTTTTGTGTCCTCCCTGGCCATCGGACCTTACTTTTATTTAATGTTAATTAGTTAATTAGTGTTGTCTTATTCTAATTCTTACTTTGTCTTTTTTTTTCTTTCTTCATCATGTAAAGCATTTTGAGCTACATTATTTGTATGAAAATGTGCTATAGAAATAAAGGATGTTGTTGTTGTTGTTGCTCCGTTTGGTGTCCTCATTATCCAGCTCATCCGGTTACATTACCGACGGTGTCGGGTTCAAGAGGATCCCTAAAGAGCGGTGGGAGCATGGAATTGTCATCGTAATGTCTTATCATAATCGTATTTCTTAACTTAACTCTGCCTTCACTGGTGTGTTCCTGTACTTGGGGTGGTGTAGTAAGGAATTGGTGTTGGTTGTGTGCGCCCCGGATTATTTCTTCTTTTTTTTTTTTTTCTCTTTGTTGCCGCTCTTAGATGGCAGTACATATTATAATCGTGCCGGCACGAGAAGCGGTACAGCACCACGTCTGGTCTCAAAGAAGTTGGTGTAATGTGGTGCGGGAAACTGAGCTGCCCAAGTCTACTCGCAGCTCCCAGTCCAATCCCGAGGTGAGCAGGCTGGCTTCTACTGTAGGCTGCTATCCCGTCCTGACAAAGCTGATGTCCCCCTGTCTCAGGATGACCCTGTTGTTAGTCAAGGCCTTAGAGATGGCCTCTTCCATTGACTTGAGTGCCTGGTCGTGTCACCAGCCACTGAGGGCTACTGTGCAGCTACTGAGGATGAGCTCCAGTGAGTCCTTACCGGTGCAGTGAGGACATACTGGAGACTCACTCTTGCCCCAAGTTTGTAGAATTACTGGGCTGGGAAGGACATCATGCACGACTCGAACCATGAACTTGAGCCTGCCAGATATCACCACAAGATAATTTAGACATTTGATTTGGGGGGATATTTAGGTTTTTACAGAAGCTCAAGAAATATTATAGCAAACAACACCACTTCCTCCTCAAATGCATACAAGAATTAAATTGAGAAGAAAAACTTCTGACTTGGCGAAAAAATAAGTGAGCAATCTCGCCAAGGCATTATGCCAGCTGTAATGTAATATTCGATCATTTTCCTTAATAAATAAATGACCAATTATATTCATTTGTTTAACTGGTTTCTCTTTATCTACTTTTAGGACTTGAGTGAACATCTGATGATGTTTTAGGTCATATTTATGCAGAAATATAGAAAATTCTAAAGGGTTCACAAACTTTCAAGCACAACTCTATCTATCTGTCTATTATATAGTGCCTTTCATATCTATCGATCTATCTATCCATCCATTATCTAACCCGCTATATCCTAACTACAGGGTCACGGGGGTCTGCTGGAGCTAATCCCAGCCAACACAGGGTGCAAGGCAGGAAACAAATGCTGGGCAAGGCGCAAACACACACACACCAAGCACACACTACGGACAATTTAGGATCGCCAATGCTCCTAACCATCATGTCTTTGGACAGTGGGAGGAAACCGGAGTACCTGGAGGAAACCCATGCAGACACAGGGAGAACATGCAAACTCCACGCAGGGAGGACCCGGGAAGCGAACCAGGGTTTCCTAACTGCGAGGCAGCAGCGCTACCACTGCGCCAGCGTGCCACCCCTACTTTTAACATGAAAATGAAAAAAACACACGTATTGCAAAAGTAAATGTAACTCCTGGATTCCTTGATTCTAAAACCCATCAACATTTTTTAGATGGCAACTAAAGATTATAAGAAATGAAAAAGGGTTTTTCTGATTATGACCGGCAGGATCCACAACACTGTATTCCCAAAATGGGGTCACCAAAGCAGTGAAACAGGCCTACTGCCCGCTGGTGATTCCATCCCTCTTTTCCCTCAAGAGCTTCAAGAACTTCCCCCTTTGTTTTTGGAGTGCCTCATTGTCTCACACCTTTGCCCATTTTGTCGAGTGACACTATAGCCTTGCCTTTGGAGTTGGTGGCTTTCTATCCCCCTGCTAATAAAATCAAGGGTCTTTTTTTTTTTTTTTTTAGTTTTTCATGTTGTTTCTATATTCGTACACATCTTTAGATTGCAGCGGTGCTGTCAAGTTGCCTGACTTGGCATCAGTGCTGAGTCATTCCATCATACTAATGAGCAGCTGCAGCGTCAGCTGCAGGGCAGCCTAGAAAAACAGCAAGCATGTAAAAGTCGCATAAATTCCAATTTAGCGCAGCGACAGCGAGCCGTCCATCTAAGGACAGTGAGATACTTGAAAGAGCGATGTGAAGGTGTGGGAGTGCATTGGGTGGGCACCGTCAAAGCCATAATCAGTCTATCACTGAGCCTTTCATGTCTTTCATTAACTACATAACCCTGCTTAGAGGTTTTGTGCCGGTGGGACGCTCCAGTCGGCACTTTAGCAGATCCTACAACTGCAATCTGTGAGCATTTTGTTTAATTTCTCCACTGTCTGAAAGTGTTGCTCCAATTTTATTTTTTTGTTTCTGTCATTTTGCAAGACAGACTTAGGCAAACAACATCAAAGCCATTGTGGCTTTACATTGTGCAATTCAGTGTTCCGCTTGGATCTCTGACTGTTTGATTGCGATGTTTCATTAATGAATGCCTGCCCTTCGACAATTAGCAGCGTATGTCTTTGGACGTTTGTGATTTGGCTGATATTTGATTATCATATAAATCATCACGGTTTCAGTTTCATCTTTACAAACCTTCATGTGTGCACCAAATCACAGGTAGAGCCTCACAGTTGCTCGTCGGTGGTGCTAACTGGTTTTGTCAGGTCACAGCAGGAAGTCTTTCAATCCAAGAGCGCAGCTTTATGCAGCTAAAGCTGTGCGGCAGAAAGATGGTACGGCGCCCATCACTCAAAACTTCCATATCAAAGTTTGATTTTTCCACGTCCTGATGATAGAAGGATTCCTCAAGAATGGTAAAAAAAAAAAAATGAAAGGCAAGAGAAGATTCATTTCACCAACGCGGCAGCATCAGAAAAGAGGAAATAAATAAGGAAGTCTTGTGCTGTCAAAAGAGGAGTTTTGTTCTGAAATCACCACCAGAGAGAGAAGAAAACTGAACGTGCCAGGTACCCGTCAGAAGGCGGTGCCCTCTTCCCAGGCATTTGCCAACATTCAGCAGAACAAGCTGATCCTGCAGGCTTGAAATACACCAAAGAGAAAAAAAAATACTGTCACACGCATGGGCTTGGGAGGCAGTCGGTGGGCTTAACTGGGCGTAAAACGGTGAGTTCAGGGGTTGACGCTGTGCCTTCTCTCCTACCTTCCTCTGCAGATCACCAGAAGGCAAGACCATAGACATAGAATTAGTAGACGCCGCATGACCAGCAGCATCGTACGTCAACGTCGCCGCCATATTGCGAGTGGCACTGCTGTGGAGTGAAGTAATGGATAAAGGTGTCTCACGCATGTGCTGCTTGGGATTGTACAAACCGCTGTACGCTCTAAACCAGATCCCGGGGGATTACATTTCATGGGTAAGGCTGAACAATTGTTTTGGTTATATTTGGCCATTAGAAAATCCCGTTTTATAAGCACCCAGGGTCACCTTACAATAAAATTAAACATTAGTAAAATTAAAACAAGAGAAAGATAAATCAAAAAGCAACAATTAGCAAACAAACAAAGATAACTGGCAGTAACAGTGCAAAATTCACAATTGGTATGCCAGTTTGAAAAGATAAGTTTTGAGGGCAGTTTTAAAATGTGTTATTGAATCGAGTTGATGAATATGAGAGGGAAGAGAATTCCTGAGTTGAGGAGCACCAGGAGAGACGCTCGAGCTCCCATAGCACTGAGTCTGATGTGTGGCTCAGAAAGTCGAGCTGCAGATGAGGATCTGAGTGAGCGAGAGGAGTGCCAGTCTGGAGGAGATCAGTGAGGTTGTGGAGAGCTTTAAATGTTCAGAGCGGTATTTAGTATTGTATTCTGTAGTTAACAGGGAGCCAGGGAAGATGAGAAAGAATAGGTGTGATATGTTCAGTGGATTTAGAACAGCAGGTTATTATCCTGGCAGCAGAATTCTGAATAAGTTGTAAGCGATGGATACGTTTTTGTGGGATGCGAGATAGAATAGCATTACAGTAATCTATACGTGAGGTGAATCGGGCATTAACCGATACTTCAGTACTGTGTTGTGTAAGAACAGGACGAAGTCTAGAAATGTTTCAGAGATGGAAGAAGGCAGTCTGAGAAATGTTACTTATACGGGAGGAATTATTTAATAATAATAATCTATACTAATAAAAGGCAAAGCCCTCACTCACTCACTGACTGACTGACTGACTGACTGACTGACTGACTGACTGACTGATTGACTGACTGACTGACTGACTGACTGACTGACTGACTCATCACTAATTCTCCAACTTCCCGTGTAGGTAGAAGGATGAAATTTGGCAGGCTTATTCCTTACAGCTTCCTTACAAAAGTTGGGCAGGTTTCATTTCGAAATTCTACGCGTAATGGTCATAACTGGAAGGTATTTTTCTCCATTTACTGTAATGGAGTTGAGCTTGACCGCCGTGGGGGCGGAGTTTCGTGTGACATCATTACGCCGCCCACGTAATCACGTGAACTGACTGTCAACGCACTATGTAGAAAACCAGGAAGAGCTCCAAAATACGCTGAACAAAACATGCATTATATAATTGAGAAGGCAGCGAAACATTAAGAAGCGAGCGAGTGACATACTACCATATTCATCAGTACAGCTACTTCGGAAACAAAGCGAGGTATAAACCTAAACTTTAAATTAACTTAATAGACAGGCTGCCGCTGGTGCTTTTCGTGCCCACGGGTAATGCGGGATACAAGTTTAATGAGAGGACGCAGGATATAAACGAGAGTTTTGATCACTTTGTAACTAAGTTAAAATTGCAGGTGAAGGGGTGTGCTTATGCAAATTCCGAGAGACTGTGTTTGTGGGGGATTGACAGTTAAGGTGGGTGGGGGAGTCACGTCATCATCTCCCCTCCCATTTACCTCATTTCGCTCTGAGCTGAGCTCCGCGGCTAACGCCGTCTTCCGAAGCAACTTCGTCACACTGCCACCAAATACAGAGAAATCCACAAGTTAATACACACTCTGTCTCTAGACTTTCTCCACACTGAATCCTCCAGGCACTACTTACAAAAGGTTACATTGACAATCGTGTTACGTTATTTTTAAAATGTTTAATTTTCTTAGCACAAGCACAGCTGAGAAGCTTCGATGCATGTGCTCCATAACGCGTTAAAAAATAATGCATTTAATCACACTTTGCATTACAATCAAAGGGGAACTTTTGTCAATGCATGATTTCCTGGTACACCGATAACATTGATCAGCGCATCCCAATTCATTTTAGCCTCGCACCACCTTGGTTTGAGAAGAAGTATGAAAAGATATGAGGTTAACACACAAAAACAGATCACCAATTCAAGCTTTATGAATAATCGATTCGCCATCAATAATTGTTTTGGTAAAGCCATACTCAGTGTAATCCTCCTTCCATTTTATAATTTTTCCGCCACTAGCCATGATTAAATGAACGGTAAAAAAGTAAGAGCGAAGCGAGGGTGACTTATTTAGGCAGGCATGTATATGACAGCAACACTCATGACAATCATGTTACGTTATTATTAAAATGTTTCCTTTTCTTTTTCATTACTTCTTTAACCCATTACTTCTCCGCTGCGAGGCGCGGGTATTTTGTATATGAATGACCTCCAAAGAGCGCGGAGACTTTTGATCATGTGAACGTGTCTGCAAAAACTGGCGTCTCCTGCCCAGCAAAAGTCGAGCAGCCGGCGCGCGCGCATAGCTGTGCCGGCCTTTCACACGCTGACTGCGCTTCTGCGGCAAAATAATATTAAGGCGCTTCGCACTTTATTTTGCACGTATACGATTATGAGGTCGTCAGCTCTTATGAAGACACGCACAGGAGTGAAGGACTGACAGTGCCATCACAGCCGATTAATAGCTGGGACGTCTCACCAGTCTGCACAAGACCCACCGCGACTGTCCCCAAAAGGCGCTCATATCGTCAGCGAACACATCTCTCTATACTATATAAAAGAAAAAGGCAACTTTCCTTTCTTTACACCTTTTTTCCTTTTATCCCAAACCAAAGCCTTTCTCTCTTAACACTGCAGAGGACACAAAACTAATTTTCTTTAATTGCTGGTAAGGCACATTATTAGAGGCAGAAATTTGGACTTTCACATAGAAAATGTAATTTCTATACCACAGCCGTCGTGTAGCGCCTTTCAAAAGGGATTTACTACCGAGAGATGATCCATATACATTTTAGCTGCTGTTAGTACTACTTACCTCTTCTGTTATACCGTCTTTAAAATGTAGTTTACCCGCAACCACTCCAGTAGTGCTCAATGTAACTTTACTTCTTAAAACGTTAATGTTTTACTGTTTAATAACTTATAGACGAGAGCCACCCCAGCATCATGGTATAGTAAGGGTCAGCAATGAATAAATTAACAGCATCAGTATTACCTTTTGAATAAATAAATAATATCATTATTAGTGAATTCAATAAATAAAAGCACATGAAATTTGGTGCCATCCATATATGGTAATACTAGATCATCCAACCCCGCTTAAATCTGGCTCCGCCCCATCCTGTCATTTATTTCTTTCAGTGAGCAAAACTAAAAGTGTTCCATAGTTTTGTCAAATGAGTTAAAATTTTACAAATAAACAAGTTGAAGTAATCGCTCTCAAGTAAAGTTGAAACAGTAAACTAAGTTGTAGTTGAAATCGCACCAAAGGTTTCTCTGCTTTAAGAGGGACAAGGTTGTAAATTGGCCAATGCTTTCCAATATGTTAAAATTTCAAAAACATGTACAGCACGCTGCACTTGAGATATTTCAACAAGAAATGAGCCACCCTGACAAACTTCCTTGAAGAAAAACTGCGCCAAATTTCAACAAAATCGATCCACTGGGAAACGAGTTGTTTCATGTGGATAGACAGACAGACAGTGTCACACTTGTGCGTCGGAGGACTCCCTCAAGGGCTCTGTCGAGGTATGTAATAACCCGGTGGGACAAGATGGGGGCACTGCCACTAACATTGTCACCTCATCTTTCTCTTGCAGTGCCAAGAAACTGCCCATGGAGGGCACTTAGTCACACCCCTTCTGGTCACACCGCCATTTATCTCAGACATGCCAGAAGGAGGCATCAATTTTGGCCCGAGCAAACCACCGGACCAATCCAGACCACTTTTTACTGTCTTATAACCCCAGACCAGGGGAGAAGCCCTAAAACACGCCTTTTTCATTCTGTTTATTATTATTTTTCTCTTGTCCTCGGATGAATAAAGGGGACGACCTGGTTGGCATTCCAAAATTTCACACTGCTTGAGTCTGTTATTAACACACCCAACCACAACAGACAGACATGGCTATTGCAGTAGGTGCCTTTTGTATTATATGTGAATGTGAATGTACCTCAAAAGAGTGAATGAGATACAGGGACTATGTAGCTATTAGTGAACCAAGCAGGCTTGACGGACGGCATGATCTCCCCTCGTTTGTCAGACGTTTTCTGTTGTTTTTATATCATTGAGCAGGATTATGCACTCAACACCCTTCCGGCTGTACATTGGAGTACTGTGTTTACACCAATCACATCCATTCACTCAAAATAAGCTCAAGGTCTCACCAATCAGATGTCCTGTGATTGTGACACTCACACCAATGTCAACAACTGAATTGTAGGCCTCAAACAGAGAATTACCACCGTGGTGGGTGAGACATTTTGGTGTGTATCCTAATGCTGGTATTATACTGTAGTATTAGAGCAATTAAAAAACATGAAGAAAAAACGAAACCAAACTGATAAACAACAAACCCAGTGCCTACTGGGTGTACCTCTCATCCTGCCAGAGAGAATCTGCTCAGCATGCATACAACTAACTGGCAGAGCAAATTCTTAGGGACGCCTCTATGCACCAGCTTAACCATACAATGATCTAATCAGCCAATCAGATGGTGGCAGCAGCACAATGCATACAATCCTGTAGACACAGGTCGGTATTTCTGAAACTGCTGATCTCCTGGGATTTTTTACTCACAACAGACTCTGGAATTTACATAGAATGGTGTGACGAGCAAAAAAAAACATCCATGATGAGAGAGGTCAGAGGAGAATGGCCAGAGCTGACAGAAAGGCTACAGTAGTAACTCTGATAACCACTCTGCACAACTGTGGTGAGCACAAAAGCATCTCAGGATGCACAACATGTCGAAAGTTAAAGTGGATGGGCCAAGAACAGAATGCTGAAGCTGCAGTGGTCACAGGCCCACTAAAACTGAACAGTTGCCGACCACAAAAGTGTAGTCTGGTCTGACGAATCTCGATTTCAGCTGAGGTACAGAGATAGACGGTAGGGTTAACAGCATGAATCCATACTCCTAGCCTGCCTTGTATCAACAGTCTATATTGGAGGTAGTGGTTTAAAGGGGTGAGTGAAGTTTCCTTGGCACACTTTGGGTCAGTTAATACCAATCAATCATCACTTAAATGGCAAGGCCTATTTCACTGTTGTTTCTGAAAGGCCCAGGACATTTTCAACAAGAGGGTGAGAGTCCTTACCTAAGGAATGTGCTGCTGTGGTTTTAGAACTGAAGAAGCGTCCCAGCCCCAGATCTCCCAGTTTCACTGCTCCAGTTGCTGTTATGAATACATTAGCTGGCTTAATATCTGAAAAACAAAGCAGAACCAAAAAATAAAAAATCTCAGTGAGGCTCAATCAGGTCGAAGAAACACCAAGCAGATGACAGAGGATACCAGAGGATCACAAAATGACAAGAAATGAGTTCAAACGAATCCATCGATACATCAACAATTATTTTCATTTTCTGTTTTGTTATCATTTTTCTTATTTGTGAATTATTGGCTGAACGTTTATTTTAATGATGTATTTTCTATTAATTATATTCTACTAGAGGGCTTTGCTTCCTGCTTGCTTCGCTTGTCAACACTCGGGGGCGGGCACAGGGTGCCCACTATCTCACAGCTGAGCCGCTCAAATGGTGTCAGGGCGCCCCTCTATTAGAGAAGGTGATTGTATTTAAAGAGATGGCATATACAAGAGCATCTGGGGCACGGGAGGAAGACGGTTGGGTCCATAAGTTATTATAAACAGAAAATCAGTTACTGGAGTATTTCGCTACAACTGTCTATTTGTAGCGTCTTGGGAACTGCAGGTCTGACATTGTGGTCAGCAGCACAGGAGCGCCGCAGGGGACTGTACTTTCTCCGGTTCTGTTCAGCCAACATACATCAGACTTCCAATACAACTCGGAGTCCTGCCACGTGCAAAAGTTCGCTGACGACACTGCTATCGTGGGCTGCATTAGGAGTGGGCAGGAGGAGGAGTATAGGAACCTAATCACGGACTTTGTTAAATGGTGCGACTCAAACCACCTACAACTGAACACCAGCAAAACCAAGGAGCTGGTGGTGGATTTTAGGAGTCCCAGGCCCCTCATGGACCCCGTGATTATCAGAGGTGACTGTGTGCAGAGGGTACAGACCTATAAATGCCTGGGAGTGCAGCTGGATGATAAACTGGACTGGACTGCCAATACTGATGCTCTGTGCAAGAGAGGACAGAGTCGACTATAATTCCTTAGAAGGCTGGCGTCTTTCAACATCAGCAATAAGATTCTGCAGATGTTCTATCAGACGGTTGTGGCGAGCGCCCTCTTCTACGCGGTGGTGTGCTGGGAAGGCAGCATAAAGAAGAGGGACGCCTCACGCCTGGACAAACTGGTGAGGAAGGCAGGCTCTATTGTAGGCACAGAGCTGGACAGTTTGACATCCGTGACAGAGCAACGGGCGCTGAGCAGACTCCTGTCAATCATGGAGAATCCACTGAACAGGATCATCTCCAGACAGAGGAGCAGCTTCAGCGACAGACTGCTGTCACCATCCTGCTCCACTGACAGACTGAGGAGACCCCACACTATGCGACTCTTCAGTTCCACCCGGGAGGGTAAACGTTAACACTACACAAGATTATTGTCTGTTATACCTGCATTGTTATCACTCTTTAATTTAATATTGTTTTTTATCAGTATGCTGCTGCTGGAGTATGAGAATTTCCCCTTTGGATTAATACAGTATATATCTATCTATCTATCTGAAATACCAATGAACAATAAAACGTAGTAAAAAGTAAAAGTAGAAGTAAAAAAGTAAATAAAAAATTAAACCACATTAACGCCTCGTCAAAAACAATATTATGAATTACTTTATCGTTTAACTTACATTCTGTAAATTATATTTTTTTGCATTTCTTTTCGCATATTGTTCAGGATATTTTTCTCTTTTTAGTTTATTAAACGATTCTCTTTGTTCTTGATTTTAATTATTTGCAGCTCCTTTTTGCTTCATTTTCTTTTTCGCGACGTTAATTATCATCTCTTGCCGCTCTTTTTCTATTTCTTTTTCTAAAATTCAACATTGTTGAGTAAATCATTTGCTTTTCTGCTTTGCCATTATATCCGACAACGTTGAAGGGCAAGTCAGCAGCACTGAGAGTGTCACAGGGTGGGACGGAGAGAGGTTGTGCGCAGAGTGATGATTGGGCGAGTAGAGTGCAGGGGCGTGGTCAAAGCTGAATAATGCAGACACACCGGACAACTTATTTTAATAAAATAGAGAAATTAGTTTATTATGAAGTTTCAAGGAGTGTGATGTTGTTTTCCTATGTCCCTCTAATTTTATAGGTGGAACCCTATGGGACAGGACCACCTCACTGCTAGGGATCACCCCCCATCCCATAAAAAGCAGGCTGGCAGGTAAGTCTTTAGCGGGTCATCGAGTGAGTTTGGCAGGAGTCTGTGAGTATTGCCTTTTCTCTGTTGGATTCTCTGGCTTTGGATTAATCGGATTATTCATTCGGATTGTGTTTTTGGGACTTTCTCACCACTGAACTACCTTTCAGGAAACTCCATTTTGCTTCTTTAAGTTTCTTTTTTGTGTGAACGAGGATGGACAGGATTAGAAATGAGGACATTAGAGGGTCAGCTCAGGTGGGATGGTTGGGAGACAAAGCCAGAGAGGTGAGATTGTGTTGGTTTGGACATGTGCAGAGGAGAGATGAGGGGTATACTGAGAGAAGGGTACTAAGGATACAACTGCCAGGTAAGAGGAGAAGAGGATGGCCTAAGAGAAGGTTTATGGATGTGGTGAGAGACGACATGCAGATGTTGGGGGTGATAGAGCAAGATGACGAGGACAGGAAGAGATGGAAGAAGACGATCTGCTGTGGCAACCCCTCATGGGAGCAGCCAAAAGAAGAAGAAGAATTTTTTATTTGTTTGTGGATAGATATCTTCTTTTATAAAGACTCTTGTGGGACCTGTAGGTCTATGAGCCAGAGTTGTCAGGGTTCTCCCTCTTGTGAAACACCCTTTCAGAACTCTCCTTTGATTTTTGCACTTTAGGAGCCTCTGATTTGTCTAGAGAGTCAGTCAGGCTTGACTGGGGTGAGATCCAATCTAGGCAGACCTGTCACGATTCTGATCGGTTTAATTTTTTTATTTGTTGGTCATTTTGAAGGCCTCACTCATTTGTGCACTTTTGTGGTTTTAGAATCAAACCGAAAAACATTCATTTAGTTTGTCAGTCCATCAATCGGTTGGTGAGCTGGCATGATGACGTTGAAGAAGCAGTGTGAATAATGTGTGCAGATGACAGAGAATGTCGAGATCACTATCGGCACGACCGAAAAGGGATGATTTGTTGATACATTTAGCTAACATAGCTGAAATACCTGGCGTTGCCCGGGAGGAAAATAAGTGTTTTTTTTATATCCCTATATCCTAACTACAGGGTCATGGGAGTCTGCTGGAGCCAATCCCAGCCAACACAGGGCGCAAGGCAGGAAACCAACCCCAGGCAGGGCGCCAGCCCACAGCAGGGCACACCCACACACCAAGTATACACTAGGGACAATTTAGAATCACCAATGCACCTAATCTGAATGTCTTTGGACTGTGGGAGGAAATCTGCGCAGACACGGGGAGAACATGCAAACTCCACACAGGGAGGACTCGGGAAGCGAACCCCAGGTCTCCTAACTGTGAGGCGGCAGCGCTACCCACCGTGCTGCCTTTTTTTTTTTAATTGTTTGAGAAAATATAATTAAAAAAAACACAACACAAATAAATTAACAAACAATGAAGACTCACTAATGTGTTTGTCTGGCTGTCTTGTATGTATGCATGTTATCATCCAGCTGATGCTCGGAACCGGCCAACTCTATTTAATTTGAAAAGCAACAGGGACGTGGTGCTGCTCAAACATAAAGAATGCTGGCAGTCACCTCCAGTTCGCCCTCTGGTGGTCGTTCTGAGTGTGAACTGGATTATAACATGCATACAAGACCCCCACCCTACCCAGAAGGGGGTGGGTTAGGATTGATTTCACCATACAGTATTTTTAGTCAACCATTGAGAAACATTAGTACCAAGTTTCATGAAAATCGCTCCAGCCGTTCAGAAGTGATGCTGGAACATACATACATGCATACACACATATACATTGACTTTTATATATATATAGATTAATCAATCAATGAAACAATCCAAAATCAGTTATTCAATCAGCCAGTCAACAAGTCAGGCAGTCCATCAGTTTGTCAATAACTCCACTGGACACTCGGTCTATGAAATACTGCAGTTAGTCAATCAGTAATGAGCTCAGTGGCGCAGTCATTGGCGCAGTCGGCAGGATTTCCTGGGATTTGTCATCTTTCAGCCTGCGTTTTCCCCCTGGCCAATGTTCACAGTTGAGTTTTATGTCTGTATTGTTTAATTTTGCATTATTTATTTGTATTAATGTTTTTGTTTATAATCTACCTTTTTCTGTGTGTGTTGGGAAAGGGGTGTAGCCTAGGTAATGTCCCTTGTGTTTTGTGGGTGCTTCCCCAAGGGGCGGGCCACCTGTCAATCACCAACTCAGAACAGTCCTCCATCCTATTTAAGGGAGGGCCTCCCATAGTTCCTGGCAGTTCACTGAACGCACTTGGGAGTGGAGTGTTTTCTTGTGTTTCTTTGCTTTCGCTATTGCATTGTGATTTTTCTCGATTTTGAACCCTTGCTCTCTTTTTGACCTCACCTCTGGATTTCACTTTAGGACTGTGTTTACTGATAATTTTTGAACCTCCGCTCTGTTTTTGACCACGCTCTTGGATTGCGTACTGGGGCTTTGTTTTCTGTGTATTCCCTTGACTTTCAGGCAATTCCTTTGTGCTCTTTAGAGCTTTGGGGCTGGCACAGCCTTTCTGCTAAAACAAATCATTCATTTTTATAAAGATTTGTCTTGGCCCTTTAGGTATCTAGATGGGGTATTTGGCAATATTTTCCCCCTCTAGTGGGCAACTTTGGAAAGTCTTTTCGGTACCTGTGCTTTCGAGACTCCCCAGTTCATGACATCCGTTGGTTGGCAATGTTCGGGAAGGGGGCGCCACTGAGCCCCAAACCACAGGCATAATGATGCCCAAGCACAATTCTGGATTCAAATAAAGGATTTTTATTTGTTACCCATACTTTAGGAAATATTCTCCTTCAACTTCCAGTTAAGTATTGCCAGCTGCCTCCCGACTCCTTTAAAGCTGGATTCTGTGATGGCACAGGCTTTCCTGATGAATTTGTTCAGGCATTGTGCCTCTTATGAACTCAGGTTGCTTGCCCAGGAGACTGCAGCGTAGACCACCACACTGGCTACTATGGATTGGTAGAATCTCCAGCAGTTTGCTGCAAACATCGAAAGATCAGAGCCTCCTTAGGAAGTCCAGTCTCCTCTGGCACTCCTCGTGTTTGTCAGACCAGTCTAGTTTGTTGTTCGTGTGAACCCCCTGGTACATGTATCTCTGCAAAACTTCCATGATTTAGATAATTAGATAATTATTAGATTAGATAATGATTCAGATAATTTGGAATCCGTTATATCATTACAGAAGGATTTGGATAGATAGATAGATAGATAGATAGATAGATAGATAGATAGATAGATAGATAGATAGATAGATAGATAGATAGATAGATAGATTGCTGATGATACCAAGACAGGTGGATTAGCAGATAATTTGGAATCCGTTATATCATTACAGAAGGATAGGATACAGGCTTGGGCAGATTTGTGGCAGATGAAATTTAATGTCAGTAAATGTAAAGAATTATACATAGGAATGTAAAAATGTGAGGTTTGAATACATGATGGACGGTCGGAAAATCGAGAATCCACCTTATGAGAAGGATTTAGGAGTCATAGTGAACTCTAAGCTATCGACTTCCAGACAGTGTGCAGAAGCCATTAAGAAGGCTAACAGAGTGTCAGGTTATATAGCGCCTTGATGTGTGGAGTACAAGTCACAGGAGGTTCAGCTCAAGTCTTTATAACACACTGGTGAGGCCTCGTCTGGAGTCCTGTGTGCAGTTTTGGTCTCCAGGTTACAAAAAGGACATAACAGCACTGGAAAAGGTCCAGAGGAGAACGACTAGGCTGATTCAGGGCTACAGGGGAAGAGTTATGAGGAAAGATTAAAAGAGCTGAGCCTATACAGTTTAAGCAAAAGAAGATTAACTCTTTGGGGGCTGAATATTTTTTCCAAAAAACTCAGTTTTCTGAAAACTACACAAAGCAATGGTTTCACACATAAATCAATATAAACCGTCTGTTGCTATGTGCTGTGGCTGCTGTTGGCACATGTTGGGCACCTCTGGCGGCAGTGGCTGCGTTGGGGGCACCTTGATGGTCAGCAGGTATAAATGGTGGAGCTGGCTGCCTGGTTGTCTTCGTACAGCAGGTGGGTGGCGGTCACAGTGTGACGCAATCTGGTTTGTACCCCTTGTCATCATAAGTGGTGGTCCTCCCAGGCAAACACTGCTGTAGGCGCATCAGCTACATGAAAGTGTTCAGCACCACGATCACCTGGAGACCAATCAGATGATGCTGGTAGCTCACTTTCGTTTTTGATCTCCATATCCAGATCAAGTCAGAGTCCAATTCAACGAAATTACGTAAAACGACCATGGAGTATTTTTCTTTACACATTCGCTTTGGTCTCTCGCCAGACGTTGGTGCCATTTTAGAGGTTGTTTGCTCTTCGCTACTCCTGCACGCGTAGGGAATCGAGGTTAAATCAACAAAGCTATGTAACTTTCCTTCAAGCAAAGAGAGTCGGACTAAAATGTAAGGGTGAGTTTTGTTGCAGTTTACAACTGATTACCATCCTCTACTCCTGAATTTTGACAAAAGTCGACATCAGCCATGAAAGAGTTAAGAGGTGACCTGATTGAAGTGTTTAAAATTATGAAGGGAATTAGTACAGTGGACTGAGACTGTTATTTTAAAATGAGTTCATCAAGAACACGGGGACACAGTTGGAAACTTAAGGGTAAATTTCACACAAACATTAGGAAGTTTTTCTTTACACAAAGAACTATAGACACTTGGAATAAGCGACCAAGTAGTGTGGCAGACAGTAAGACGTTAGGGACTTTCAAAACTCGACTTGATGTCATTTTAGAAGAAATAAGTGGATAGGACTGACGAGCTTTGTTGGGCTGAATGGCCTGCTCTCGTCTGGACGTCTGGACTGTTCTAATGTGCTCCCCACTGAATGGTGACAGGTCTCAGAGGCTCTTTGGCACGCTGGAAGTCCACCAGCCGCTCTTTTGTCTTGCTGATGTTGAGTCGCAGGTTGTTGTCCCTGCAGCAGAAGACGACTTCCTCTACAGCCTCCCTGTACTCTGACTTTGCCTCCATTATTAATACGGTCTTTGATGGAGGAGTCAACTGCCATAAAATTGTGACGTTATTTATTCCTAAACGTGAACCGGGAGTGTGTGTAGGACACTTCATAAACACTTCACATGTCCTCGTCTCTTATTCTAGTCAGACTTTTAGTGAAATTCTGTGATGTTTGATAAATACGGGCACCGGTTTGCCAACTCCTGCCCTCCCCATTTAGCTTTTTGTTGGAATTCTCAGCCCAGACGTTCACAGGCTTTTTCCAACCTACACTGCGAATCTCTGAATGATGTATTCACTACGTACAAAACCAATACAATAATCGGTGCACTGTTAGTGACATTAGACTGTTGGTTCATTATTGTCACCTCGATGAAGGTCAGATCATATTTTAAGACATATTTATACATAAACAGAATCATTTCTAAAATGTTCACATACTTTTTCTCTTGCCACACACAAGCTACTCCAGCTGGAAGTTCACACAAGATCCAAGAGCCGTGGGGTGGCACCTCTACTCACTGTGCCACGGGGCATCCCCAGGCCTAATTTGAAATCGATGCCAGTTTGTATGAATGTGAACTGGGCCCTGTGGTCGCTGCCATGCTGGGTGCCACTCACACACCACGCTGGACCTTTGCAACAGAACAAGAGAAAGATGTGCTGTTTACCTCGGTGCATGACTCTGCGGGAGTGCATGTGCTCCACGGCGCTGCACAGCTGCACAAAGTACTTCCACACCGTCCTTTCTGGGATCAGCCGCCTCTGCTTTTTAAAATACTGCGGAACAAGAATAAATAAAAGATGAGTGAATAAACAATGAGCGATCTGGCTGCCGAACCGTGTCAGTCACACAGCGACTGCCGCAATCCTGGTAGACATCAAAAGAATTATTTATCTGGGCATTAACATTTTAACCCTCTGTCTGCCACTGCTGGAGCCAGCAATTATGAGGCATTAAGGAGAACATCTAATGAGGACTGACGCTCCCCAATGGACGGCTCACACAATTAATATGAAGCCTGTCAATTATTTGGACAGACAGATTCCAAGACTGGGAAGTTAAGAGTTGAATTTTCAATTCTTTTTGCTCTTTAAAAAAAATAATAATTAAGCGTATCATTCTTTGTATGTCACTGAATATAAACAGAAAAAAAACTAACAAACATCTTAGTTCAAATTATCTTATGCGAATTTAAAGCAATGCTCTCAGTAAAAAGCTCATTTTAATATTGCTGATAAACCCCTGCAAATTTACAGCATCTGATCTGCGTAAATTATACAAGATGCCAGACGGGGCAGAAGGGGGAACACATTTTATTTCAGAAAACTTACCAACCAACCAAAAAAGGGAAGATACTGTTAAAAAAAAAGAGAAATAAACAGAAAGGAAGAGGCACAGACACTTAGGCAGACGCGTCACAGCGGACTGGTCTTCATGTGAGAAAGAATCTCCCACCTGAACTTGCTTGTCACGCAAAAAATATGATAAATTACCATGAAGACCACTATAAAAGAAAGATAGACAGACAGACAGACAGACAGACACATGCATACAGCAGAGAGAGTAAGACATACGTGTAAGAGGCACACGCTTATGGGGACATAAAGACACCACATTAGATAGATAGATAGATAGATAGATAGATAGATAGATAGATAGATAGATAGATAGATAGATAGACAGATACATGCATACAGCAGAGAGAGTAAAACATAAATGTAAGAGGCA
>JANRMT010062806.1:116413990-116427350 GCA_026402145.1 Polypterus bichir lapradei | reverse complement strand
TAGATAGATAGATAGATAGATAGATAGATAGATAGATAGATAGATAGCCGTTGATTTGAAAGGTGCTGTATAACAGACAAACACATACAAATGACAATATGAAAGTCCCTATTTAAAGGACATAGAAGCCTATATGCAAGATTGATAGATATGAAAGGTACCATATAAAATATATAATATGTAGATAAGAAAGACACTATATAATAGGTAGACAGACATATGAAAAATAAAGATAATAAAATATGAAAGACACTATATAATTGATGTAAAATGAACAATATAAAATATATAGATAAGAAATGTACTATATAATATATAGAGAGAAATACACTTTATAATAGGTAGGTACATAGACTTAAAGGGTAATATGTAAAAAATATATGGAATATGTAACATAAATGAATGATACTACATAATAGGTTGACAGATATGAAAGGCATTATATAAAATAAACAAATATGGAAGAAATTATATAATAAATATCAAGTAATACACTATATAACAGGCAGACAGGAATATATATTTGAAATGCAGTACATAAGATATGAATGACAATATATAATAGGCAGATAGACAGATTCACAGATAATTATGAAAAGCACTATACAATAGCTAGATATTAATGACACAATATAATTAAATAAAAGGGACTACATAAGATAGATAGATATTGAAGGTAATATATAATAAATACTAAGAAAGATACCAAATGACAGGAAGATAGATATTAATTTGTAAAGCACTATATAAAACACTGATAGATAAACATAGCATTATGTAATAGATAGATATAAAAGGCACTAAATGATAGATAGATAGATAGATAGATAGATAGATAGATAGATAGATAGATAGATAGATAGATAGATAGATAGATATGAAAGGCACTATATAACAGATACATATAAAGGGCTGAATATAACAGAAAGACAGCCAGCCAGATAGGTGGTTAGATCTGAAAGGCACTACATAAGAGATATCTGAACTCGTTCCTGGCAGATGCTGGTAGAAGGGCAGATTGACAGAACATCCTTTGCAGGACACCCCAACTGTACCGCTTTGTCACCTTTTGTGGCTGTCCTTACGTGGTGTGTTCAAATCCTAATGACATTTCATGCTTGCCTTGCTTACTGATGAGATATTTGTCCTGTACTGTCCAGTTTGCTCATTCGCCTTTTTTTCTTCCATCTCCTCCTCCTCTCTACATGCACGCCTTACACAGTAGCTTATTAAAAGACTTCATTTCCCAGATATCCTTGCAGCTGGCAGTGCTACTGTTTAGAATTTGTAATTAATGTGCTTGTCTTCATATTGCTTACAGCTGGTCAGCATGCTAGTGGGCACTACTACCTCACAACCCTCAAACCCAGGCCCTGTCGAACTCTTCTTATGTTTATTTCGGTATTTCTCTCAACAGTCTGCTTTTCCTCCCACATCCCATTCAGGTTCAGACAATGGCTGACTCTCAATTGACTCCCACTGTCTGTCCTACGATGGACTTCCACCCCGTCCAAGGTTGGTTTCCTGTCTTGGGCCTGATATTTCAAGAGGGATGGGAGCTTTCAGAACGTCGCCCTCCTCCCGGTTTTATCTACAGACAAGGTGTTGCTTGTCCTTCCTTGTGTCTGTGTTCCTGTACCGTACGTTTAATTCCAATGACATCTTTCACATAGACTTCAAATTAACCCAGACCCCCATTTCCTCACATTAGTCAAAGAGCACAACGGAGAAATCCTCTGGCCCAGGAGGAGTTCGTTTTCGGCGTGCTATGCCCAATTGACTCAGCTGACATTTATCCATTAGAAAGTCTAATTCTCCTGTGGGTTATAACATTCTGTTAAATCAGCTTTCTATCACCTGATAAATAATGCAAAAGACAGGAATATGACAAACTTAACCTTGCATAATGATTCCCACTGTTGCTTTCATAACATCGCTTGCTGTTTTCCATTTTATTTTTTTTTTCAGGTCATTTGCTAAATAATGCAGGAGCTGTAAGAATTACTTGTGGAAAAAAAAAAAAAAACGAAGCGTCGAGCGTCTGGACAGGAGCTTCGTGCAGTTGACAGAAATCGTGGAGGCACACTTGACAATCGAGGGTCTGTCAAAATCTGTGTCGGAAAAATGGGACATCTACGTGGCCCATAAAGGCCCTTTGGTGTGGAGGCTTGAGCTCCATGAATACTGAGCCTGTCTTGCTCTTCTCTAAATCTCAGTCATGTGAAAAAGTAAGTGCACCCCATAATTATTATTTTTTAAACCTTTAACCTGACCCAAAGCTACATCTGTGTCCAGAGACCCTACTAATGGAATGGGTGGGCTCTGCGTCCCTGGATGTTGTTGACCATGTGTATCTGTTTATGGCCACAATCTCCCATTTTAAAGGGACAGTTTGCCGTGCTGCACAGCGAATATCACCTCAGACTGGTCCCATCAACATGACAGGGACTTCAGTTTTCTCCATTGGTTTGCACAGTCCCCAAATCGTGAGATCCAACAGAGTGACTCGAGGTGAAATAGGAGGTCCAGTCCACTTGATTCCAACTTAATGGTGAGAACTGATTAACCAAAAGGCCATCGATCTTTAACAGCTCAGGATTAGGACGTGAGAACGAAGGGAGGGGTAATCCGGTGATGTTTACCTCCTGGTGGCAAATACAGGGTGGGCCAAAATAAAGTAGCACATTTCTGAAGGTCATCACGTGAGGTAGAGGCAGCCGAGTGAGTTGGGTTGGTGGAGGTCCTTTGACAGGCGACCCCTTGTAGTTTTCAGTCAGCCACATGCCTTGGTCCGGTGAGCACTGTGCTTCCACTGTCGAAATGTTCTTCAAAAATCCATCATCACTATGCAACGCACCTTCCGAATGCACTTCAGCATTCCTCCTAATGGTGACATACCAAATCGGAAAAGAATTCTTAAGTGGGTGGCTAAATTTAGACAGACGGATACAACATTGAACAGGAAATCTCCAGGCTGTCTTCAGCCTGAAAACATCCAAGCTGTAAGGGTATCCATTTTGAAGTCTCCTAGACGTTCAGCATGCTTCTGCCTTCGGCATTTCCAGCACGTCTTTGAGGTGGATTTTGCACGAGGACCTTAACTCTTTGAGGGCTGAATATTTTTTCCAAAAAAACGATGGTTTCACACAGAAATCAACATAAAACGTCTGTTGCTGCATGCTGTGGCTGCCAGTTTGCCAAGAATGAGCAGCAGGCTTGCTGCCAGGCTGTCTTTGTGTGGCTGGGACAGCAGCAGTGGCAGTCACAGTCGCAGTGCATTAAAATCTGATTTTTAAGTAGCAGTCCTCCCTGGCGAGCATTGTCAGTACCACAACTAGCTGAGGACCGATCAGCTGAAGCTGGAATCTCACATTCATTTTCAATCACATATCAAAATCTGAGTCTGACAAGTCATAGTCCAGTTCAGAGATAATAGGCAAGACGTCGTCCACGGAGTATTTTGCTTTTCGCATTCGTTTTGATCTCTCTCCAGATGTCAGTGCCATTTTTGCCATTGTGCGCGCCTTGCTACTCACGTGAGCGCATGGAATCTTTCTCAAACCATTGAATCTAACTTTCCTTGTAGCAATGAGAGACCAACTAAAACGTAACGGTTGTCACAGTTTACAGTTGATTACCATTGTCAACTCCTCCTTTTGACAAAAGTCGACATCAGCCCTGAAAGAGTTAATTTCCATCCATTCAAAATGATGGTAGAGCAGGAACACACTGAGAGAGACTAGGAGAGCCGTAGAGAGTTCTGTGCCAACATTCTTCAAACTGTTCATCGAGATGCCATCGTCATGTGACGTCAGCGACCCTCTCACACTTCCATTTCAGTGGTTGCGTACATAAAAAAAACCTTCGCTATTGGGCTGAAACCAACTCTCGTGAACTTCATCAGAGACCCCTGCGCAGTGAGCACACGTGTTACAGTTTGGTGCGCCGCTGCAAAATTTGCCATTGTAGGCCCTTACTTTTTTGAGTGGGGAAGGGGGAGCAACGGTCACCGTCACTTCAGAACGTTACACTGAAATGCTAGAGAACTTTTTGTCGCCCAAGCTAGAAGAACTGGATGTGGTGGATGCCATATGGCACATATGGCATGGAGATCCATGCAAGTTTTGCGGGAGATGTTTCCGCGGAAGCTGATCTCCTTGTGCAGCGATGTTGGGTGGCCTTCACGTTCGCCTGATCTCGCTCCGTGCGATTTCTATCTCAAGTCGAAGGTCTACACACACCAACCTCAAAACCTTGTAGCCCTCAAGGATGCTATTCGCCACGAAATCGCCACTATTCCCCTTGAAATGGCCGAAAGAGTCATGCGAGCGTTCAGAAATCTTCTTAAGAAGTGTATCGCTAATGATGGCCACCTCCTTGAAGACATCATTTTTAAAACACAGTGAAAACATTCTATTTTGTATACCCTTTCTTGTGTCATAATGAAATTTATTTTATCTTGTAGCATTTTTGTAGAATAAACGTTAGAAATGTGGTGCTTCTTTTTGACTCACCCTGTATGTCCTTCAAGCCAAAATGTTTGTAATGAGAAGGTCTACTGGAAAGGAAATTATTATGGGGATGTCCAAATAAGGGTATTGTTATGAAAAGGTCTGCAACGCCAGGTGATTGTATGAGAAAAGGTGCTAAGCGAGGTCATCATCATGAGAAACCCTGTACAGTAGATGGTGGGAAACTGGTGTGATGGGGGGGTCATTTTGAGATAAGAATTGTAATAAATTTGGGGCTCACTGAACACTCAGGGCTCATTTCATGAACTGTGACAGGCTTTACCAGCCAGACCAAGGAACTAGTGGTGGATTTTAGGAGGCCCAGGCCCCTCATGGACCCCGTGATCATCAGAGGTGACTGTGTGCAGAGGGTGCAGACCTATAAATACCTGGGAGTGCAGCTGGATGACAAATTGGACTGGACTGCCAATACTGATGCTCTGTGCAAGAAAGGACAGAGCCGACTCTACTTCCTTAGAAGGCTGGCGTCCTTCAACATCTACAATAAGATGCTGCAGATGTTTTATCAGACGGTTGTGGCGAGCGCCCTCTTCTACGTGGTGGTGTGCTGGGGAGGCAGCATAAAGAAGAGGGACGCCTCACGTCTGGACACACTGGTGAGGAAGGCAGGCTCTATTGTAGGCACGGAGCTGGACAGTTTGACATCCATGGCAGAGCGACGGGCACTGAGCAGGCTCCTGTCAATCATGGAGAATCCACTGCATCCACAGAACAGGATCATCTCCAGACAGAGGAGTAGCTTCAGCGACAGACTGCTGTCACCATCCTGCTCCACTGACAGACTGAGGAGACCCCACACTACCCCACGGGTAAACGTTAACATTATACAAAGTTATTGTCTGTTATACCTGCATTGTTATCACTCTTTAATTTAATATTGTTTTTTGTATCAGTATGCTGCTGCTGGATTATGTGAATTTCCCCTTGGGATTAATAAAGTATCTATCTATCTATCTATCTATGTGCTCTGCAATTGTTTCCTATGCTCTGCAATTAAGTTTGACTTCTGACTGCCTTCCTGAGGTTTCTCCACAGCACAACACCTGAAAATCCTGGAGGAACTTCATGATATGATCAAGTCAGCAGAGAGCAAAATCTCAAAGGAATGTTTCCAGCAACTTCAGGCTGTTCTGAAGTTCAAATTGGGTTCCACTTGGAACAGGAGAGGTGGATAATGAGTTTATATAATATCGTCACACACGTGCGCATGGGAGGCGGCTGAAGGGCTCACAAAGTGATAATTCTATGCCAGACCAAGGGGTGGCAGGGTGAACTGATCCTTCCTCTTTTTCATCGGCAGACCAACTACGGGAAATTCTGTCTGGACTCGATGATGTCATTTCTGGTTCTGGCCCTGATGATGTCAGTTCTCGCTCTGGCCCCCCGATGACATCACTTCCTATTCCGGGCCCAATCTGTCACTTCTGGTTCTGGGCCTGATGACATCACTTCCGGTTCCGGGGCCAATCGCATCACATCCAGTTCCGGCCCATATCACGTCACGTCTGGTTCAGGCCCCGATGATGTCACTTCCGCTGCCAGGCTTTAAAACAACCTGTCTGTTGGACTGAAGTCTGTTAAGACCTGTACCATTTGAACCACAACTTCCAATTTGGAAGTTTATTTCAAGTATACGGGCGGCTGCACCCAAATCTTTCTCTGAGTCTTGTCAGGGGCGGCCTTAGGCATGTGCAAACTGTGCACCTGCACAGGGCCGCCATGCCAATATATATCAAATATAAAACAGAAAGAGAAAATAACGACACAGCTGACAGCTGAAGTGAAGCTAGTGCAAGTGGGCGAGTCGTCTTACAAGTTAATGTTTCACCGAGTTTTAACAAAGTATTAGTGTTACCGCAATAGTCATAGTGAATATCTGGTCGGATAGGGGGCACAAGACATTCGCATACCCATTCTTAGCAAAATGAAGAGATTTCGAGTACACAAATCTAGTTATTTGAAACGAAAGAGAAAGGCGGCTCAGGAGGCTTTCATTGCGCCATAGGAAGGAGCAATCCTGAACTTTATCATAAGTTAAACGCTTGTGTCATGAGCATGAGGCGGCTATGCAGTGTCCGCAACGGAAGTGGCCATCCACCGTGCATAATATACCATATTGACATTGGCGGGTGAAGGGGACACCGATTCTTTCTCTGCCCAGGTCCGCCACGAGCCTAGAGCCGCCCCTGGTCTTGTGGAATCCATTCACATATAACAATAATAATAATAAAAATCATCATCATTATTATCATCATTATTATTATTTACATTTATATAGCACTTTTCTAACTACTCAAAGCGCTTTTCCTAGTGAGTGGGGAGCCACTTCAGCCACCACCAATGCTCAGCATCCACCTGGATGATGCATCGGCAGCCACTTTTACGCCAGTACACTCAACACACATTAGCTGTTAGGAGCTGATGTAGTGAAAGAGAAGGTCACTTAGAGTCAGGGGATGATTAAGGCGCCAGAATGACCAGGCTGTGGATGCCAGTTTATCCAGGACATCAGGATATGCCCTACTTTTTATGATGGCTGCACAGGGATCTTTAATGACCACATAGAGTCCGGAGCTCGGATTTGTGTCTCATGCGAAGGATGGCATCGATTTTATGGCACAGTGTCCCTGTCACTGGACTAGGGCATTGAGATCCATGTTCAGACCACAAACCTCTTCCAGCAGCAACCCAAGCTTTTTCTAGATGGTCTCCCATCCAAGTACAGGCCGGGCTGTAAACATGCTTAACTTCAGTTGGATGACCTCTTCTGAAGTGCATGTATACAGTATATGTACAGTATTATCTTAAAAAATGATGAAATAGTATGAATAGTCACTTGTCAATTGTTTCCATATTTCTACAGCTGGACCACTCTCCGGAAAAGTGACTCACTTTTGGGTCAGACGCAATGACTTAACACTGGAGCCTGAACCCTCCTCTGATACAATAGATTGCGGTTAAGGCTCCAATTTCGTTTTTTTTTTTTTTTTTTTTTTTTTAAAAGCGATTCCTTGGTTGAGTTGGCTGTGTGCTTCGGATCATTGTGGTTTGAAAGATGAAATTCTTGTTTAACTTCATTTTTCTGGCAGAGGGCAGCAGGTTTCGATCCAAAACATCCTGATATTTGAAGCTATTCATTTTCCCGTTATATGCTGACCAAAGGCGCATTTCCTTATCCGAATAGCACAACACTGTCGCCACCACGTTTCGTTTTATCCTCATTTGGTGTGTTCACATATCATGAGAAAAGAAGCTATTGTCATTCTCATTTCCGCCTGTCTGTCTGTCCGTCTGTCCCAGTATCTTACCATACGGTTTGCTCAATATGATTACTTAGTGGTATAACACACAAAAGACTGAGCTCACATCGTGGTTTATCCCAAACCAAATGAACAAATTCTTTAACAGGTTTGACCACCCTAATCCACTCTCACCTCAGAGTACTACATCCTCCAACCATTCTTCTGCTGAAAGCAGCATAGTAGAGACATCTCCACCCACAATTACAGCAGCACAGGTGAGCAGAGAGCTGAGGAGACTTCATGCCAGCAAAACAGCGGGTCCAGATGGAGTATTGCCACGACTGCTGAAGGCCTGTGCGCTGGAGCTGGGGAGTCCTCTACAGCGCATCTTCAACCTGAGCCTGGAACAGGGGAGAGTCCCGAGGCTTTGGAAAACATCTTACATCACCCCAGTCCCAAAGGTATCACGTCCTGGAGAGCTGAATGACTTCCGGCCTGACATGACATCACACGTGATAAAGACCACGGAGCGGCTGCTGCTTCACCACCTGAGGCCACAGATCCGCCACGCCCTCGACCCTCTGCAGTTCGCATACCAGGAGAAGGTGGGAGCGGAGGATGCCATCATCTACAGTATATGCTACATCGATCCCTCTCCCACTTGGACAGAGGCAGTGGTGCTGTAAGAATTATGTTTCTGGACTTCTCTAGCGCCTTCAACACCATCCAACCTCTGCTCCTTAGGGACAAGCTGACTGAGATGGGAGTAGATTCACTCCTGGTGGTATGGACCGTGGACTATCTTACAGACAGACCTCAGTATTGTGCGTCTCGGGAACTGCAGGTCTGACATTGTGGTCAGCAGCACAGGAGTGCCGCAGGGGACTGTACTTTCTCCGGTCCTGTTCAACCAACATACATCAGACTTCCAATATAACTCGGAGTCCTGCCACGTGCAAAAGTTCGCTGATGACACTGCTATCGTGGGCTGCATCAGGAGTGGGCATGAGGAGGAGTATAGGAACCTAATCAAGGACTTTGTTAAATGGTGCAACTCAAACCACCTACAACTGAACACCAGCAAAACCAAGGAACTGGTAGTGGATTTTAGGAGGCCCAGGCCCCTCATGGACCCCGTGATCATCAGAGGTGACTGTGTGCAGAGGGTGCAGACCTATAAATACCAGGGAGTGCAGCTGGATGATAAACTGGACTGGACTGCCAACACTGATGCTCTGTGTAAGAAAGGTCAGAGCCGACTATACTTCCTTAGAAGGTTGGCTTCCTTCAACATCTGCAATAAGATGCTGCAGATGTTCTATCAGACGGTTGTGGCGAGCGCCCTCTTCTACGCGGTGATGTGCTGGGGAGGCAGCATAAAGAAGAAGGAAGCCTCATGTCTGGACAAACTGGTGAGGAAGGCAGACTCTATTGTAGGAATGTAGCTGGACAGTTTGTAGCTGGCTCCTGTCAATCATGGAGAATCCACTGCATCCACTGAACAGGATCATCTCCAGGCAGAGGAGTAGCTTCAACGACAGACTGCTGTCACCATCCTGCTCCACTGACAGACTGAGGAGATCGTTCCTCCCATACACTATGCGACTCTTTAATTCCACCCGGGGGAGTAAATGCTAACATTATTCAAAGTTATTGTCTGTTGTTACATGCATTTTTATTACTCTTTAATTTAATATTATTTTTTTGTATCAGTATACTGCTGCTGGATTATGTGAATTTCCCCTTGGGATTAATAAAGTATCTATCTATCTATCTATCTATCTATCTATCTATCTATCTATCTATCTATCTATCTATCTAACTGAAGGGCCTCTTTTACTCCCGTGTATCTCCAGTCTGGAATTAAAATCTTTAAGATTACACAAGACTGACGTCTACTTATTCACATCTTTTTCTTCAGTCACGTTAAGATTTCTGTCACCTGTCGTATTCTTTGCAATACAATAAATCAGCTCCTTTCCAAGTTCTTACCTTTTTACTGTATATAATTTTACCAAATTACTGTGTTTTAGTAGTCCTTACCACTTTGATCTGGTTATGGATGTGTTGACCTGTGAGATAAAAGACCAATCCCCCCAAGTTCTGATGATATTGTATGGTGTAGCACCAGAAAAAGGTAATTGGAGAGGAAGTTAGAAGATTGAGGGTTGACGATACAGGTGTGCTTGAGTTTGCGAACCCTTTAGGATTTTCTATTTTTCTGCATAAATACGACCTAAAACATCATCAGATTTTCACTCAAGTCCTAAAAGTAGATAAAGAGAAACCAGTTAAACAAATGAGACAAAAATATTATACTTGGTCATTTATTTATTGAGGAAAATGATCGAATATTAAATATTTGTGAGTGGCAAAAGTATGTGAACCTCACGGATGATCAGTTAGTTTGAAGGTGAAATTCGAGTCCGGTGTTTTCAATCAATGGGATGCCAATCAGGTGTGAGTGGGCACCCTGTGTTATTTAAAGAACAGGGATCTATCAAAGTCTGCTCTTCACAACACGTTTGTGGAAGTGTATCATGGCACCAACAAAGGAGATTTCTGAGGACCTCAGAAAAAGAGTTGTTGATGCTCATCAGGCTGGAAAAGGTTACAAAACCATCTCTAAAGAGTTTGGACTCCACCAATCCACAGTCAGACAGATTGTGTACAAATGGAGAAAATTCAAGACTATTGTTACCCTCCCCAGGAGTGGTCGACCAACAAAGATCACTCCAAGAGCAAAGCGTGTAATGGTCGGCGAGGTCACACAGGACCCCAGAGTAACTTCTAAGCAACTGAAGGCCTCTCTCACATTGGCTAATATTCATGTTCATGAGTCCACCATCAGGAGAACACTGAACAACAATGGTGTGCGTGGCAGGGTTGCAAGGAGAAAGCCACTGCTCTCCAAAAAAAACATTGCTGCTCATCTGCAGTTTGCTAAAGATCACGTGGACAAACCATAAGGCTACTGGAAGAATGTTTTGTGGATGGATGAGACCAAAATAGAACTTTTTGGTTTCAATGAAAAGCGTTATGTTTGGAGAAAGGAAAACACTGCATTCCAGAATAAGAACCTTATCCCATCTGTGAAACATGGTGGTGGTAGTATCATGGTTTGGGCCTGTTTTGCTGCATCTGGGCCAGGACGGCTTGCCTTCATTGATGGAACAATGAATTCTGAATTATATCAGAGAATTGTAAAGGAAAATGTCTGGACATCTGTCCATGAACTGAATCTCAAGAGAAGGTGGGTCATGCAGCAAGACAACGACCCTAAGCACACAAGTCGCTCTACCAAAGAGTGGCTAAAGAAGAATAAAGTTAATGCTTTGAAAAGGCCAAGTCAAAGTCCTGACCTTAATCCAATCGAAATGTTGTGGAAGGACCTGAAGTGAGCAGTTCATGTGAGGAAACCCACCAACATCCCAGAGTAGAAGCTGTTCTGTACGGAGGAATGGGCTAAAATTCCTCCAAGCCGGTGTGCAGGAATGATCAGAAGTTACCGTAAACGTTTAGTTGCTGTTATTGCTGAAAAGGAGAGTCACGCCAGATACTGAAAGCAAAGGTTCACATACTTTTACCATTCACAAATATGTAATATTCGATCATTTTCCTTAATAAATAAATGACCAAGTATAATATTTTTGTCTCATTTGTTTAACTGGTTTCTCTTTATCTACTTTTAGGACTTGAGTGAAAATCTGATGATGTTTTAGGTCATATTTATGCAGAAATATAGAAAATTCTAAAAGGTTCACAAACTTTCAAGCACAACTGTAAATAGGAAGAAGACAGAATATTTGAGGTTTAATGATGATCAGAATTCAGAAGTTAGCCTGCAGGGAGAGCTACTGAACAGAGTGGATAAATGTCAATATTTACGATCAGTGGAAGCCCAAGATGGACAAGTGGATGAAGAGGTAACCCATAGAGTGCACTGTGGATGGAACAACTGAAAGAAGTTATCACAAGTATTGTGTGATTGAAGAATTAAGTTGAAGGTTAAAGGTGAGGTTTATATGGCCAACAATAAAGCACGGAGCTGAGACATGGGCAGTAAAGACAATTGCTAATTATTGAATAGGACTTTTTAAAAATGTTATTTTCAAGAGAACTAAACAACAATGAGTCCCAGACCCTCCACTACGAACACACCGCAGTCAAAGCCATTTTCACATTACTTAAATTGCAGTCTGCTGTGCATGAAAAGCCATTAAGCCGCCACAAGTGTCTTGGTGCTCCATTTTTAACTCCTGTCACACATGTACGTGTGAGAATCACCAGGTAATACCACCCTGGGTCGAGAGGGGGTGCTCACGCTAACTTTCGCCTCTTCTTCTTCCTCCGCAACAGTGAGAAGATGCTCAGTGAGGGCACCTGACCCAATCCCTTCCAGCCTTCCAACTTTAAAACCCACCTCTGCCAAAGAAAGGGAAATATTTTTTGACTCGACTGCAGTTATACGCACAACAATAATACGCACGTAATAGTTCATGGACTTTGTCTCAGCTGTTTTGGAGTGGCACCTTTTACGCTCAATCACACCTCCCATTACAACTATTCTTTGACTTGAGGGATGAAACCGAAATACCTGATGCCAACCCACGCATAGAACTTGCTTACAAGCAAGGAACAAAGGAAATGAATACAAGCCAAATGGCAGAGTCACTCGGATGTGATCGGAGAAGGCAGGCCAGTGAAGGCATTGAAACTGACTAATTAATAAGGCGTCTACTGCATACCCCACCCTCCACACCACCAGATTACATTGCAGGAATAGTGAGTCCACTTAATGGAGAAATTTAAAAAAAAATAAATAAATGGTGGAGACAGGGGACAAAAACTCAAAGAGATCAGGCAGGAATACAAAGATCCTCATTAGGCGAGCAAATGGGATTAGACATGGGCTTTCCTGAAATGTGCCGGCACGCTGAAAGATCCCAAGTTTTTATCTTGTTATGGCATGTTGACAAGAACAGCTGCGCTCCCTGCACTGCTCCGTTCACAATGTGTCGTGACTCTTGGTTTGTGCAGTGGCTCGTGGAAATTCGGTCTGATTACTGACAGCCGCTATTCCCATTCCGAATACAATCATGATGCTGCTTTCACTTCAGAGCAAAAAATAATAATAATAATAATAGCAATAATAATAATACTTGTCACATCCTGCTCACCACTCCGTTGTGTCTCATTGCTGTATTTAAGTTAAAGTATTACAAAAGAAAGTGAATGGTAATGGACTGACTAGCACCCTCATCGGCCTAGCACAAGGATGCATCAGAAGAGCACAGTTTAAACCCTGGGCAGGATTTTTTAGAATGTTATGTTTTCTAAACCCTATTCTGATATCTAACTGGACAGTAGGGGGCACTGTTTATTGTTCTCGAGAAACATCAGAAAACTTATTGATAAAGTACAAGTAGCAAAATACCTCATTTCTGCTAAATCGTGGGACATCAATAAATTCATTGATATAGTATATGTAGGAAAATTCCTCATTTCAGTTAAATACTAAATGACATTACATATTTCATTTAAATAGTAAATCACGTATTCGAAGGACATCGATAAACTCATTAA
>JANRMT010062806.1:116397577-116411725 GCA_026402145.1 Polypterus bichir lapradei | reverse complement strand
TTAACGGATTTAGATTGGGTTTTTTTCTATAATTTGCTTAAACATTCAAGTTGTTGATTGCGCTAAGTATCATAGTTCACTTGCGGGAGCGATTTATTTGCACAAATGTGAAAGAGATGCAGTGGGTCGAGGGAAGGGGGGCGGAGCATCTTATATCCACTTAGCTAGCGAACGAGAAAACTACTTAACAATTTAAATCAGGCTTTTCTGTAGAATTTGCTTGAACATTCCGGTTCATTTTGTAACTTATCTCATCGAGCTATGTGTCAGAGTTCACTTGCAGTACCGATTTATTAGCGCAAATCCAACAGAGAGGCCGCGGGTCGAGGGGAGGGGGAAGTGTGACGTCAGGAATGGGGAGTCGGTATACCTCAGTGTTTTGGAGTGTAACTTTCCTCCGCTTAGCTAGCGATACCTTTTTGTTTATTGGTTTTTAAAGTTTCACTACTACGCAGGCGGAGCCACGGGGGAGGGCTAGTACAGTATAATATTCAACGTCTGTCTGTTTTGTCGCGGTAACGATTTATTTGCGCGAATCCGAGAGACACACAGCGGGCCAAGAGGAGGGAGGCGGGGCCCTCCTCACTCACGCATCAGCCTCAGGTTGTGTACATTACACCCGCTTAGCTAGCGAACGAGAGAACTACTTGACGGATTTAGATTGTGTTTTCTTCTAGAATTTGCTTGAACATTCCAGTTGATTTTGCGACTTCTCTCATCGCACTAAGAATCATAGTTCGCTTGCGGGAGCGATATATTCACGTGAATCCAAGACAGAGGCATTTCTAATCCTGTCCATCCTTGTCACACCCAATGCCAATCTTAGCATCTTTAAATCTGCCACCTCCAGCTCTGTCTCCTGTTTTTTTTTTTTTAATCTTTGATTAATTTTATTAAAAATGTAGAGCACTCTTGCACCTAATTGCTAAATGTGTGTGTGTCCTCATTTGCCCGGCTCAAATGGCTACATGACTATTGATGGTTTTGGGACGAAGAGGCTCTAGTGGGCAACAAGGAAGCATGGAGCCAACCTGGACCATCACAGTCCCATTGCCAATCTGTATGAGAGATTCAGTATGAGTGACTGAAATGGTCGTGCGCGTGTTTGCCACTTATGCTTGTCTTTACAAACAGCAGCTTGTTGGTCTAAACAAACTTACACATACCACATGACAAAATATTTTTCGAAAAACAAACATGCAATATCTCCAATATCTTTGATGAAGCAAATAAATAACAGAAAATATTCTAACTTTCAAATCAGTTAACTAAGTCGCACCCCAATGTTATGCAATGTGGTGTGTTGTCATGTGTGCCTGGGGATCACCTTCCTGGCTGCGCTAAGGTAAGTGGTAGCACAATGGGACAAGATGAGGACGCTCACAATAACAGCTTCTCCCTTTTCTCACCTGCAGCTCTGAAAAGCCACCAGGAGAGGGCAAATGACCTGACTGTGGGTTCCCGGAGGAGCTCATCTGCTTTTGGACCTGAACTTGACCTGAAATAAACTCCTACACGATACCCGAACCTCCATAAGAAGAACCCTTTTCTGTTGAGCCATCTGATGCGCCGTGATGTCCTCTCACGTTTTGCTGGAAAATTTCTGACCAATGGTGGTCCAAATTGGTTCCAAAGCAAATAACGGAAAAGTTGGCACGGCAGCACACATCTCTTCCCTCTTGATAGTCGTGAAGTCCCGACTGTGTTGAAGCAATAATCAATGTGGCAATGGATTGAGTGGAAAGCTGACGTTTACTTCCAGCACCGAAAATCTTGAAATGCATGTAACATACCATTTTAAAATTTAGATTCTTCTGGGGGTGGCAAGGTGGCGCAGTGGTAGCGCTGCTGCCTCGCAGTTAGGAGACCTGGGGTTCACTTCCCGGGTCCTCCCTGTGTGGAGTTTGCATGTTCTCCCCGTGTCTGCGTGGGTTTCCTCCCACAGTCCAAAGACATGCAGGTTAGGTGCATTGGCGATTCTAAATTGGCCCTAGTGTGTGTCCTGTGGTGGGTTGGCACCCTGCCCGGGATTGGTTCCTGCCTTGTTGGCTGGGATTGGCTCCAGCAGATCCCCGTGACCCTGTGTTCGGATTCAGTGGGTTGGAAAATGGATGGATTCTTCTGGACTTTTCAAGTACTGGTGTACCGTGCAACCCTACATTTGATCGATGAATGAGGGGGGAAAAGGCATATGAAAGGACTACCTGTTTGTGGACTACTTATACTTATCGGAATTATTCATTTAACAATATTTCAGCAAAAGATACATGCAATTTGCAAATTGTGGGCCTACAACCGGATGACTTGATGTGTGGATTACGCAACAAGAGCAAAGTGAGATTTTTCTCATTGGACCATAACATGTCCACGTGGAGATTTATTTCCAGCTCCTGATCACCTAAAGGCTGAGGCGCCAGACTGTAAGGCCCAAGGCTGCAAGCTCAGCTCCCACGGTAGAAATATGGAATCGAATGCAATGAGCACTCGTAATGTGTAAGGCAAACTGGATGAAAGCAAATGTGTAAAGCACCTAAACGCTCTCACTGAGCGCCAGGGTGTTTAAAGCTCGTGGGCTTGTGTTCGGCCAAATGGAATGAGTAGAAGAGCTGGAAGCAAAATGAAGCGTTTGCCAAAGCCAACAAACAGGTGGTGCACAGTGCCTCCATTTTTACACTCCATTGAGCGACAATCTCTACGAGAAGAACAAAATGACGGCAGACTGATGTCTCTCTGAACATATGCTAAGGTTTCCCTGAATCCCCGAGGAACAACAGAACCGCAGTGCTGCCAGAGGACAGCGTGGAGATCATAGCAGAGGTGGGGTGCTGCCTGAATCACCATGGAGAGAGCATCAGGAGACAAAAGGACACCGAAACTGGGCACGATGGAACACGAGTTTAATGGGTTTAGCATATGGTCACATTTTTAACGTTTTTTTTTTTTTTCCATCTGAGGGACTGTATAGGCTGCACAAAATGTTTCTTTGGATTTTTTTTTTATTAATGAAACACGAATGTGAGTGGAATGATTTGTATTTTTTAAATGTACCTGTTCTTTTTTATTCCATGACTAGGGAGCTTTGCCCCCTGCTCACTTCGCTCGTCATAAACGGCGAGATTAAAGTGGGAATGTGCAGAATAAAATCAATGTGGCGACTTTAATCTTGGGTGGCACGGTGGCGCAGTGGGTAGCACTGCTGCCTCGCAGTTAGGAGACCCGGGTTCACTTCCCGTGTCCTCCCTGTGTGGAGTTTGCATGTTCTCCCCATGTCTGCGTGGGTTTCCTCGCACAGTCCAAAGACATGCAGGTAACGTGCATTGGCGTTTCTAAATTGTCCATAGTGTGTGATTGGTGTGTGCCCTGCGGTGGGCTGGCGCCCTGCCCGGGGTTTGTTTTCTGCCTTGCGCTCTGTGTTGGCTAGGATTCGCTGCAGCAGACCCCTGTGACCCTGTAGTTAGGATATAGCGGGTTGGATAATGGATGGACTTTAATCTTGTCTTAAACGATGAGATTAAAGTGGGAATGTGGAGAATAAACTCAACGTGTCGACTTTATTCTCGACATATAGTTGTTTTTTCTTCACTGTGTCCGTATTTTGTTTTTTTTGTTTTTACTTTATTTGAATATGTGCCTCTCTCTCGTGCACTGACAGTTACACCTTAGCGCTATGATGACGGAGTGACTGAATAGGCTGCACAAAATGTTTCACAGTTTTTTGTTACTAAATGCATTCTTTTAAAAAAACTGCTTGACAGAATTCTGGGGCATGGAGACGTTTTTTGAGACTTTTGTCTATTGAAGAAATTCAAAGGGGTCTTTTCAGACCGATACTTCAGACTTCGTGGACAGGTATTCAACATTACCATCCAGACATGGACAGCGACTCGGCTGTGGGGATTCAGGACTCCCAGTTGAAACTGCAAACATCGACTCTGCACCAGGAATTCCATAGACAACAACTTTTTGTGATTCAGTGCTTTTTGCACATTTGTTTTGATATAAATATTATAGAACTACACAGCTTATTTAAGTTTGTTTTACAAGGTATGTACAGTCATATGAAAAAGTTTGTGAGCCTCTCTCAGCCTGCATAATAATTGACTCTCCTTTCAACAATAAAGATAACAGTGGTATGTCTTTCATTTTCTAGGAACATCAGAGTACTGCAGTGTTTTCTGAACAAAGATTTTTAGTGACGCAGTATTTAGTTGTGTGAAATTAAATCAAATGTGAAAAACTGGCTGTGCACAAATGTGGGTCCCCTTGTCATTGTGCTGATTTGAATGCCTGTCACTGCTCAATGCTGATTACTTGCAACACCAAATTGTTTGGATGAGCTCGTGAAGCCTTGAACTTCATAGACTGGGGTGTCCAATCATGAGTGGTAAAAGGTATTTAAGGTGGTCAATTGCAAGTTGTGCTTCTCTTTGACTCTCCTCTGAAGAGTGACAGACAGCATGGGATCCTCAAAGCAACTCTCAAAAGATCTGAAAACAAAGATTGTTCAGTCTCATGGTTTAGGGGAAGGCTACAAAAAGCCATCTCAGAGGTTTAAACTGTCAGTGTCAACTGTAAGGAATGGAATCAGGAAATGGAAGGCCACAGGCACAGTTGCTATTAATCCCAGCAGGTCTGGCAGGCCAAGAAAAATACAGGAGCGGCATATGAGCAGGATTGTGAGAATGGTGACAGACAACCCACAGATCACCTCCAAAGACCTGCAGGAACATCTCGCTGCAGATGGTGTATCTGTACATCGTTCTACAATTCAGATCAATTTGCACAAAGAACATCTGTATGGCAGGGTGATGAGAAAGAAGCCCTTTCTGCACTCACGCCACAAACAGAGTCGCTTGTTGTATCAAATGCTCACTTAGACAAGCTAGATTCATTTTGGATCAAAGTGCTTTGGACTGATGAGGCAAAAATTGAGTTATTTGGTCATAACAAGAAGCGCTTTGCATGGCGGAAGAAGAACACCGCAATCCAAGAAAAACACCGGCTACCTCCTGTCAGATTTGGTGGAGGTCCCCTAATGCTGTGGGGCTGTGTGGCTAGTTCAGGGACTGGGGCCCTTGTTAGAGTCGAGGGTCGGATGAATTCAACCCAATATCAACAAATTCTTCAGTAATTCAGTTCAAGCATCAGTCACAAAGTTGAAGTTACGCAGGGGTTGGATATTCCAACAAGACAATGACCCAAAACACAGTTCGAAATCTACAAAGGCATTCATGTAGTGGGAGAAGTACAATGTTCTGGAATGGCCGTCACAGTCCCCTGACTTGAATATCATCGAAAATCTATGGGATGATTTGAAGCAGGCTGTCCATGCTTGGCAGCCATCAAATTGAACTGAACTGGAGAGATTTTGTATGAAGAATAGTCAGAAATACCTCCATCCAGAATCCAGACACTCCTCAAAGGCTACAGGAGGCGTCTAAAGTCTCAAAGAAGCAAAAGGAGGCTCAACTAAGTATTGATGTCATATCTCTGTTGGGGTGCCCACATTTATGCACCTGTCTAATTTTGTTATGATACATATTGCATATTTTCTGTTAATCCAATAAACTTAATGTCACTGCTGAAATACTACTGTGTCCATAAGGCATGTCAGATATTAAAAGGAAGTTGCTACTTTGAAAGCACAGCCAATGACAAACAAAAATCCAAAGAATTAAGAGGGGTTCCCACACTTTTTCATATGACTGTGTATAAGCTTCTCCTGCTTTGTAAAAATGAGTTAATTCCTGACAATACCTTTATAAGACAAGTTTATAACACAAATAACGTCATTTATTTTTAAGTATTCCCTGGCCCCAAACATTGACCTTCATTACACCAAAATGACGAAGATTTAGTCAAGAATCGAAATATTAAGTTTTTCCTTCATAAAATATTTTTAATAAAGCATTTCTTCTACACTTTCTCTTCCAAGTAGCCCTTTGGCTCTTCCAGTTCTTTCACGGTCTTTTGTTAGAACCATGTGTTCTTTACATTGAACTGCACTTTGCTATGAGAATACATATTCAGAAAGCATTTGAGAAGGTGCCACATGAGAGGCTGGGCATCAAACTAAAAGAAGTGGGAGTTCAGGGTGATGTTTTTAGATGGGCACAGAATTGGCTGATGTTAAGAATGGTGACCAGCAAGGGGTCCGTGCTGGGGCCACTGAAATTTTTAATATATAGAAATGATTTAGATAGGAATATAAGTAACAAGCTCGTTAAGTTTGCAGATGACACCAAGATAGGTGGATTAGCAGATAATTTGGAATCCGTTATATCATTACAGAAGGATTTGGATAGATAGATAGATAGATAGATAGATAGATAGATAGATAGATAGATAGATAGATAGATGCTTTATTAATTCCAAGGGAAAATTCACATACTCCAGCAGCAGCATACTGATAAAGAACAATATTAAGTTAAAGAGTGATAACAGTGAAGGTATAACAGACAATAATTTTGTATAATATTAACGTTTACCCCCCCTAGGATAGCAGACAGGCTTGGGCAGATTTGTGGCAGCTGAAATTTAATGTCAGTAAATGTAAAGTATTACACATAGGAAGTAAAATGTTAGCTTTGAATATGCAATGGGAGGTCAGAAAATCGAAAGTCCACCTTATGAGAAGAATTTAGGAGTCATAGTGGACTCTAAGCTATCGACTTCCCAACAGTGTGTAGAAGCCATTAAGAAGGCAAACATAATGTCAGGTTATATACAGTAATCCCTCGCTATATCGCGGCTTCACTCTATCGCGGATTTTATATGAAAGCATAACTAAATATATATCGCGGATTTTTTGCTGCTTCGTGGGTTCTGCGGACAATGTGTCTTTTTACTTCCTGTACATGCTTCCTCAGTTGGTTTGCCCAGTTGATTTCATACAAGGGACGCTATTGGCGGATGGCTGAGAAGCTAACCAATCAGAGCACGCAGTTAAGTTCTCCTGACTGAGAAGCTAACCAATCAGAGCACACAGTTGAGTTCCTGCGTGCTGAATGCAGTGTTAACCAGGAAGTCTCGTCTCACTCATTCAGCATCAACGTGTTTCGCTATGTAAAGAGTTGTGCTCTTTAGTGTTTATCTTTGTGCATAGTCAAGCCCTTCATTATGGCTCCAAAACAATCTGCTACTGCTTCAGAGGCCGTGCCCAAGCGCAAGAAGAAGATGTTAACGATTGCCGAAAAGGTAAACGTTTTGGATTTGTTGAAGGCTACGATTCTTTTTATTTAAAAAGTAGGAAAGGAATATAAGATCTACGGCCGCAGTGTCCTTTTAACCAGGGTGCAAAACGAGTTGTAAGTGGATGTAATAAGGCAGTAGTCTGGATGGAATCTGCTTTAGGGATTTGGATTGAAGACTGCCAGAAGAAGAACAACGGCAGTGCTACACAATCGCCTGAAGTGGCTCCTTTACAAGGGCTGTAACGCTCTCCTTTGTTGTGCAGTAAAATTAAACTCATTGTTATCGGACAAGTCATCGTGTCATTGTTGGTGAGTAACCATAATTAATTTTCTTCTTACAGTGCTTAGTACATGTACGTACGTTTAGTGTCACTGTACACACATACAGGGATTATGCTGTATAACTCTGCGGGGAATATTTATAAACAGTGTGGGAGAATTTATAAGGGCTTAAAATATATAAAAATAACCATACAAACATATGGTTTCTACTTCGCGGATTTTCACCTATCGTGGGGGGTCTGGAACGCAACCCCCGCGATCGAGGAGGGATTACTGTAGTGCCTTGATGTGTGGAGTACAAGTCACAGGTGGTTCTGCTCAAGTCTTTATAACACACTGGTGAGGCCTCATCTGGAGTCCTGTGTGCAGTTTTGATCTCCAGGCTACAAAAAGGACATAACAGCACAAGAGAAAGTCCAGAGAAGAGCGACTAGGCTGATTCCAGGGCTACAGGGGATGAGTTATGAGGAAAGATTAAAAGAGCTGAGCCTTTACAGTTTAAGTACAAGAAGATGAAGAGGTGACCTGATAAAAGTGTTTCAAATTATGAAGGGAATTAGTCCAGTGGATCGAGACTGTTATTTTAAAAGGAGTTCATCAAGAACACGGGGACACAGTTGGAAACTTATTAAGGGTTGATTTCGCACAAACATTAGGAAGTTATTCTTTACACAAAAGAACGATAGACACTTGGAATAAGCGACCAAGTAGTGTGGGAGACAGAAGGACGTTAGAGACTTTCAAAACTCGACTTGATGTTATTTTAGAAGAAATAAGTGGATAAGACTGGTGAGGTTTGTTGGGCTGAATGGCCTGTTCTTGTCTAGAGTCTTCTTTTGTTCTTATTTATTTATGACGTGTTGTTCCACACTTGCCTTGAGACTATGTAATAAGAATATAAATTTAATGTTTGTAATAAGAATATAAGTTTAATGTCACTGTGCTCTGTACAAAAATCCACTCACATGTACAGGCCAGGCCAAAGTTAGCACACAGGGGCTCTCAGCATTTAGAACTGCTAGGCAAGCATTTGAAGAGAGAAGGGGACAACCACGAAAATGGACATTGTACTATTTCTGTATGTTAGAGATGAAATGGAATCCTCTCCTTCCCTTGTGTGGAACCTAAGAAAGTGCCTGCACGTGGACAAACCAGTATAAAAGACTTGGACAGCAGCCAAATACCTCAAAGCCGACGGACGGATGGGTGATATCGTCATCCGTCCTGAAAATCCTTCCATCGCAGCGACAAAAAATGTCAGACTGTATACATTGAGTTCCCACCTGGGTAATGGTCTTGCTATGGCTTCCTTCGTCTGTAATGCCGCGTAAATCGTCAGTAAAGAAAGCTAAGTTATTTTCTCTTATGTGATTTTTACCGCCGTATCACTATGGGAGGGATATCGCCTTTTAATATCATATCTATATATTTTTCGCTTACTTAAAATGCCGCAATTACAAAAGAACTTATTCCAACTAGGGAGCTATCGCCTCCCCAAAAGAAACAGACTAATATTTAAGGGTGAAATGAATGTGTAAAAAGCTGAATCTGCTGTCTCCTCATTTATTAAAAATTCCAAGACAAAATGGTGTCTGTTGTTTTTTTTTGAGTCTGTGCCTGTATAAGAAAACTGATGAATATTGTGTGGCCTGGCCGGGGTTAGATTTGGGATTCCCGGCCTGAAAAAGCTTCCCAGTCTGGCCATGGTTGTCACTGATTGTGAGTCTGGTTGGAACAAAAACCTGTGGCCTCAATGGGTCCCCGGGGGCTGAGTTTGGGAAGCACTGGTGTAACACATCGCCCGTTGTGATAAGTACGTCTCTTGGAGTACGCGGGAAAGCGGACTGCCCCCGTGTTATTCATACGGTACTGGTGGGGTTTAAAGTGCTAGGCATAGGGTGCTAATGTGCTTAGGGTCTGTGTGTGTGTGTGTGTGCGAGTATATCTATGTACTAGCGACTGGGAGCCCGATCGAATCGGGCTACAAATTTTACGTTTGTGAAATCCATACTTTCTCTGCAAAGAAGTATTTGTTTTTTTTAAGTCCTTGAAATGATTTTGTTATCATGGCACTGATTTGTGCTTAAAATAGACCTTTTCGGCCGATGTAATGAAGAGCTTCCTGTTTAAATGGGGCTGCGAGACGTGAACTCAGCTCTTCGGCGCACCTCATTTGATTTTTTCCGGCAAACAAATTTTCAAAACAAACCGTATTTTACGACTCTAATCAGAGTCGGAGTAATAATTATGTTGGCGTGGTCATTTTAGATCTGAGATCGGCTAAAATTTAAACAATGAGCCGTCATTACTCAGTTTGCCAACAGATGTCAGAAGGACGGATGCCAAAACCGAACTGCCCAAAGATAGATTTCAACGTACAAAGCAAATGGCGATACATTCTAAATTAGTTACGGTTCCGGAGCTGTCGAAGGGTTTAAGTCAGTCGACGATGTTAGTCCTGGAAAGTACGCCCTGCCGAAGCAACGTTCCAAAAACCAACCAAACTTACTGTTATCTGCTCGAACCAACACCGACTATACTCGGCCGTCCCGCGGCGTCACTGAAGCATTCGAACATTCTTAGCCAGTCATGAAATACTGCGTCCGCGTTTGCCACGTTATGTTCAAACTACAGAGGCAGTGCCCCATTGCGTGGCTCTAACTTGTATTGAGTCGAGGTATTGACGCAAACACCATACATACGGGGTATTGATGCGAACACCATACATGCGGATAGTATCAAATTATATATATATATAAGGATGTGTGTGTTAATCTTAAACCCGGTAACGAACTTGACGAGTAAACGCATCCCTGAAGAAAACAGGTAAAGGGAAATATGACGATAACACAAAGTGTCAAAGCCAAAGGGTCAGAATACTGATGTTAACCTGACAATGCAATTCATTTTTTTGAAATTTGCAAAACTATCTGAGGTCCTTTATATGCTTTGCCATTCTGAATTATTGAGTGTGGCTTCACTGATGGAAAAAAAGAATTGAAATGATTTTAGCACAAGGCTGCAACAAAACAAAATGTGAGAAAAGTGAAGACTTTGTGAAGGAGCGGAGTGTGTTACAAGGATATGGAAAACAGCTGAGGAGCGCGTCCTTCGTGGCGTCTTGTGGAAAGTATGAGGTTCTGGTGGTGCGGCAGCTGCTACTGCTGGGTGCCATCTTTAAACACTGTGCCACCAAACTGCCCACAGAGTGAAACACTGGTGCCATAACTGCAGAAAGCAAAAACACAAAGGTGACATGACTTAAACAGTAAAGACGGCGCTTCATCCTGCCTCCTGTTATATGCAAGAGGGAGGATCAAGAAGACACGACAGACCTGTGCTGGTAGAAGGAAAGGGGGCTTTGATCGTTTATAAGACACCTGACAAGTAGAGTGTGCATTTTTAAAAAATATGACACACATATCTGATACATTGCTGATTGATCCGAAATATCGATGAGCTTTTAACTGCACCGACTGTAGGCCACATTCAACAAAGAAACACACAAAAGGGTAAGAAAAACACCAGAAACAGATGTAAAAATGGTGGGGGGGGGGGGGGGCAACACGGGCCTGGGCTGGGTGTTAATATGAGCCCCTAAGTCAAAGAGAGTGGACTTCAGCTCTCTGATCACACGTACCTTTATCATCTGGGAGAGATCGCCGGCGTCCGCTAATTCGAGAACGATGTTCAGTTCATTGTCTTCAATGAAGGAGTCCAAATATTTAATGATGTTGGGGTGGTTCAGTTGCTGCAAAGAAAGAAAAGGGAAAGTTAGGGCATGCGTATTAATATTTTACAATGACACAAATCGCAAGGGTTAACACAATCAAAAGAGGACAGGTAAAGCACAGTGAGAGAAAATGAACACCTAGAAAATATCTTATACATAGTAAATAACAATAATAGACAGCTATAAATGAAAGGTGCTATATAATAGATATAAAAGAACTGAATAAGATAGATATGTAAGGCGCTATATGATAAGGAGGGGCTGTTTCAACTATAATAATAAATAATAATAAGCATAGAGATATGAAAGGGAAAATATAAAGTATACAGATAGAAATGAAATGCACTATATAACAGATAGATAGATAGATGTGAAAGGCACTATATAACAGATAGATAGATAGATGTGAAAGGCACTATATAACAGACAGACAGATAGATAGGCAGATATATATGAAAGACACTATAAAATAGATAGATAGATAGATATGAAAGGCACTATATAATAGATAGATAGATAGATAGATACTGTAGATTGATATAAACAGCACCATATAATAGATAGATATGACTCTATAAAATAGATAGATAGATAGATAGATAGATAGATATGAAAGACAGTATAAAATAGATAGATAAATAGATATGAAAGGCACTATATAATAGATAGACAGATAGATAAGAAAGACACTATAAAATAGATAGATAGATAGACAGATATGACAGGCACTATATAACAGATAGATAGATAGATATGAAAGGCACTATATAATAGATAGATAGATAGATGTGAAAGGCACTATATAACAGACAGACAGATAGATAGATAGACAGATAGATATGAAAGACACTATAAAATAGATAGATAGATAGATAGATAGATAGATAGATAGATAGATATGAAAGGCACTATATAATAGATATATATGAAAGGCACTATATAATAGATAGATAGATAGATATGAAAGGCACTATATAATAGATAGATAGATAGATACTGTAGATTGATATAAACAGAACCATATAATAAATAGATAGATAGATAGATATGAAAGGCGCTATATAATAGATAGATATGAAAGGCACTATATAATAGATAGATAGATAGATAGATAGATACTGTAGATTGATATAAACATAACCATATAATAGATAGATAGATAGATAGATAGATAGATAGATAGATATGAAAGGCACTATATAATAGATAGATATGAAAGGCACTATATAATAGATAGATAGATAGATAGATAGATATGAAAGGCACTATATAATAGATAGATAGATAGATAGATACTGTAGATTGATATAAACAGCACCATATAATAGATAGATAGATAGATATGAAAGACACTATATAATGATAGATAAATATGAAAGGCACTATATAATAGATAGATAGATAGATAGATAGATAGATAGATAGATAGAAAAGGAGCTATACAATACACAGAGACGGTAGACTATTTTTAGACATATATGTACGCCTCTCTATCACCACATTTCAGGTATTCCACTTTTCTAACAAGACCAGCATTAAATAAAAGCCCTCATTTGATATTTTATTGCATTTTTCGCAGCTCTAGTAAGGAAAAGGAAACCTTGAGACCTGGGAAAGGATTTCCAATCCCTGATGCTTAATACAAAAGCACATGATCCTCCAGCTTCTACGGTTTCCCCTAATTGTTTCCTTTCCATGTATTTTTAACATCTTTTGTACTTGGCAGCAGATCCCGGCCGTCTCTTTTTGATCCGACTGCCAAGGCCACACCATGGATCAGTAGTCTGATAATGTGCCTCCATTGGGTATTAAGGTACCACCCAAGGCTCTCATTAGAATTGTAGTTTTACCAATCATTTAGTTCAAGGCGTCAAAGGTCCCCTTTGTTCTTATTATTCATTACATTTCATTTATTGACCCCCTCCATTCCCTGAACCCCCCACTCCCTTCCAAATCTCAAATGATATAAGATATAAAAGATTTTCCTCACTTTTGCTTTAGTGGGCCCTCCACACAAGCAGACACTCATTGCATCAGACTATTCAGGAAATGGTAACCAGACTCCCTCACATGTCAGTCTCTGACTCTAGTCCTGGAGAAGAAGTGTGAATGTGCAACGCTGCACAAATTAAGCCTTTTATTTATTATTATGTATATAGTGCCATTCACATTTAATCAATTCATTAGAGCTAATCAGAACTTGCATTACTTGTGCCAAAAATAAAAATGTAAAACAAAAGGAATAAAAGCCAGGCAGTCTGTGACAGTAGATGTGACAAGGGCAAGCCAGGGGTGAATAAATAAATAAAGCCAAGTCGAGACAGTTGAGAAAATATCACGGCGTGAATAAGGATGAAGTACTGTAGCAGATAAGGTCACGGAGGAAAAGGTGAGCCGCCGCCAGCGTCTCGGCACTCGGCCAGTGCTACAAAAGACACAGAAAATCACACAGTGAGGGAAAGTGTTACAGGGTCCGCTTATCACTACAAATGACAGAACATGGTGGAGTAATAAACCACAACCAGGAAAGGATTCAAAAAAGCAGAGGCACCCATTTGACTTACTGAACACATTGCAATTGTAAAAAAATGATTAGAGGAGAACGAAAAAACAGAGGAGAAGAAATTCCGACACATTCTTAAAAATACGCATCTATCTAACTACCTAGCAAGCTGTTATATTGTGCGTTTCACATCTATCTATCTATCTATCTATCATTTATATAGTGCCCTTTACATCTATCATCTATATAGTGCCTTTCACATCTATCTATCTATCTATTATATAGTGCATTTCATATCTATCTATTATATAGTGATTTTCATATCTATCTGTTATATAGTGCCTTTCACATCTATCTATCTATCTATTATATAGTGACTTTCATATCTATCTATCTATCTATCTGTTATATAGTGCCTTTCACATCTATCTATCTAT
>JANRMT010062806.1:116381493-116391827 GCA_026402145.1 Polypterus bichir lapradei | reverse complement strand
GCGCGTCTCCAAATAAATAACATTCGAGCTATAGCGCGTCTCCAAATTATTAACATTCAAGCTATAGCGTGTCTCCAAATAAATAACATTCAAGCTATAGCGCGTCTCCAAATAAATAACATTCCATTCAAGCTATAACGTGTCTCCAAATAAATAACATTCGAGCTATAGCGCGTCTCCAAATTATTAACATTCGAGCTATAGAGCGTCTCCAAATAAATAACATTCGAGCTATAGCGCGTCTCCAAATAAATAACATTCGAGTTATAGTGCGTCACCAAATAAATAACATTCAAGCTATAACGTGTCTCCAAATAAATAACATTCAAGCTATAGCGCGTCTTTATGTGAAAACAGCAGGGTCAGATGGGGAGGGGGGGATCGTGAACGCGACAGAGAGAATGGAACTGAATTAAAAAAAAAAAGCTAACCTTTACAATTATCATGCATTTACACTGGCTCTTACAGACTGGCTGAAATCAAATGTATGTTTTTATTCTACAATAGTACAGTACATGCAATATTATTTGAAAACGAACAGCGTCAGATCGGGTTTGAATACACGCTGATGCTGTTACAGAAGGCGTCAGCTTATTCAGTGCAGCAGTTTCAACGCACAGTACATGCAATATTATTTGAAAGCGAACAGCGTCAGATCGGGCGCATATTCAAACCCGATCTGACGCTGTTCGTTTTCAAATAATATTGCATTAGTGCGATGATGTTTTTACATATGTTGTCTCTTTCATTCATCTTGCTGTTTGTAATCAGTGACCGCGTGTTTTTTTTCCCCGATCTTGCCAGTCCCCACATGTTGCTGTATGGTGGTGTTTCTTTTGTACTCCAGGACATGCAGAGGACAGAATAGTACAGAGCAGTAAGTTCAGCGCTATATGCAATCAGACAGACAGAAAGGCAGAGAAGGCACTAAATATATAAATAAACAGGGAAGGCACTGTATAATAAATATATAAAAAAAAACAGCTAAGGGGATACAGATATAGATGGATAGGAAGGAAAGGCACTATATGATAGGCAGACAGGGAAGCTCCTATATAATAATAAAATTACTGTTATTACTATATAGATAGACAGGGAGTTCAGGCAGGCAGAACGGCGAAGGTTAAAAATAAATAAATTTTCGCCCCAGCAGGGAATCAAACTCAGATCTTTTGAGGTACACCAATTCTGCTGCACTCTAAGTGACGAAATCTTACCAGTACACCACGGTAGGTGTTGTAAAGCTCTTGAACCTTTTATGAAAGTGTTTATTTGATCTTTGGCCTTCAGGCTTCACACATTTTATAGTTTATGCCTACATTTTGTAACATTTATTACTAAAATATGAAAAAGTTTCTGTTTTAACATTGTGTTTACACAGATTACTGTAGAAACGGAACACACATGAAATGCATGTATTCCAAATAACAATCTATTATTTCCACTCTAAAACTCCACTTCACTCCCAGATAATCAATCGAGGCATGAGCTGGGAGAAGTTCGTGCACGTTCTAAGTCGGTGGGGGGATGGAATAGCCGGCTGCTTGCAGTTTGTTTTTATCGGCACATTTACAGGACAAAGGAGGCTGGCAGAGAGCTGAGAGCGGTTTTAAGAAGCGATTTAAGGTGGGACGGATCTACGAGTTTTTTCGTAGACTCTGGTAATTCTAGTGTTAAACGTACAGGAGGAGCTTAAATGAACTAATCTTATCGATTAAAAGATCAGCCTAACTGAATTTATGATGCCTACTTTATTGGAAATGTGTTGTTAACTTAAAACCCATTCCAATAACTTACATTAAAAGTCTAAATCAACTATTCTCATTGAAAATATACAATTCATTTTAGTTTCCGATGTGAACTGAACACACAATCAATTGAAACCTGGGTAACACTTTATAATAACTGCACACTATGAAGCATTAGTTAAGCATCACTAAATACTTTGTTCATCATTTAGAAAGCATCGCTTCCACATTAATTGGCATTAGCAACCACTTTATAAATGCCATTATAAATGCTTTAGTACTGATCACAAAGCATATTTATAATGTCTTTGATAACTGCATTTACGATGCTTTATTAATGATAAAGTACTGATCACAAAGCATATTTATAATGTCTTTGATAACTGCATTTACGATGCTTTATTAATGATAAATTAACTAATAATTAATATTTTTCAAAGAATCAGTACTAAAGCATTTATGATGGCATTTATAAAGTGGTTGCTAATGCCAATTAATGTGGAAGCGATGCTTTCTAAATGATGAACAAAGTATTTAGTCATGCTTAACTAATGCTTCATAGTGTGCAGTTATTATAAAGTGTTACCGAAACCTGCATTAGATACGTGAACGGACTTTGTTGTGCTGCAGTGCCCGTGACCTGTTTCTTCATTTGAAAAGACACAAGAAATTTAAGCCACGTATGTATCAGAGCAGAACAGCCACCTAAAGCGCATGTCACTTACGCTTGTCCGTGGATCACTCACAGGGCTCCTCTAAGGTACACAGTACCACCGCATGTTGAGAGGGGGCGCCGTCACTAACCATGTCCTCTCACAGCAATGAGAAGACGCCCAGTGAGGGCACCAGACTCCGCCCCTTCCAGTTTCCCGGGTTATATATCACGTGAGTCAACAGAAGAAGGCGTCACTCAGTGAGCAGAGCATGACACGGACGGAGCTCCTGTGATATCACCAAATCCTAAACTATTTTGTTTTGTTTAATTTGTTACCTTGGCACCATTGGACTTCCTTTGGTGTCTCTTCAGAGAATCCTTGGGCACCGCTGGTGTGACTTTGTGTTGCTCATGGAGTCCTGAATGAGGCACATGTCCAGCATCGTGAGGGAGCGTCAGGTACGGCACTTACAGCCATGTGGCGCCATTACCCAAGGGTGGTCCGGCTCACAGGATCCTCATTGTTGAGGACTGGAACAGCTGGGCCAGGCCAAGGGGATGCCCACGTAACACCTGGCTTTGGCAGACAGAGGGTCATCTGGAGGATGGGACTGGACTGCATGTCTGCCTGTGGGGGTTACCAACCGGGACCCTGAGCTGTTTCATCGTACCAGTGTATGCACACCAACCTGACCTGACCCAGTATAACAACACCTTACCAAGGATTCTTTATGGTGTAGTATGGGAGGAGGTCCAAGGAACACGGAGGGGTGACATCATGGGTTACCACACTGGGTGACACCCACCCTAAATTAGATACATTGTTAATTTAACTTTTGTCTGATTAAATGTACAGTAGAACATTGGGTGCTTGTATTTTCCATTAAAATGCAGAGAAGCAGACAGAGACGTCGCCCCAACATTTCCTTGTCTGGGATCTCACAAAATCCTTCACTTGTCCACAACTGCTAAACGGAGTCCTATTTGGGAGCACTTCGAAAGACGAAAATGAAAATGAAAGAAGAAAGACGAGTACCCAGCAAACTGAGGAACTTCACGTAGAAACCCCAAAAGCAGGCCGTCTACCACAACTTACATCGCCTACAAGAAACACGCCTGCCGTTTGAGAGCTTGGGCTCAGGCAAACCCACCATAGCGGCAGCACTGGCAAGGATCAAAAAAATGTAACGACTGATAATCAGAGGAAATCACACAGAGGGGTGCGTGCCAGACGTGTTCCCAATCAATGAAGTTGAGGGCAAAGGCTTTTGGCAGTTAATCAATCATCTCGAGCCATTCAACGGAGAAGAAGCAAGAGCTGCAAACTCAGGTAGCCACAGTCAATCAGCTCACACTCGCAGCCGACGTTTGAACTGCTCTAGCAATCAAGAGTCATATCCCAATAACGTGCTGCTGCATGGATGAAGACTGACAGATAATCGGTGGTACGTGAGAAACTACATTTTCCAGGCAGCCGCTGAGGAGTGATAGGCAAAATGCTGGAAGTGAAGACTCGCCGACAAATTGGGGATGTGTGGTTCAAAAATCGGGACCCCTGGGGCTGTTACAATGAACAACAACAGTCCGTCATTTCCCAGCCTGTTTAGTCCTGAACAGGGTCATGGGGGTCTGCTGGAGCCTATCCCAGCTAGCATATGGCACAGGGCGGGGAACAAACTTTGGACAGGGTGCCAGTCCACTGCAGGGCACACACTTGGACCAGTTTAGAAATGACAGTTAACCGAACCTGCATGTCTTTGGACGGTGGGAGGAAACTGGGTTAGAACAAGACAACTCCACGCAAGAAGGACCCTGGATGCAAACCCTGATCTCCTTAATGCAAGGGAGCAGCACTACCACTACGCCACCGTGCCGGCCCCCAAACAACGACAGCAACATTTTATTTCTTGCATAGCCCCCAAAATCACACGTGGAAGGCCTCAATGGGCTTTAACAGGCCCTGTTTTCCTTTTTCCTCTGCGTCACAAGCTGTATCTACCCCTCTGCTGGTGGGAACAGCTTTGAGAGGATAATACGAATACTTGCCTTGTTAATTCTTGTCCATCTCTCACGTTATTCTTGAAGTTCGTACAGCCCCCACCCTCTAACAAGACAAGAAGAAAACTCTCAAAAGAAATGGAAGAAATCTTAGAAAAGGGAATTCAGAGAGAGAAGACCCCCTTCCAGGTAGGTTGTGTGTCAAAAAATGAGGTAAATACGACACACAAAATGGAACAGAGCTGAATGGCCAGTCTATCATGGTCACCTCGGGAATACGACACAACTGTACAAGTGACGTCGCTCTGTCACCGTGCGCCTCGCCAAGTGCAGGCCAGAGCACCACCACAGCTCTCAAGGTGACATGTAAGAAGAGATACCACTCTCTAAATACAGAAACAATCGCATACTGTACACTACAAGTCAAACGTTACAGAACACCTCCGTTATTCCAGTTTTTCATCAGGTGTAATCAGTTGAAATGCAATGAATGACCTAAAATGGTGAAAAGGTAAATAGAAAACTGCCACAGGTTTAAATTTATAGATTAGGTTAGCAAAAAATGCAAAAAATGGAAATTTCAGAATATTACAAACTAGCCTTCCCCCGCGGCTCCGCCCAAGTAGTAGTGAAACAAAACAAACTTCAAAAATCAATAAAAAAAAAATAATGGAATAATTTGTATCGAGATGAATTTCTATTGATGGCTTTCGTATCCGAGGGCCTCTTGATATCCAATATTTTTGGTTTTGCTATCAGGAGCGAGAATGGAGCTGTGATCTCTTTGCCAAAAATGTAAAAAGCTGGCAAGGTACCTCTGGCCAAGCAGAAAGTAGGTGCACTCTAACGTCAAATGTTGCCACGTGGCCGTGATATCTCTACCAATGAGCAGCTACCCTCTAAAACACACGTAGCTCTGATCTCTCTCTCAAAAACGTCAAACGTTACTCCTTAACAATCTCTAGATGATAATGTCTGCTGAACAAACAGGTATGGCTAGCTAAGCGGAGGCGAGGTGCGCTCCGACTGACTGGAACGGAGGCTGGCGTGTGAGTGAGTGAGGAGGGCCCCGCCCGGCTCCCTACTCCTGAGGTTCCGCCTACCCCTCCTCTCGGCCCGCAGCCTCTCTCTCGGATTCACACGAATAAATTGGTACCGCAAGGTTATGCCCCACGGCAGACGCGTGAGTGAGGAGGGCCCTGCCCCCCTCCCCACAGCCCAAGGAGTCAGCGCTAATAAATCGGTACCGCAAGCGAACTATGATACTTAGTGCGATAAGAGAAGTCGCAAAATCAACCAGAACGTTCAAGCAAAGTATAGAAAAAACCCCAATCTAAATCCGTTAAGTAATTCTCTGATGAAAAGCGGACAGACAGACAGATGTTGAATATTATACTGTACTAGCCTTCCCCCGTGGCTCCGCCCGCGTAGTAGTGAAACAGGACAAACTTTAAAAACCAATAAACAAAAAAGGCATCGCTAGCTAAGCAGAGGAAAGTTACACTCCAAAACACTGAGGTATACCGACTCTCCATTCCTGACGTCACACTTCCCCTTCCCCTCAGCCCGCGGCCTCTCGTTCGGATTCGCGCTAATAAATCGGTACTGCAAGTGAACTCTGATACTTAGCGCAATGAGAGAAGTTACAAAATCAACCGGAATGTTCAAGCAAATTATAGAAATAAAAAAAGATCTAAATCCGTGACGTAGTTCTCTCGTTCGCTAACTAGTTATGGTTACGTCCCAAGGCAGACACGTGAGTGAGGAGGTCCCCTCCCCACAGCCCTAAGGAGTCTCTCTCTCGGATTCGCGCTAATAAATTGGTACCGCAAACGAACTATGATACTTAGCACGATGGGAAAGTCACAAAATCAACTGGAATGTTCAAGCAAAGTATAGAGAAAAACCCAATCGAAATCCGTTAAGTAGTTCTCTCGTGAAAAGCAGACAGACATACAGACAGACAGACAGGCGTTGAATTTCATACTGCATATATAGAGATGGGCCTTCTTCAGGGAACAACTAATAGGCTACAACCTACAGATGTTCTGCAGCAATTAAAGGAAACGAAGCCCTGCAAGTTGAAGCAAACAATTTGCACAGGTGTCCTAACTTCTGTTGATTACTTAAAAACCGCCTATGTGTCTTAATGCAGAACTGGACCAGACTGTGTTACTACACCCTCTGAAGTGCTACTTGGACAATACTCCACTGATAATGGCAAGAAAAAGGAAATTAAGAAATGAACTGAGACAGACCATTATTACCTTTAGAAGTGTAAGCCTTTGGTTTAGAGAAATCGGAAAGAAAATTAAAGTGTCAGTAAGAAGAAACTGAAAGGGAAGCATTAGTTGAATCAAGTGACAGTGATGACAATGTGAATTGGTCATCACACGTTGCAGTGGATAGCGAAAGTGATGCATATGACACTGAGCGACCAAACTGACATGATGTGCCACATGTAACGTTGCAGTGGGGTCCATTATCTACCTGGCAAACAGTCAAGTGGGAGGCCCCCTATACACCGTTCACAGCAACTGTCACAAAGACTTACGCTATGGTCGTCCTCAATAACGAGGACCATCAATCAGTGGGATCAGGTATTGACATTCTACCCTCTCATTTGTAAGGAACAGAACAAACATTATAAGAAAAGCACACAAAGAGACGGGCATCTGCTATTGCCATTGTGAAGTCGGGATGTGCATCGGTGGCTGTTTCAAAATGTATCACACGTGGGACGTGAACTAAATCTGCAACAGTACCACAGTGGACACGTGGATGACGTTTTTGTATTTACACATTTTTTAATGTTGAAAAAAATTCCGCATTTTTGACTTGTTTTTCTAGGTGTAAACATAACACTGCATATATTCTCTTTTCAACTTTTTTTTTTTTAATTGTTTTTTATTGTAGATGCCATACGGGCTGGATAGGCATCCCAGCCAGAAGAGGGGATGGCTCCTTACCTGGACGGGAGGCTCCTAATAGGCAGACAGACATCACGACCGGGGAGGAGAAAGGGATTAGATCCAGAAGAAAGGACCAAAAGGGATGGACGGACAGCCCACTGAAAAATTAAGATGTCGCTGGCGGCACGCTAGATGGCAGCAGCCCTGGATATCGGTGCTCAGTGGGAAGCCAGCAGGGCATGCTGGGAGATGTAGTCTGGCAGAGCAGCCCTGCTGGGGTCACTGGGTGCAGCAAATGGGAGAAGCTCCCTATTCTAATGGAGTGTCACATGACCTGGAAGTGCTTCCATCTGACAGTCGCCTTGGCACCGGAAGTACTCCAGGGTTCATAATAAAAGGGGACCGCACTCCCTTTTCCAGGCAAGTCGGAGCTGGGAGCAGGCCCGCCGCCAGGGCGGGACAAACGGGACTCTGGTCCGGGGCCCTAACAGACAGGGGCCCCTTAACGCTTGATTTTTTTTATGCTGATGTTGTGTGCATAGATATATATTCGGACAATTATTCAAGTTACGTGTAATAGAAAAGTTAAATCATTTAGGTTACAACAATACAAGTGAGTGTTTTTCGCTACGAGCTTCCATTAGCACTGGCTTTCCTTCTCGCAGTCAAACTTTGATGTGAGAGAAGGCTTAACTCATCAAGTATGGTATTCATAAATGCAGCATTGTCGCTGTCGGATAAACTACATTTCGATCATTTTGTATTCGAATTTGAAGGTTTTGGCATATGGGAACCCGGGGGAAGGCAGAGGGGCCCACACATACCCAGTTGTCTGGAGCCCAAATATTTCTGGCGGCGGGCCTGCTGGGAAGATAGAGAGCAAGAGGTGGTAGTGGAGGGTAGTGCGGTGGTGACAGGTGAATTGTGGAGATAGAAAACCTGTGCTTGTGTTACAGTGAAGGTACTGTAGTGAATAAAAAACATCCTTTATTTGAACCCGGGACTCGTGTTGGGGTTTGGGGTTCGATGATGTCCTGCTTTCCATCACATTATGCTGATTTAGCTTTATGCAAATGTTGTCTAATTGTTTTGCATTGTGTATGACTGACTGAAAATTACGTTCCTTGTCACCTGTGAGTGGAACCCCAGGAGGCGGGGCCACTATGCTGTCTCCACTAAAGCACCGCCCTCTGATTTTAGTTGAAATGAGTCCCTCGGTGGTTTATTGAGAGTTGTTGAAGTTCAGTACTGCTGTTGGAGTACTGCTTATTTCCGTTCTTGTGGTATCTGATTACACTGGTCAGTCAACAGGCATTTTGCTACTGGGATTCTTTCACCTGTACTTTAACAAATTTCACTTGCTGACTCCAAATCTGAAAACCGTTTCCGTCCAGCACGTCCCATTTTTTTTTAGTTATGATGTTCCAGGTCTTGGACAACTAGGGTGACTGGACAGTAAAGGCGTTTCAGCATTTAAGAAATAAGTTTGGTCTCGAGAAAAGTGAAGCCAAAATTAAGGAAGGTGTTTTGTTGTTCCTGAAATCCGTGAACTTGTGCTTGACGATGAGTTCAAAAGGATACTGAAGCCCACCGAATCAGCACCCTCATTCATGCGGGTTGTCCAGAATTTTCTTGGCAGTTAGAGAGCAAAGAATTATACTGAGCTTGTGGAGAACCTGCTGAAAGTGTATCAGCTTACGGGAGCCAGGATGTCACTGAAGACGCATTTTTGACATTCTCATCTCGACTTTTTTCCACCAAGTCTAAGCGATGTCAGCGATGAGTACGGGGAAAGATTTCATCAAGATACAAAGGTGATGGGAATCCGATATTGGGGAAAATTCACTCCGAGCATGATGGGTGACTACTGTTGGTGTTCGCAAAAAGAGACAGATATGCACAAAAGTGAGTGCCTCAGACAATTTTGGGCACGCTGACCTCACTTTTATATTGAGGTAAATTGACATAAATATACTTTAACGTGTCTCTGGTATCGTCTTCTGGTTTGTTTTCAGAATAAACACATTCAAACAATTTTGGTGGGACGAACAGATATCATGTTGATATATTATACTGATATTCAAGAGTGTCAAAACGGCAATGATGTGTATCTCAAAAGCCTGATGTGCTAGCTTAATTCCGATTTCATATATGAAGTCAGTGTAAAAAACACTTAATAGAGAGCTGCTCTGAAGTTCCCAGTAGCGAACAAAAAATATTTTTTTGTAGACCAGTGTTATAGATTCTTTTTACACACATTTTTTTGCCTTTCTCCTTTGTTTGTCATTATTTTGTGTTTCTTTTTTTTAATTTAAATGGATTCATCATTAATAAAGCTTCTTCTCGGCTTTGGTTTGGGCCAAAGGTTTTTACGGTTTCCTCTCCCTTGAAGTTATTCTTGTAGATTTGTGACACTTAAAGTGTAAGGAACATAAGAACATTAGATATCTGACAAACAAGAGGAGATTTCCTAAATTCTTCACGTAAATAAGTTATTCCTTGCTTCAGTCTTCAATGCACTTCTGCTGTTGTCCTCGATTACGTGATTCACCCTTAAGTCGAAAGAATGTGTTATAGGATCTTCTTAATCATCAATGCCTTTAAGGATTTTGAAGATCTGGATGAGGTCCCCCACGCAGTCTCCTCTGCTTGGGACTAAACAGAGTTAACTCTCACAGAAATGTTCTTAATATCCTGGCCTGGCAGGAAACAGATAACTAATTTTTGAGACGTACCGGGAGAAAAGGCAAAATAAAACAAATCTATACTAATAAACGGCAAAGCCCTCACTGACTCACTCACTGACTGACTGACTGACTGACTGACTGACTCATCACTAATTCTCCAACTTCCCGTGTAGGTAGAAGGCTGAAATTTGGCAGGCTCATTCCTTACAGCTTCCTTACAAAAGTTGGGCAGGTTTCATTTAGAAATTCTACGCGTAATGGTCATAATTGGAAGTTGTTTTTCTCCATTTACTGTAATGGAGTTGAGCTGGAGGGGCGGAGTTTCGTATGACAT
>JANRMT010062806.1:116365424-116376493 GCA_026402145.1 Polypterus bichir lapradei | reverse complement strand
TAGATAGATAGATAGATAGATAGATAGATAGATAGATAGATAGATAGATAGATAGATAGATAGATAGATACCACTCCGTCTGTTTGTTTAATCTTAATCTGTCCCTCAACAGCTGTCACTAGATAACTGAAGCACGCGCATGCACCATGGCACCAGCATAGTTTCAATGTGCTGCTCCTTTGTTTTCTTTTTCCCACATTTTATGAGTGTTACCATTGATTTCAATGGAAGAAGCGTTTGGCTGAAAATGCTCATAAACGGCTGCATGCTGGAGTTTTCTAAACTGTTTTGCTGCTACAATGCTTAGACAAGAATACTGTTATTGAAAACAACATGAAGTACATTTTCAAGGAGTTTATGAGCATTCTGGTCAAGCCCTTTAACGGCCCTAACTGCTTGTATGAAATCCCTCCACATTTGGTGAGTTCTTGGACAAGTTTTAGAGTTGTTTTTTTGTGGCCGGGTATAAGAACGACAGGCCAAAGAGGCGAAGAATAATTGGGACACTAACCGTCCAACAAAAATAAAGCATCCCAGCCCTCTTCGGCAAAATTAAATAAAATGAATCGGCCGCTTTGCTGTTTGTAAGTTGGGTTTCTTTCAGAGGACTTCATGCCAAAAATCTCAACCCTGTGCTCAATGCGAGCTGTTGCTACATCACAGGATACCTAAAACCGACACCCGTTAATGCCCTCTACATGTTGGCCGGCATTGCTCCCCACACATAAGACGAAATGTAGCGAGTAAACAGGAAAAACTAAAGCAACTAGAGGACCCCTGACACCCACTGTATGGCCATATCAATGTTGCCAAATCTCGTAAAAGCTTCATGCTCTAGAAACCTCTAGACTCAATGGCAACAGCAACAAGGTTGGACTTCTGGAGCGAACGCATCAGAAACATCAGAAATATCAACACAATCGACGGCATTAGCACAGAAATGAGAGAACATCTACCCGCTGGTGGTGACCTAGACTGGCCAACATGGAAAAGCCTTAACCGCCCGCGCACCAGGACTGGCAGATCCAAAGTCAATTTGACCAAGTGGGGATACTGTTATGACAGAGACCTGTGTGACTGCGGGGAAAGACAGTCCATGGAACACCTCCTGATCTGCAGATTCTTGGACGAACCATGCACCATGGAGGACCTCACCACGGCCACCAACAGAACCATACCCTGTGCTCACAATTGGAATGGCATATGAAACTTTAGGTTTTAAGGACTTGAGGAGAAGAAGAAGAAGAAGAAGAACAAGAGGAGCTCCGTCCGGCAGTCAACTCTGCTCGTCAAAAGACGCCTACTTTCGGGCAGCTGGGCTTCTTAAGTTATGCAGACCGGAAGAGGCGGGGCTCAGTACCCTCATTGGGTGGTTTTTTCAATGTTTTGGGGAAAGAAGGAGAAAAAAATTGTTAGCCACAGCGCCCCCTCTCACCCTGACGGGTTATTACATACCTCAAATGTACCCATACTCAGCTGTGACACAGAGAATGTGATTTTATTTACCATTAGTTTGTAGATTAGCAGCTTGGTTTCAATTCAACAAATTTATTTCAGTCATTTTTTTTGCCAGCCACATAGTTGTTTTGGCTTTTTGTTGCTTCACGTTAATCACCTTTCATTAGGAAAACTACAGTAAGGCAGGCAACTGAATGACAGAAAAATCCCCAAACTGTGAGCGTGCAGGTGGTGAAGGAGCACCCTTGTCTGTCCCGGCCTTCCCAGTCAACTGTCAATTGTTTTCTCGAGCGTCAGCAGAACTTTGGCCCAGTAGAACTTCTCTGAATTCCTTTTTCTATTTTTCTATTTTCTTTTTGTGTCCCCGTCGTTAAAGAGTTTCATAAGGCTGCTGGAATCATACATCATTAAGAAATATTGTGCGCCCAGAGCGGAGCCAAGAGAGGATGTCATCTCACATTTAGGAAACTCAGGGCGGTTTCCTTTATGTTTCGCTCCGTGCTCCACGGTATAAAACTCGCTTAAAACAAGGCCCTTTTTTATGGAGAAATTTCTATGCACCCACATTAAAAAAGCGCCTCTAAATCTTCTGTTAAATAAGAAGCAGACTCGAGACACACATGGCTATTATATAAATCTCAGTTTTATGGCTGCGGCATTACATGTAAAATTTGTAATGTGAGAAATGAATGTTTTTTCCATGAAAGCGACTGTAAATTCTAAAATGTCATCCCGTTAATTTACGGCGCCGCAGAGTACAACTGACGTGGGACCGATCACTTAACACAGGACAAGTTGCAGTTGCACTGATTTGACAAGTTATTAAATTCCAGCCGAGATTGAAGAGCGCTCTCCGTGCTGACACTGACAGAATGTCTAAAGCCGCCCTTAAACTTTAAGCTGCCTAAACCCTTTGCCATCCACAGACAGCAGTCTGCTGAGGGGGGGGAAAAAAAAAACAAAATTGCACCTGCACTAAATTATCAAATTTGCTGACCTATGAGATGCCATTAAAACGAGAGAAAAATAAATAAATAAATAAATAAATACATGTCAATTCAACGTCAAAATATTTCCGCTAATATACTTAGCTGCTGCCTTGCAGGTGGCTAATTGCACAGGGGAAAACATTTGCTGGAAAAATCATGCAGAACTTAACCCTTGACCATGCAGAAGAAGAAGAAGGACTATGATCCAACTGTAAAATAAAATTATCGCCTTGCTCCATGAGTACTACATTTACATATTTTGGTTGACTTACAACATTTGAGATACAATTGATGCCATTTCTTTTGTTTTTTCCTATTGTAGCACAGGCAGGTCAGGTGACATGTGGAGGGTCACACAGTGTCATCAGTACCAGGATTTGAACCCACAGCCTCCGCGTTTGAAGTCCGTAGCTTTAACCACTAGACCACGCTATTAAAATGTTAAGGACTGGCACTCACATTACCAAGCTGTGGCAGCCCTCTTTCTTTGCTGTGTACAAATAGGAAGACTAATCTTCTTCTTCTTCTTCATTTGCGCCTTTTCCCATTTATTTCTTCTATTTATATATATCTTCTATTTATTACTTCTCCAAACAGCTCGGCCCTGCATCTACACAGATCCTTTTCTTCTTTTTTTTTTACTTAATTCATCCACCTCCGCCTTGGTCTCCCTCGCTTTCTCTTCTCCTGCACTTCCATTGCCATCCATTTTGTGCCCACATCTTCCTCGTCTCTCCCGATCACTTGTCCATACCATGTGCCAAACTGCCCTCCTGTACTTACTTAGATGTCTCTCCCACTTTTGTGGTACCTCTGATTGTCTAATTTCTTATTCTGTCCTTTATGGCACTTACGTCCTCACATCAGGAAGATCTTTGAGAGACTGGTCCTGGTAGACCACCCTGGATGCACTGCAGTTTCATATAAGACAAAGCTTGGAGTGGAGAGTCCAATTATTCTGTCAGCTCCACAAGGGTTATTCTCACCTGGATAAAGCTGGCAGCACTGTGAGGATTCTGTGTTTTAATTCCTCTAGTGCCTTCAGTACCATCCAACCATCTCTGTTAAGAGGGTAAACTCAGAGACGTGCAGGTAGATGAGTGTGTGGGGTCTTAGATGAGGGACTATCTGTCAGGCACACCCCAGTGTGTGAGACTCCAGGACTGTGAGGGCACCACAAGGAACAGGCCTGTCTGCTTTACTCTTCACTCCGTACGCCTCAGACTAGAAATATAACAGCAGGTCAGGTCACTTGTGGAAATTCTCAGATGAGTCTGCACTTATGAGGTGTATTGATAAGGGGGATGATAGAGAGGAGAGGAGTCAGGGGGAGATCTTTGGTTTTTGGTGCAGAGAGAATTGTCTGCAACCTAACATCAGCAAAACCAAGGAACTGCTTATTGACTTTCACCACAGGGGTTCCTGAGCTCTGTTATCAACAAACTCTGTCATAATCTTTCTCTTCTTTCGGCTGCTCCCGTTAGGGGTTGCCATACCAGATCATCTTCTTTCATATCTTTCTGTCCTCTGCATCTTGTTCTTTAACACCCATCACCTGCATGTCCTCTCTCACCACATCCATAAACCTTCTCTTAGGCCTTCCTCTTTTCCTCTTCCCTGGCAGCTCTATCCTTAGTACCCTTCTCCCAATATACCCCTCATCTCTCCTCTGCACATGTCCAAACCAACACAATCTCGCCTCTCTGTCTTTGTCTCCCAACCATCCAACTGGAGCTGACCCTCTAATGTCCTCATTTCTAATCCTGTCCATTCTTGTCACACCCAATGCAAATCTGAGCATCTTTAACTCTGCCAACTCCAGCTCTTTCTCCTGCTTTCTAGTCAGTGCCACCATCTCCAACCCATATAACATAGCTGGTCTCACTACCGTGCTGTAGACCTTCCCTTTCACTCTTGCTGATACCCGTCTGTCACAGATTGCTCCTGACACTTGTCACAGGAAGCTGGGGGTCAGACCCGGCCAGGACGCCTGGAAGGACTGAGAGGTGGTGCATTTGTCCTCCGGGCCATGAGGGGGCAACCGCCCTGGATCGGAAGAGGGCCACGGAAGGGGAGCAGGGAGGCTCAAGCCCGTTGGAGCCCATGCCCACTGCCAGGGGGTGCCCCGAGCCTCATGGAGCCCGGGACACAGTTACTTCCGCCACGCTCCTGGAGGACGATCCTTCCAGGGACACCCGGAGTGCTTCCGAGTGCTCTTCCGCCACACCAGGAAGTGACGCCAGAGGAAGCACCTGGAGCGCATCCGGGTGAGAATAAAAGGGCCCGCCTTCCTACAGTCTGGGAGCTGGAGTCGGGAGTGAGAGCGGGACAAGGCTCCCATGGAGAAAAGGCGGCCCAGGGACAGTGAGAGAAAGGCCCAGGAGAAAGGTGATTGGGGCAAGAGGCACAGTGTGTTGTGCGGGACTGAGTTGTGTGTTGATGGAGGAGAAAATAAACGTCTTGTTTATAAAGATGCGGTCTCTGTCTGATGGTGTCTGGGCAAGTCTCACACACTCTTCTCCACCCACTCCACCCTGCCTGCACTCTCTTTTTCACCCATCTTCCACAATCCCCGTTACTCTTCACTGTTGATCCCAAGTATTTAAACTCATCCACCTTCGCCAACTCTACTCCCTCCATCCTCACCATTTCACTGACCTCCATCTCATTCACACACATGTATTCTGTCTTCTTCCTACTGACCTTCATTCTTCTCCTCTCTAGAGCATATCTCCACCTCTCCAGGGTCTCCTCAACCTGCTCCCTACTATCGCTACAGATCACAATGTCATCAGCAAACATCATAGTCCACGGGCACTCCTGTCTAATCTTGTCTGTCAGCCTGTCCATCACCACTGCAAATAAGAAAGGGCTCAGAGCCGATCCCTGATGTAATCCCACCTCCACCTTGAATGCATCTGTCGCTCCTACCGCAGACCTCACCACGGTCACACTTCCCTCGTACATATCCTGTACAACTCTTACGTACTTCTCTGCCACTCCCGACTTCCTCATACAATACCACAACTCCTCACGAGGCACCCTGTCATAAGCTTTCTCCAGGTCCACAAAGACGCAATGCGACTCCTTCTGGCCTTCTCTGTTCTTCTCCATCAACATCCTCAGATCAAACATTGCATCTGTGGTGCTCTTTCTTGGCATGAAACCACACTGCTGCTCACTAATCATCACCTCCCTTCTTAACCAACCATCCACTACTCTGTCCCATAACTCCATGCTGTGGCTCATCAATTTTATCACCCTGTGGTTACCACAGCTCTGCACATCCCCCTTATTCTTAAATATCGGCATCGGTACACTTCTTCTCCTCTCCTCAGGCATCCTCTCACTTTCCATGATTCAATACGTCCCCAAAACCAGACAAGTTAGGTTAACTGGCAGCCCTGACTCGATGGTGAGTGTGTGTGGGCCCTGTGAAGGACTGGTGTCCACTCCCAGGGGTGTTTCTTCCTAGTAGAGAGGCTGGCCCTTCACGACCCTGACAATGTATGTATGTAATCTCATTTTATTCATTCACAACTTTCCTATCTGACTAAAGTGTTGATGAATGTATCAAATACTCACTTAAACTACCTGCCGTTGCCCGGGCTTCTTATAACTAGAACATTAGCATTTGTAGTAATGTGAAAATGAAACAATAACAAATTCAAATGAATGCAGTGATATTTAATTTACAGATTCACATAGTGTGTCATTTTGTTCTTCTGTAATTATACACATGCATTATGGCAATATGGCTAATTAATTAATCTAATGTATTGTGATATACAATATTTTTGTTTTTCCCTTCTGGTGTGTTAATATAGAAATGTTATGTTGTGCCCACTCTGGACCATTGGAAAAGTACAGACCTTCTGAAAAAAACATTTCAGATTTGTAATCTGCGATTTAGAAAAACCCTGAGGTACCAAATTTTGACTAATAAAGAAACAACTGCTGCATTTTTCATGCCTCCAGAGGGTGAAATCAGGGGAAGGTGGGGAGGTTTTGTGGTAGCCTATCCTGTCTGTATGGTTCTAGAGAGTGTGGTAAGGCGAGGTCCGCAGCTCATTGCCTTTTAAAATAAATAATCTCCACACTTGCGGCTTAAGGAAGAGGGCGTGTTGGTGTGGCTGGAGCAGTCCCCGGGCACGATTTAGCACAGGCATTTCCGCACTGAAGTGCACAGGTGAGGAATCATCCGTGTCCGAACTGAGCTGTTAATCGCCACACCTGTGCCACGTCCCCACATATAAAATGAGAAGTGTGAGAGGGAAGAAAAAAAAAAGGGAGAGATGGAAAGGAACGAGAATAAAAGACGGAAGAACAGTCTTGGTGAGGACGATCCGGCCACCTAGAGGGGAAAGGCAGCAAGAACAGGGGCCCTGCGAAGAAGTGCAGGTTGTGCCACTCCAGGGGCTGGTTCGGCCCACTGAACTATGGCGTGGAGCGGGGTGAGCATGGCGGGTGACCTCCCCAGGGATCTGAGGTATGGATGACGGGAGGAGTGCCGATCTTGGACGGTCTGGCTACGCTGTGAGGATCGGAGGATGATGATCATGGCTGCTGAGTTATGGGTGAGCCAGGGAGTCGAAGAAGGAGGTGGACTGGGATCTGAAGGAGCCAGTGACTGCATTTTTAACCTCCGCTTTTAAAGGATCTATGTATTGTGTTTTTAACCCTCACTATTCACTTGTTTTTATGGATTATTTATTTATGGATGTTTCTGAGCCACGGCACTGTGGAGACTGTTTTGGTTTTGTTTTGATTCTTTTTAATAAAAGCACGGAACGTATTTTACACCATCCCCTTGCTCCTTGGATGATTTGTCCCCCATCTGTCCACTCAATTGGTCATACCTCTCGACGGTGTTGGGTTCGAGAGGCTACCAAACTTTAAGAGGGAGCTTGGAGCAGGACTCGCGTCGTCACAGACTGAGCAGAATTTGGTCTAGATCGGTCAAAGGGTTTAGGATCATATAGGGAACACACACGCAGACAGACATTCAATTCTATATATCAAACTAGCTGAAGTACCAGGCATTGTCCAGCTATATTTGTAGAATGGGTTAAGGAAATACAGCAAAGGTTTGTGTGTTTTTTAAATGATGACCCTTCTTGTTATTGCTAGCCATCTATTGCTAGCTGAGAATTTGATCTTTTCGGGTCTGAATGGATCCCATAATTGTGGTAACTCCTTGCTGGGTTGTGACCGTGAACACTATCATGTCTGACTCATCTTCTTAGTTCAAGGGGGGCACTTTGCAGTGCTTCAGTTATGACGAAAAGCTGACAAAGCAGAACAACCCTTTGATTCTTCTTTGAGTTGCTCTGTACTTTCACTCTCGATCGAGCCCAACCAACACCCACCTACAAGTCGCACAATACTCCTTTTCATATTACAGTACTTGGAAGAAGCATGTGGTGTTGCCTAGGTGGGGAATGTTGAGCTCTGGTCATTTTGTCTGCTAGTCTGACTTCAGTCTCTTCAAGTCTGGTAGCTCTGCAGCATGGAGCCTCCTGTCTGGAGCACCAAGTAGGTGGAATTCATTTACAGAGCAGCACTTCACATGATTTGAGTCAAATAACCCTCCCACAACCCTGATCTTAACCACAGTGTGACTGGATGGAGCTTTCAAGGTCTGTAGCCAAATTCTATTGGTGCCCATTGGAGTCAACTCCACCTTCCTGGACCGCCCACTGGAGTCAACTCCACCAATTAGGAGCTCCAGGGTGGAGGCTCTGGGCTGCAGATATACTGTATATACTTGGTCTGTTTGGGTGTTTCATTTCCTCTGAGCCAGCAGGTGGCACTGGTGTGCAAAATGTAGCACATAGGAAAAGAAAAAAAGCTCACTGGAACTCCCAGGGTCCAAATGTTGGGTTCCAAAGTCGTTTTTCTTGACCGTATGGTCCTAAAGAATAACTACGTAAAATTTGCTCCAGATTGGTCAAAGGGTGTAGGATTGTATAAGAAACAGACAGACATTTAATTTTATACATTAAACTAGCAGAAGTACCTGCCGTTGCCCGGGTATATTTAAAACATAGGTTAGAGAAAGAAAGCAAAGACTTCTGTGTTTTTTAAATGGTGACCCTGTTGTTATTGCTGTCTGTCTCATCTGTCACCCAGACTGCCTCTCTATCAATGTGTCTGCTCTCGTGAGCTGAGAATTTGTTCTTTTCGAGTGCTAATGGATTCCAGAATTGCAGTTAGTCCTTGTAACCATGTACGCTGTGATGTCTGACTCGTCCTCTTAGTTCAGGGTGGACAGTTTGTTGTGCTTGAATTATTTAAACAGCTCTTTAATTCTCTTTTGTGTTGCTCTGCACTTCCACTCTCAATCAAGCATTACCCAACATCCCCTTGCAAAAAACCAATGATTCTCCATTTTATATTCCAGTAGAGAGAAGCAGCACGTGGCAATGCCGGGGTCAGTAATATTAAGCTCTGCTCATTTTGTCTGCTAGGTTGGCTTTATCTGCAGTCTGCAGCCTCCACAAGTAGGCGGAGTTAACTTGACATTACTTGAGTCAAAAAGCCCTCCCACAACCCTAATCTTACTAATGGCATAACTGGGCGGAGCTCCAGAGGTCTGCAACTAGACTGCTTTGGCGCCCATTGGAGTTAACTCTACTCACTCGGACCACCCATTGGAGTCAATTTCGCCTACTTGGAGCGCCAGGGTGGAGGATCTGGGCTGCAGATGTACTGTATATACTTGGTCTCTTCGGGTGTTTCATTTCCTCTGAGCCAGCAGGTGGCACTGGTGTGCAAAATGTAGCACACAGGAAAAGAAAGAAAGCTCACTGGAACTCCATCCATCCATCCATCCTCTTCCGCTTATCCGAGGTCGGGTCGCGGGGGTAGCAGCTTAAGGAGAGAAGCCCAGACTTCCCTCTCCCCGGCCACTTCTTCCAGCTCTTCCGGGAGAATCCCAAGGCGTTCCCAGGCCAGCCGGGAGACATAGTCCCTCCAGCGTGTCCTGGGTCTTCCCCGGGGCCTCCTCCCGGTTGGACGTGCCCGGAACACCTCACCAGGGAGGCATCCAGGAGGCATCCTGATCAGATGCCCGAGCCACCTCATCTGACTCCTCTCGATGCGGAGGAGCAGCGGCTCAACTCTGAGTCCCTCCCGGATGACTGAGCTCCTCACCCTATCTTTAAGGGAAAGCCCAGACACCCTGCGGAGGAAACTCATTTCAGCCGCTTGTATTCGCGATCTCGTTCTTTCGGTCACTACCCATAGCTCATGACCATAGGTGAGGGTAGGAAACTGGAACTCCCAGGGTCCAAATGCTGGGTTCCAGAGTCGTTTTTCTTGTCCATATGGTCCTAAATAGTAATTACGTAAAATTTGCTTCAGATTGGTCAAAGGGTGTAAGATTGTATAAGAAACAGACACACATTCAATTTTATAAATTAAACTAGCAGAAGTAACTGGCATTGCCCGGGTATATTTATAACATAGGTTAGAGAAAGAAAGCAAAGACTTATGTATTCTTTAAATGGTGACCCTGTTGTTATTGCTGTCTGTCTCATCTGTCACCCAGACTGCCTTTCTTTCAATGTCTCTGCTCTCGTGAGCTGAGAATTTGTTCTTGTCGGGTCCTAATGGTCTCCAGAATTGCAGTCAGTCCTTGCTGGATCGTAACCATGTACGCTGTAATGTCTGACTCATCCTCTTAGTTCAAGGTGGACAGTTTATAGTGCTTATCTCTCTGAGGGTTGAATATTTTTTCTAAAAAACTCGGTTTTCTGAAAAGCACGCAAAGCAATTGTTTCATACGTACAGTAAATCAACGCAAAACGACTCGTGCTGTAGTGGCTGTCGGTGCCTGGTTACCATTGTGTGGGGCCAGCGGTGGCAGCTGCAGTGTGACACAATGTGGTTTGTGCCTCATGTCATCGTAAGTGGCGGTCCTCCCAGGTGAGCATTGCTGTAAAGCGCATCAGCTACACAAGCGTGTTCAGCCCCGCGATCAGCTGATGCTGGTACCTCACTTTCGTGTTCATTTTCAATCTCCAACTCCAGATCACTTGCATCAAAATTGGAGTCTGAGAAGTCCGATTCAACGATAATACGCAAAACGTCATCCACGGAGCATTTTGCTTTGCCCATCTGCTTTGGTCACTCGCCAGACATCAATGCCATTTTACAGGTTGTTTGCTCTTTCCTACTCCTGCACTTGCAGAGAATCGACTCAAATCACCAAAGCCAACTTTCCTCCTAGCAAAGACAGTCAAACTAAAACATAACGGCGAGTTTTGTCACAGTTTACAGCCGATTACCGTCCTGTACCCCTGAATTTCAACAAAAGTCGACATCCACCCTGAAAGAGATAAATTATTTAAACAGCTCATTAATTCTCTTTTGTGTTGCTCTGCACTTCCACTCTCGATCAAACATCACCCAACATCCCCCTGTAAAAACCAATGATTCTCCATTTTATATTCCAGTAGAGAGAAGCAGCATGTGGCATCGCCAGGGTCAATAATGTTAAGCTCTGCTCATTTTGTCTGCTAGGTTGGCTTTATCTGCAGTCTGCAGCCTCCACAAGTAGGCAGAGTTAACGTGACATTACTTGAGTCAAAGAACCCTCCCACAACCCTAATCTTAATA
>JANRMT010062806.1:116339382-116351853 GCA_026402145.1 Polypterus bichir lapradei | reverse complement strand
ATTGTTATCGGACAAGTCATCGTGTCATTGTTGGTGAGTAACCATAATTAATTTTCTTCTTACAGTGCTTAGTACATGTACGTACGTTTAGTGTCACTGTACACACATTTACTGTATACTATTTTTCTTGCATTGTACGTATTTATTGCTGGTGGCCTGTCTATCGTAATGGCTGTAACATATGTGATATCGGAGACACTCAATATCTTTAAAATAATATTTAGGTTTTACTGTATATAAACAGTGTGTTTATATACATAATTTCAATGAATCTTACCTAATATCTAAGAGAATACAAAGGGATTATGCTGTTTAACTCTGCGGGGAATATTTGTAAACAGTGCGGGAGAGTTTATAAGGGCTTAAAATATATAAAAATAACCATACAAACATATGGTTTCTACTTCGCGGATTTTCACCTACCGATCGAGGAGGGATTACTGTATATATATAATCTCTATTATAAAAAAAATCCTAGGAGGGAGGTGCAATAAGAGTAACAACGGTAAAGCAGCTATGGTATTTGGAACAGTGTGGCCATTCCATGGACCATTATATTGTTACAGGTTAATTACAATCAGATGCTTTAAACTAACAAACAATATTCTGTTAATTTCAGTATATTTATAAAGCCGCGTCAGGGCATTGGAAACCACACTGGAACAGTAGCACTGCTTTGACACTAGGTGCCACCAGTCTGCAAAACGGTGTGGAGAACTTGTGTTTTCCAGGGTATCAGCCAGCATGAAAATGAGAGTGGCTTTACGCCAAGGTTAGGTTTTATACATCGCGATTTGAGTGTGGAAACGGAAGCATGCAACATTTTTACACAGGAGGCCCCAGGGGAGATGAATGTGGCTGAAAATTTTCTCCGCCACTACACCAGATGGCAGTATCCCTGGGTTAGGATTCCCACACAGACACCTTCAGACCATGTTGAGAATCTGTATTCTCACTTGGCAGCCCTGTTGGATTCTGTGGGGGCAGCCAGAGGGAGATGCTATGATTCATAGACCCTATTTTCTGGGACTTTTCGTTAACCCCAAACACCGGAAGTACTCCTGGGTCATAATAGAAGCTACCCAATTTCAGTCAGGGCATCAAAGTCAGGTTGAAGAGGGCAAAGGTCACCTGAAGGAGTGGAAGGTGAAGAAAAATGATTGGTGTGAGAAATGCAAAAGCCCTTGTTATCTGAATGTAACTAAACCTTTTTATTAGTAAACAGCTCTGGGGTGGCACCAGCGGTCAGCGTGATAGTACTGGAGATGGCAATTATTAGACAGACTGTCTGGGATTTCTCTGTCTGGGACCCAGGACCCAGTTGTATACCCAACTCCCTTGTGAGCTTCTTATCGCTTCTAAGGCCTCTCATCTTTTGTGGAATGTGTTGCAGACATAAGAATAAATGGATATATCTTTAGTTGATGAGGTAAGACATGAGATATCTTCTCTTTATACCGTTTGTATTTGAATATGAGTCAAAGTAAATTTACAAATCACTCCTTATCCATTTCATTAGCATTTTCTGTACATACCCAGCTTTTCTAGAATTGCATGTTTGGTATAATCTATATATATATATTGTCACGCACGTGCGAGTAGGGGACCGCGGACGGACCCAAATGATATCGCGAAATCATATGCCAGGAGGCAGTGGCGGGGTACTAACCTTTCTCTCTTTGTTTCCCGCAGAAAGAAAGACGCACCGCTGCCATGAATCTACCTGCATCACTACCGGCACTACGCTACTTCCGCCCTTTCTCTGTCTACTCCTTGTGACGTCAGCAATCCCACCATCCATCTCGGCTCCTACCCAGCATACCTCTTTTCTTCCGGTCCCTCCTCCATAAATGTTCCTCCTCCACCATCTTTGGGCGGTCGACTATGTGATACAATCACGTATTGACCGTTGATGATAACTGTATCATATTTTGTGATATTTCTACACTATACGGGGCCGGAAACCCCAAACCTTTATGCTTGTTTGTGTACTCTTTTACTATATATATATATATATATATATATACATATATATACAAAAGCCAAATACAGTGGAACCTCGGGTCACGAACATCTCAGACCATGTACAAATCGGGTTATAACCAAAAAGTTCGCCAAACTTTTGCATCTGTTCACGACCACACACTCGGGTGACGAACAAGCAAGTTTCCCTTCCGGTTTGTACGTGCCAATGATTTCCTCACGTGTTCAGTCTCTCCCTGTGCAGCAAGCAAGAGAGAGAGAGCGAGAGAACGTGAGAGAGAGACAGCGCGAGAGAGAGAGAGAGAGCAAGAGAACGCGAGAGAGAGACAGCGCGAGAGAGAGAGAGAGGGCGAGAGGGAGAGAATGCGAGACAGCGAGCGAGAGTGAGAGAAAGAGAGAGTGAATGAGAGAGAGAGAGAGCCAGCGAGCGAGCAAGAGAGAGAAAGGGCTGGCCGCGTAAGGCCGAGAAGGCAGTTAAAGAATGCACCGGGTTTGTTTTTAAAGAGACTGCTTCGAGCATTGTTTTAACCTCGTTGTATTTAATGTTGCAATGTTACTTTTCTTGGTTGTTTATTAAATTATGGATTTTTTAAATGTTTAATTTTTTTCCCTGTGCTTAAAACTCATCAAAAAAAGTGTTTACAGCGAGTGGTTCGTAAGGCTGTAGCGTGAATTCTTGCAATGTTACTTTTCTCTGTTCAAGGTTTTCTCGGTGTTATTCAATTTTTTTACATTTAGTTTACTATTATGCTGTGCATTCTATGGTATAATTAATTATTTTTGTGCTTAAAAATCTTTAAAAAAATATATTTACATACAGTTCATACAGTCTGGAACGGATTAATTGTATTTGCATACAATCCTATGGGGGAAATTACTTTGGGTCACGACCAAATCGGTTTACGACCAGAGTATTGGAACGAATTACAGTTGTGACCCAAGGTTCCACTGTACCACTGACTCACTCATCATGAAATCTGACAAACCATGAGGACTTGGGACTTGAAATTTGGAATGTAGGTTCCCCTTGGCCCATAGGCGTTCACTAGGAAACAGTTTTAAAAATTTCGTGGTCCAACCGCGAAATTTCTTATAGTTCTTAAGACCCGTTTGTATGTCAGTCCGCGTTTCACGAGAGAACTACTTAACGGGTTTTTTTCTATAATTTGCTTGAACATGCCATTTGATTTTGCGACTGCTCTCATCGCACTAAGAATCATAGTTCGCTTACGGTACCAATTTATTTGCACGAATCAGAGAGATGCCGTTTGCCGAAGGGAGGGGGAAGCGTGACGTCAGAGGTGGTAAGAAGGGAGGGGCCCTCTTCATTCACTCAGTCACGCTCCAGCCTCGGTTTGAGTCTCTTTACCTATCGTCACGTGTTGGAGCGTATCTTGCCTCTGCTTAGCTACCAATGCCTGTTTGTTCAGCAGACATTGTCATTTAGAGATTGTTAAGGAGTAGCATTAGATGTTTTTAAGAGAGAGATCACAGCAACGTGTATTTTAGAGGGTACCTGCTGATTGGCAGAGATATCACGGCCATGTACTTTTCTACCCACGCGAGTGACGCTCTTCCATCAGAGCTGAACACAGTCAGATACAGTGCCAACGTTTGATATTGGAGCGTGCCTACCTTCGCTTGGCCAGAATTACATTTTTAAAAGATTTTTAATTGATTTTTAAAGTTTGTCCTGTTTTACTACTATGTGAGCAGAGCCGCAGGGGACAGCTAGTATAAGTTATAAAAATATTTTGACATCTTTCACGAGAAGGTTTTTTGGAAAAGAAAATCAAGCCTCCAAAACAGTACATGGCTACTCCCTATAAGAAATCCAGTACAGAGAAGGGTGAAGGCTTACTGGTGGTCATGAAGACATGCAGAAGATTGAAGAAGGAGAGAGATAAAAGCCGAGAGCTAACAGAACAGAAAAGGGGGAATCCACGCCATCAGACTGGGAGGGTCCAAAAATCTTTGAAGGCAAAGTCAAGTGGGGCAGCAGGGTTTGATGGCGAGGTGACCTCAAGAATGTGTTTCTGCCTATGTATGTAGAGTCACAGTATCCTCTTAGCTACCCTCCTAGCAATGTTTGGAAATAGGGGTGGCCTGACACTCCTTTTAATATGAAAGGCCACAGAGAATTTCCTTCAGGGCCATCCGACAAATTTATAGAACCTTCAGCCCCCTTGATGCTCCTTCCTGTGCAGGATATTGAAACAATTCTCCTTTAACCAGTATAAGTTCTTTTCTCATATGGCCTCCTTTGGGTCATTCCTCCATCTTCTGGCACCTTTTTTGCCAGCTGGGCAACCCATCACAAAATTTGCATACATGTGTGGTGGGCAATCGAATACAAAGGGGCATTCAAAGAAACAAAGTGAGACAACAGCACAAGAAAATCACTTAAAAAAGAGAATAATTTGACAGCAGGTACAGGGAAAATAATAAAGTGGCCAGTGCCAGGATGTACAATAATGTTCCCCGAAAAGAAAAAATAAAGAGCGGCAGCCATTAAGCCAGTCTTAGCCCCAGTAGCAGAAGACATCCCACCTGAACATCCTGTATGAAAGGGTCGTACCTGGACTTTCTTTAGCGCCACCAGCTTCCCATCCAACAAACATGTTGCCCGGTAAACCTCGCTGAACTGTCCTCTGCCAATTTTCTTCTCAATCCGGAAGTCTGCCAGCCTGCTGTAGTACCGGCATGTGGGCATACTCCTCTGTAAAACAACAAAAACAGAAGCATTTGAATCACTTAAAAGGAACACAATAATTGCTTTTTAGGAGGTAAGCTGTATGTCTGAGTCACCAATTCTACCCATAAGGCATACTTAAGAACTGGTGGGGGTGTAATTATAACATTTGAAACCTATGTGGGTTTGTTTGTTCATTCCCAGCCATAGTCCTTGATGGAGGCACACAACACATTCAGGAGTTCTGCGTGGTGACGCTCTGCTTAGTAATCAGCTAGTTGAAGCTGAGGAGAGGAACTTGACATATGCCAACATGCATCATGGGTATACAAATATTTAACATACGTCTCAGCTCCAGGCATTGATAACATGAATACTTTGGTGGTGAAGGTAGGATCTCACCTTAACTGTAACACAAGTCTAGAACTGGGCACGCTGGAACCATTCACCATGATAAGGATGGATGCCAAATTAGCGAAAAATGAAATATTAATTCAAAAAATACAACATATGTTACAAATTGTGGGTGTTATATGTTGTCACACATGTGCGAACAAGGGGTGGCAGGGTGCACTAAACCTTCTCCTGTTATCTCTGCAGACCAGCCGCAAGAAAACCTGTCTGGTTCAGAGCCGATGATGTCCCTTCCAGTTCCGGCGCCTAGAAGAATGTCACTTCCGGTTCCGATGCCCAGAAGAATATCACTTCCGGCACACAATCTGACATCAGAAGAACAGCACTTCCGGTTCCCTCACGTCACTTCCTGTCTGATCCCTTAAAGCCGCCATCTTGGCAAACCCTCAGCAGTTCTGTTTTGGACCCCGTACTGAGAACATCTCTGTACTATTTAAAAAGCCTTTTTTCAGCCAGGAATAATATACGGGTGGCTGCCCCAAACCTTTTTAAGTGTGTCGAGTCTATTCCTTTTACAATATACAAGTTCATGAAACGTGCTCAGTTGCTCAGAAAATGCAGCAGAAAATGGTAACCTTCATAAAAAACGTGACACAATGCAGCTCTTTTGTTCCCCACTATAGTCCTTGTAAGAACAGACTCACCAGCGTGTCACAAAGATGCCTCTCAAATCTACAGCTCCGCTTGTCTCCTTTCTTTTATAACTGTGACCCCCAGAGACAAGGTAGAGTACCAAAACAAGCAGGAGAGAAGGTTTACGCTTTTTACTCATGCATTACTAGGGGGCTTTGCCCCCTGCTCACTTCGCTTGCCAACCCCTGGACGGGAGTTACCCGCTAGCCTCTGTGCGGTTCTGCCGCTTGTGTATGGGGATGCGAATAAAGAATTTAAACAGATTGTTAATTCATGAGAATTGTTACATATACATAATAGAACTATCTATTTTACATTACAGTGAGTAATTAACCATATTAAAAAATAGTAAAACGTAATAAATTGAAAGTAAATTATGTTTTATGTTGCGTTAAGAGTTATTCGTTGAGTAATACAATTTCATTCTGTTTGGCTTTGAAATTAACATACAAATACTTTTTAAACTTTTAACAGTAAAACATCAGTAAAAACAATTTTTTTAAATTAAATTTTCATCAATATCGCATTGAATTTTGATTCTGCATTTGGAATTTCATTGTGACAATGCAACGTATAATTGCCCATGAATGAATTTAGTTTCTTTCTCTCTATTAAATAATACGACTTCTTTGAATGTTTGGCTCTGAGATTTGTTAATTGTCATAGCAAAAACTGTTCTAATGGGAAACTGTAAGCGTTTTAATACGAATGGCATATCAAGATCTCCTTTGGTGTCTAATGTTACCCCTGAAGATGGACTACATTACCTTTCTTAGATACGTCCTTCTTTCTACAGTAATTCGGCCGGTGGAAGACTGGACGGTGTTAACGGTTGTAGATATTCTACGGGATATTGTAAGTTGATGTTTTAATCTTCCGCACCATCACCACTAACTCTTTCATCATGGTCTGTTGATATGCATTTAACCAATTTGCCGTGTAACCGATCGAAAATTTTCGCGTTAATTCGTTTGACTTCCTCGTTTCTCGGTGCTAGGATTGCCCGTGTAATAATTTTTTCTGTTGATAACCCTTCGTGATGAAATTCTTCAATAAGATCTGGACATAATATCCATACATCCATTATCCAACCCATTATATCCTAACTACAGGGTCACGGGGTCTGCTGGAGCCAATCCCAGCCAACACAGGGCGCATGGCAGGAAACAAACCCCGGGCAGGGCACCAGCCACCGTAGGGCACACACACACACCCATACACCAAGCACACACACTAAAGACAATTTAGGATCGCCAATGCACCTATCCTGCACGTCTTTGGACTGTGGGAGGAAACCGGAGCACCCGGAGGAGAACATGCAAACTCCATGCAGGGAGGACACGGGAAGTGAATCCAGGTCTCCTAACTGCGAGGCATGGGCATAATACAGTATGTCTTCTTTAATTGGGAACTTAAAGTGAGGAAAACGTTAAAATTTATAAGAGCTGTGAGCACAGCAACTGTGTCTGACAAAAGCATTCACACCAATGAGAAGTGAGAGGACCGTGGGCGTGGTTGAGAGGAGGGCGTGACTTGAAAAAAGTCTCATGGCCAAAGTAACGTCTAGCGGGACTCTCTTTGAAAAAAGTCTTGTCGCGTCGCAAGATTTTTTTTATATAATAGAGATGTATATTAAGTTAACGTGCAAAGTAAAGTGAACGTGACAAAATCATAGCAATACATCCTGGATGGGTAAGCAGCTCGTCTTTCTAGCAGTCTTTGCATTCTGTATGCCTAGATACCAAAGCCGTATTGCATGATGGAAAAAAACACAAAGTCAAAAATATGAGCACGGGCTGAGACCAGAAAACACTTTTGAGAAAAAGATTTGAACGAAAGAATGAATGACAAATAAAAGGATTTTGGAATCTGGGAAATGAATGTTTTGATGACCTTTTAAACCCGTCATGCTGGTGACAAAGGTTACGATATCTGAGGACAACATGGGGTGCTGTTTCCGTCAGATTAATTTTTTTGTGCAAAACTGGGAAAAAACGAAACAAAACTAAAGTTCAACACTAGAGACGCTTGTCGTCGTTCGGGAGAACAAGAGGGTCAAAACCAAAAGTACAAGCGAGAATCAGGAAATCCATCACTGCTACACCCACCTCTCACCATCGACGAAACACCAAGTTCCTGGGAGTCCACGTCACGGATGACCTTTCTTGGTCCCTCAACTCCGCGTCCATAGCCAAGTAGGTTCGGCAATGTCTGTACTTTTTGCGGAGACTGAAGAAGGTGAGTCTCCCTCCCTTACCACATTCTGTAGGAGTGCCACTGCAAGTCTGCTCTCTAGCTGTCTGGTACAGAAACTGTCATGTTTTTGGACTGCATCACACTACAGTGAATAGCGAGAGCAGCAGAGAAGGGTTACCTACTCTTAAAGACTGACAGTGCAGTCATGGAGAGGGTGAAAAACACCAAGTTCAGGGGAGTAAACGTTACGGATGACCTTTCCTGGTCCATCAACTCCACTTCTGGGAGAAGGGTACCCTAATTTAGGGGACTTCCATCTGACCCAAAATTGCTTCCATCCGGCTACGTCCTAGCACTGAGAGTACTCCCAGATCTAAAATAAAAGGAAGCCGTCCAACCTCCTAAAGTTGAGTCAGACTCGGGAGGTAAAAGGCAAAGCTCACCTGGAGGAGGAAAACGGAGATTGTAGAGTGGACTCTAAAAGGTATTACAGTGGTACCTTGGTATACGTCCGCTTTGGAATAAGTCCAACTTGGTATACGTCCTGTTTGGACACGAAAAATTTTGCTTGGTATACAACCTTTGTTTGGAATACGACTCACATGCTAGAACACCGCGCGCTACCGTTGTTTACCCCTCTCGAGACAAAGCCAAGACTGCCCACGAGCGTCAGTGCGCCAGTTGCTAGCATTCAGTGAACAACCCGCACTATAACTCTCTGTGAATTTTCATGTGATTTTGTGTTTTATCGCGTAAATTTGATTTGATTGTTAAACAGTATGAAGGTGGCATACGTATCCGGAACATGGCTACAGCATACCTTATGCTGAGGTATCTACGATTGTGAAAAACAAAGACGTTATTAAAAAGCAAAGGAAGTTTAAATTTTCATTTATTTCATCTAATTGCTTTTGTATTTATGTATTTTAGTATTAAGCAGTGTCTAAATTATTTTATACAACCCCATCAATGTATAATATGCCAGTAACAATAGGATTTTTTTTCATGGGAACGGATTAATCATTTTCCCTTTATTTCTTATGGGAAAAATTTGTTTGGTATGCGTCCTCCATCCATCCATCCATCCATCCTCTTCCGCTTATCCGGGGTCGGGTCGCGGGGGCAGCAGCTTGAGCAGAGAGGCCCAGCTCTTCCGGGAGAATCCCAAGGCGTTCCCAGGCCAGGTGTGCGTCCTCTTCGATATAAGTCCAAGGATCTGGAACGGATTAAGGACGTATACCAAGGTACCACTGTATTTTGAACCTGGGATTGATTTGGTTGGGTTGTGTATGGGGTGTTGGGACTCAGTGGTACCCCCGGTCTTTCACTTCATTTGTGAGGATTCAGCATAGTGCTTGTCCCTCAGCAAATTCAAGTTTTGCTTTTTGGAACTTTCTAAACTTAATATTTTCGATCCGCGGTTGGTTGAATCCACGTGGATACAAAGGGCCGACAGTAGAGAACAACAGGAATTTCAATCCAATTGAGCAGGCCTTCCATATGCTGAAGAGAAGGCTTAAGGGGACAAGCAGGAGCTGAAGATGGCTGCATTATAGGCCTGGCAGAGCATCACCAGAGAAGATCCTCAGCACCCGGTGATGTCTGTGAACCGCAGACTTCAAGCGGTCATTGCATGTGAGGGACATGCGACAAAATACTTAATAGACCTGCCATTGCTGTGTCCACACATTATGGTACCTTGAAATGGGAGGGGGGATCACATAGAAAAAAGTGTGTGTGTGCAAATCCCCTTAAATGAAAGTCTGAGATATGCAGATCATCCATCCATCCATTATCCAACCCGCTATATCCTAACTACAGGGTGACGGGGATCTGCAGGAGCCAATCCCAGCCAACACAGGGAGCAAGGCAGGAAACAAACCCCGTGCAGGGCACCAGCCCACCGCAGGACACACACACAGCACACACTAGGGACAATTTAGGATCACCAATGCACCTAAACTGCATGTCTTTGGACTGTGGGAGGAAACCCACACAGACACGGGGAGAACATGCAAAATCCACGCAGGGAGGACCCGGGAAGCAAACCCAGGTCTCCTGTGAGGCAGCAGTGCTACTCACTGCACCACCGTGCCGCCCCATGCGCCACTCAATTAAGTCTGATTTGTAATTTTTAAATTGTGGGGCAGAGGGGTACATGAAGGGAACAAAATGTGCCTTAGTGTCCCAAACATTAAAGAGGGAACCGTATGTGCAATTTCAAATGGGCACCCCCCCACCCCCCTACTTCCTAAGTAAGAATCTCATCCTTCAACGTTTTCCTGGAAAAAAAAATGAACTTCACATTTGTACTTTCGTTCAAGCAATAAACGCCAAACGCATATCACGTTCTTGACATGAACTCATTTAAGACTGTCGAAAACAAACCGCTCTGCTTCCTTATTCCAATACAAATCACTTCTTACCCCCGGCGCCGCGCTGGAAATCAATAGACTGTGTCCTCTTTCCGATTTGCCGTTCTTGATGTGATAAGCAAATCACTGGCAGACTGACACCGTATCACACACGGCGGCAGAAAATGGCCAATATTTAGATGTCTGCGAGCAATTCAGCTCTAGGGTGTGGATAAACTGAGAAAGCTTTTAATCATACCTGTGATTGACTGTAACCTTTGGGCCAAGTAACACTTTCTACTGGCTCTACTGGCGCTCCTGATCCAGTGAAAGGTCACGTCATCATGCTGATCGGTATCAATAATGTGCTCCTAAAAAGGGTCAGGGTACGAAAAAAACAAAAACAAAAACCGCTCCAGATTTCCTGTTCCGTGCGGTAAATCGCATTCTCTTTAAACTTCAAACACTGCAGAGGCAGCACAACCTGTCTTGTTATACCTCTGGTTTTAGCTTCCCATAACTCCACTGTTGTCAAAAATTGACCTCGAGACTTTGACTACTTCATGTGCAGGTGAATATTTTTCTCGATTTTCTCCTTCTTCAGTTGTGGAGCTCAGGTTGTTATATTTCAGCCAACAAGTCCATTCTGTTCATTTCTACTTTTGCACTGTGTCCTTGTTTTGTCGATTTTGCTGTATTTTCTGGGTGTTCTCTCAAGAGGCGGGACACCTGTCAATCATCACCAGGAACTGCCCTCCAGCTTATTAGAATATTAGAACAATCCGGACAAGAACAGGCCATTGAGCTCAAATCCACTGAATTCTTCTAAAATAACATCAAGTTGAGTTTTGAGGGTCCCTAAAGTCTTGCTGTCCACTACACTACTTGGTCACTTATTCTACGTTTCTGTGGTCCTCTCTGTCAACTTCGCATTGGTTTAGTCACATAGCCCTCCCACAACCCTAATCATAACTAAAGTATAGAAGGGTGGAGCTCTGGAGGTCTACAGCTAGACTCCACCTACTTGGGCCATTCAATGGAGTCAGCTCCACCTACTTGGAGCTCCAGGACAACAGGCCATTCAGTCAAAAACAACTCACCAGTCCTGTCCACTTAACTCCTCCAAAATAACATCAAATTGAGTTTAAGACTCCTTAAGTCCTACTGTTCACTGTCTACTTACTGTCTACCACACCACTTGGTCACTTATTCCATGTGTCTGTGGTTCGCTGTTTGAAGAAAAACTTCCTAAAGTTTGTGTGAAATTTACACTTAACAAGTTTCTAATTTCATTATAAAGCATCAGTGTAACCTTCTTTGACTTGTACCTGATGATCAACAGTTGCATAATGTGACACTGGCTTTAAAAACTTATGACACCTACTTGGGGCCATTCAACCCTAATCATAACTAAAGTATAAAAGGGCGGAGCTCTGGAGGTCTACAGCTAGACTCCACCTATGTGGAGCCATTCAATGGAGTCAACTCCACCTACTTGGAGCTCCAGGACAACAGGCCATTCAGTCCAAAAAAACTCACCGGTCCTGTCCACTTAACTCCTCCAAAATAACATCAAGTTGAGTTTTGAAGACTCCTTAAGTCCTACTGTCCACCACACTACTTGGTCACTTATTCCATGTGTCTGTGGTTCGCTGTTTGAAGAAAAACTTCCTAATGTTTGTGTGAAATTTACACTTAACAAGTTTCTAATTTCATTATAAAGCATCAGTGTAACCTTCTTTGACTTGAACCTGATGATCAGCAGTTGCATAATGTGACACTGGCTCTAAAAACTTACGACACCTACTTAGGGGCCATTCAATGGAGTCAACTCCACCTACTTGGAGCTCCAGGAGAAAAGGCCATTCAGTCCAAAAAAGCTCGCCAGTCCAATCCACTGAATTCTTCTAAAAAAACATCAAGTCGAGTTTTGAAGTCCATAAAGTCTTACTGTCTACCACACTACTTGGTCACTTACTCCATGTGTCTGTGGTTCTCTGTGTGAACTTGGCATTTCTTGAGTCAGATAAACCTCATACAACCGCAATCTTAACCACAGTGTAAGAGGGCGGAGCTCTGGAGGTCTACAGCTAGACTCCACCTACTCGGGCCATTCAAGGGAGTCAACTCCACCTACTTAGAGCTCCAGGAGAACAGGCCATTCAGTCCAAAAAAACTCACCGGTCCTGTCCACTTAAC
>JANRMT010062806.1:116301591-116316557 GCA_026402145.1 Polypterus bichir lapradei | reverse complement strand
AAGCACAATTTAGGATCGCCAATGCACCTAACCTGCATGTCTTTGGAAGGAAACCCACGCAGACACGGGGAGAACATGCGGACTCCACGCAGGGAGGACCTGAGAAGTGAACCCGGGTCTCCTAACTGCAAGGCAGCAGCACTACCCACTGCGCCACCGTGCCACCCTGTAACATAGCCCTTATTCTTATTATTACCTATTCAAAAAGTGAACTCCTACTCACGTGGAGGGAAGCCCATAATGTCAACAAGCTCCCAAAGAACATGGAAACAAAAGAGGGAAAGGAAGTACTGACAAAGAAATCACTAAGAAATTGTTTTAAAAAAATAATAGAATATCAAGTAATATGAAAATACAGCAAATACAGTTTTGAAAGCGTATAATAAGAGACGTGCTATTCATAAATATAAAATAACTTTAATGGCAGCTTTCTCTGTAAATTTTTGATCATTTTATATTTTTGTTATATTGCAAAATTTTATAATCATTGTTGCAATTCATATTATTTTAATGGTAAAAACGATTTCTAAGTAGAAAAACCCAAGCCGATTGTAAAATCATAAATTAAAGGGTTCTTCACCCTCTCTTCTATCTTCCTATATAATACGCTACCGTGGCTGTGCGTTTGTCTGTCCAGGATATTAAATCACCTGTAGCTCGCAAACCGTTTTTGACTTGAAATTTAGTACACATATATTATGTGACATCTACTATCCGCTTTCGAGGGGATGATTTGTATTACTCTTTTTATTTTTATTTTATTTTATTGTAGAATCAACTCTCGGCAGCGCGCAGCAGGGCCGCTGTGTGGCGCATGCGTATGGGCGCTGTTCTCATTCCCTACCACCTTCGCTAATCATTCTTGAGGCAGATTGAAGTGCCAGCTTAAGTGAAAAATTAAAGAAAACGTACTAAGTAATTGCAACACAAAAACGAACTTAATCAGTTTTAACGCGAAAAGATGCCTGACGAAAGAAGAGAAGCAGCGGGCCGCTAGGGTGGAGAAAAGAAGAGCTGCTCAGGAAACAGCAAGTGCATCAACCTCTGAGCAAACGAATGATAAATGAGCAGAGAAAGAAGGTGAAAACTAGGAATGCTCGCGTCAAGTGTATTCACTGCACGTTATCGTGCAGTACGCCGTTACTGGTTTTTATACAAATATATAAAAGTCTCTGTAAAAAATAAAAATTATTTATTTTTTTCTATCATTTTTAACAGTGAATTTCTGTTTTTTCATTTTATAAATTGTTTAACGTACCTAAATTCTCGAATTGCCCCCGTAAAAAATCAAATAGCCCCCCCCAGATTCCCATGTTGGGAATCACCGGTTTAGACAAAAGATAGAACCTCACTTGGAATTTGACAAAATTCAACTTCTAGTCACAATTATATCAAATGTGCTCATGTCACATGATGCGACTTTTCCAGAAATTTCCCTTAGCGAGTCGGAGGCCGTCATCGAGTCTGACATCCCCAGCGACTAACTCAAACCAGTCCACAAATATCCCGACAGATTCGGACAGGTTTCGATTTTTCATCTTATCTTTATTGACGTTGGTGGGCTCCGTGTGCGCGTAGAGCTGCCGACCAAATGAATGCTCAACGGCAGCAACAAGAAATAAGGAACGCTGGGGTTTTGGACCTCACGAACAGAAGAGAAGCTCGTCTGTCTGATGTCTCATGTTTTATGTCCCATTATAAAACTGAGAAAAGAACAAAAAAGGGCAGACATGTTTTGGCCAACCTCACCATACCTGCTAATCGCTTGTAATAAGAACTAGCTGCGTGTGGTCGAAAAACAACCCGAAGACCCCCCTAGCAGTTTAACTCTATTCATGATCTTGGAGAGGCATCAACTAACTCTTAAGACTGACCCAGGGCAGAGGACGTGGACCTCCTTGTGTTTGCTGCCCCCCTTTGGCTTCGTAAGAAGACACCGGCGATGCCATATCTTAGACATCTCGCTGGCATACGAGTCCTATTAACTCTTTCAGGGCTGATGTCGACTTTTGTCAAAATTCAGGAGTAGAGGACGGTAATCAGCTGTAAACTACAACAAAACTCACCCTTAGGTTTTAGTTACGACTCTCTTTGCTAGAAGAAAAGCTACATAGTGTATGAGCCAAGTTCTGTATTAACATTTTTATATTCCGTTAATTTGAAAATATGTTAAATATATTTGCAGTTCAAGATGAGTTTATTTATTAAGAACAGGGTTAGATAATTATTTGGTTTTAATGGGGTATTGTTACTTTAAGAAGGGGTGCTGGGTAGTGGGAGTTACTGGAACCAGGAAGTTATTGTAACTTTGTGCGTGGATTAATAGGGCTTTGGAAACACAAGGTTTTCTTACCGTGTCTATCTTGAGTTTCATTTTGAGTGTGGAACTATACAACGTGGAAAATGAACATTGTTTTAATAAAACGACGGAGTGGATTAAATATGAAACGCCAAGGACCGGACACGCGTAAGTTCCTGTGGTAGCCACACGTTTTGTTTCGCACCTTCACATAGTTTTGTTGATTTAACCTCAATTCCCTACACGTGCAGGAGTAGCGAAGAGCAAACAAACTCTGAAATGGCACCGACATCTGGCGAGAGACCAAAGTGAATGTGCAAAGCAAAATACTCCATGGACATTTTACATCATTTTGTCAAATCGGACTCCAATTTGGATGCAAGTGATCTGGAGATGGATATCAAAAATGAAAGTGAGGTACCAGCATCATCTGATCGTTCGCCAGCTCATCGTGGTGCTGAACTCTTTTGTATAGCTGATGTGCCTACAGCAGCGTTTGCCTGGGAGGACCACCACTTATGATGACAAGAGGTACAAACCATATTGCGTCACACTGCCACCTGCCACCCACCTGCTTTGCGAAGACAGCCAGGCAGCTGGCCCACCGTGCATTCCTGCTGACCAACGAGTTGCCCCCACGCATCCACTGCTTCCAGAGATGCCAAACATGCGCCAACAGCACATAGCAACAGATGTTTTATGCTGACTTATGTGTGAAACCATTGCTTTGTGTTGCTTTCAGAAAACCGAGTTTTTTAGAAAAAACATTCAGCCCTCAAAGAGTTAATCTCTGTCTCGACAAAATAGACAAAGTTTTTAGTGAACACTTCAAGCCTCGCCCTCCATTACTAAGGTGTTTCACTTGGATGTTGTTGAGCCACGGTGTTTCTTCCGTTTCGACGTGGTGTCGCTTCATCTGTGTCACTCGCACGACATTGTTGTTCCCTGATGCCGTTTGCTGCATACAGGTCTTTCGCAATGAAAAGTGAAGTGCAGGCATGCGCCATCTAGTGGCTGTAGTTGAGCATAAACAGAGTGGACTGCTTCATATGCACACACACACACTCACACGTAGTGAGAACTGAAGTGCATGCAAGCGCCGAAAAAATGTAAATGCGCATGCATGCGCCATCTAGTGGCTGTGGTTGAGCGTGAGCAGAGCGGACTGCTCTATACACAATACAGGTCTTTCTGTTATATATCTATCTATTACAATAAAAAAATCTTAGGTTGAGACGTGATCATCTCGGAGAGACACTTTGAAGTCCCGCGAGACTACTTACATGTCACGCCCTACTTACAAACAATTTCTCGGAGACACTTTAACATTCTGCAAGGCAAGGAAGTGAGACAAGAGGACAGCTGCTGTACAGGCTTTTAAATGATCGACACGAAGCACGACAGCAGCAGCAGAAAGCCAGCAGCTGATCCGCCCGCATCGCCTTAGCGTGCTTTCAGCCCCCCACCCCCCTTCACAACGCGAGTGGGAGAGACGCAAAGTGGCTAGCATGAAGCACGCCCCCATGGGGGTGGAAGGTTAAGGGGTGGGAGAGTGAAGCGAGCAGCCCCCTAGTGTCTAATAATAATCAAAATACCGTATATACTCACGTATAAGTCGGGCCTTGAAACCCAAAAAATCGATCATAAAATCAGACCCCAACTTTTACGCCCGTTCAAAAATGCAACACTTCATTTTTTTTTTTTACATCTTGCCTCCTCCAATCTCACATCAGTTTCTCAGACGCATTGAATTTTGTTGCAGCAGCACATTTACCAATTTCTTTTGCTACTTCAACGACATTTAATTTAAAACCGGCTTCATTTTTTCTTCTGAGTACTCCACTGTAGATAAGGGATGCTCTTACGATAAAGGTGTATGAGGGTGTGAGATACAAAACATACAAATCACTGCAGATGTCGTTTCGGAATAGTTCAGGTATTACCGTGTAGTCACGTAGGCACAATACATAGAAAACAAAAGGGCCGTGTGCACCGTGATTACTCTCTCAGGTGGGGGTTAGCATATCATAATCTCTTGGACCAATAGCGGGAGTTTTCCGCATTCGACTTATACGACCGACATTATAAAATGCTAGAAATTATACAGTAAAATCAAGCCCCGAACTTAATCTGCGGGAGAACTTAAACATGAGTATATACGGTACGTTTAATTTATAGAGCGTCTTTCCCGTTTGTATAGGGTCAGCTCCGTCAGGCAGCACGCGATTGGGTAAAAAAAAACGACTGTTGCTGGAAAGTCGATACACAGTCAGTAAATCGATGTACGCCCCGTGATTTGCAATCGTGTAAACTGACACAGTCCGACCATGAGGCCAGCAAACAGTACTTGGCGAGTATGACATACCTTACACACTAGAAGTCTCGTGATATGACATCAGTTATAACTGCCTTCTCAAAACGGTACAAAACTAATAAAATGTAAAGTATAACTTCCCAGTAATGAAAAATAAAAATAAAAACAAAATGAAAGTGAATATAAAAAATTCACAATATATGGAATACATAAAAAAATAATTTAAGTGAAAGAAAATATCTATTGGATAAGAAAAAAAAATAAGCAAAACCAGTTCCCAAAGCCCCAATTTTCTGAAAGGACTGAGCTTCACCCAGCACCGTGAAGAAGATCAGAAGATCCAGAATCTCGGACACCAGAACTACGTCCGCAGCAATGACATTACTGTATGTTAAGTCACTTCTGGTAGTCGCACCACTACCGACAACAATAAGGCTGCTGCTATGAATAAAAAAAAACACACAAAATTGTCGTGCCTTCAATAATGAAGCTTGTGATATGAAAATAAATAAAACTGAAGATAAAAATGAATAACGACTGACATTGACAAAGAGTAGTGAAATAACAATAAAGTGTCCCGAAATCTCTTAATTCACAGCATCCAAAAATGAAAGGGGTGTCAATCAGCCCCTAAAAACTCCAAACCAGCAACCTGTCGAAACATATTAATGGTTAACCTGGTGACATATGGCAATGGCGTGAGGCAGGTGTGGGCAAAAAGAAACCCCGGCTGAAAGTCCCGGACGTGAACACATCCAAGGGTTAGGGTTAGGGTATAGCAATAGTTGAGACCACGAGTCAAAAGCATGTCCAACATTAACAAAGACAAGTGAAATAACAATAAAGTGTCCCGAACTCTCTTAATTCACAACATCCCAAAATTAAAGGGGTGTCAATCAGCCCTAAAAACTCTAAACCAGTAAAATGTCCCAAAATCCCTTAATTAACAACATTCAAAAATTAAAGTAGTGTCAATCAGTTTTAAAAACTTCAAACCAGTAAAGTGTCCAAACTCTCTTAATTCACAGCATCCAAAAATTAAAGGGGTGTCAATCAGGCCCTAAAAACTTTAAACCAGCAATCCATTGAATCATATTAATGGTTAACTTGGTGACACACAGCTATGGCGCAGGGCAGATGTGGACAAGAAGAAACCCCGGCTAAGAGCCCCAGATGTGAACACATCCAAGGTCAGGGTATGGCAATAGTTGAGACCACGAATCAAAAGCATGTCCGACATTAACAAAGAGAAGTGAAATAACAATAAAGTGTCCTGAAATCTCTTAATTCATAGCATCCAAAATAAAAGGGATGTCAATCAGCCCTAAAAACTCCAAACCAGCAACCTGTCGAAACATATTAATGGTTAACTTGGTGACACACAGCAATGGCGCAGGGCAGTTGTGGACAAGAAGAAACCTCGGCTGAAAGTCCCGGATGTGAATACATCCAAGGTCAAGTTAATGGCGACAGTTACAATACAATACAACACAATTTATTTGTTTGTAGCCCAAAATCACACAAGGACTGCCGCAATGGGCTTTAACGGGCCCTGCCTTTTGATGGACCCCCCAGCCTTGACTCTCTAAGATGACAAGGAAAAACTCCTAAAAAAAACCTTATAGTGAAAAAATGAAAGAAACCAGGCAAGGCAGTTCAAAGAGAGACCCCTTTCCAGGTAGGTCGGGGGTGCAGTGGGTGTCTAAAATAAGGGGGCCAATACAAAGCAAAAGTTAGACCACAAATCACAAGCATATTCGTGGAACAACAAAAGAGCAACTCTAACCATGCCGCTCATAGCTCGATACATTTTTAAAGGATCATAAGGGAAGGTGGCTGGTACCTGTGCTTCCAGTTGGTATTCCTGGCCTGGCAACGGGTAAAGCTGCTTGTTCTGGTCCTCTAGAGTGTGCTGAAGATGACTGTGCTGTCCGTCCATTGTAACATACCACTGAGGGGTCTCTCACTCTGTTCAAAATAAGAACAACAGGCATCTTGAGCATTCAGTCTAACATTACATTACAGAAGAAAGTCTTCAGACCCCTTCACGTTATGGTGTTGTACATTTCATTTTAATTGGATAAACTTGCCATTTTTGCCCCCCAGTCTACACTCAATAACCTGTAATGACAACGTGAAAGCATGTTTTCAGAAAGGTCTGCATACAAACTGGAATCTCTCATTCCTGGAAGTGTCCAGTCCCCTTGCCGTGCCCCTCCAAATTGTTTGCTTTCATTCTCCTTGAGATGTTTCTAGAAGTTGATTGGAGTCCCCCCTCTAACATATTTAACTTACTGGAGATCGTCTAGGCAGGCACACATGTACCTATGTTATTGAAGGTCCCACAAATTTCAATAAGACAATCAACTCCAAGGATCTCTTTGTAGACCTCCATGATCAAAGTTCAAAGATCAAAGTTCACGGTGAGTGGGTAAAACAATCCATAAAGATCTGAATGTTCCCAGGAGCACAGCGGAACTGCCAGAACTCTCCTTACATTTGGCTGTTTGGCCAAACTGGGATGGGAGAACCTGTCAAAAGGATGACTTTCTTGGCAGCACTCCATCAATCAGGTCAGTCAGTCATTTTCTAACCTGCTTAGTCCAGAAGAGTGTCACAGGGGTCTTCTGGAGATTATCCCATCTAGCCCATCGCAGGACCAACACACACACCCACCCCAACCACACACTAGGTCTAATTTACGATTGCCAATTCACCTAACTTGCATTTCTTTGGAATGCAGGCACAGGGAGAACATTCAAACTCCACAGGGTGGACTCAGGAGACGTGAACCCTGGTCTCCTTAATGCAAGGTACTGTGCCACCATGAAAAAAATAAATCAGGTTTTTATGGTAATAACTGGTTGGACTTTGCCAAACAGCATATAACGGACTATGAGAGCCAGAGGAAAAAGATTCTCTGGTCTGGTAAGACAAAACTTGAAGTCGTTAAGAACTCCAAGGACCATGTCTGAGATCAGTCACTGCTCATCCCCTGACCAATGCCACCTCTGCGGTACAGCATGGTGGTGGCAGCATCATGCTAGGGGATACAGGGACATGGAGACTGGACAGAATGGATGGTAGGATAAATGTAGCACAATACAGAGAGGTCCTTGAAGAAAACCTGCAATGCCACCTCAGATTGGAGTGATAGTTCACCTTGGGGCATGACAACGACCCAAAGCATACAGCCAACACAATTCTGGAGTGACTTCAGGACACGTTTCTGACTGTCCATGTTGCAGACTTAAACCGCATAGAACATCTGTGGAGAGACGGTCACAGACACTTCCCATCCAACCGAACAGAGCTTGATGGGATCTACCAGAAAGAATGGGGCAAACTGGCCAACTCCAGGTGTGCCAAGCTTGTAGAGGCTTACCAAAAACACTTGAAGCTAGTGAATGAGAGATTTCAGTTTCTGATTCTTAATAAATCTGCAAACGTTTATAAAAACTTACTTGTACTGTGTCATTATGGGTTATTGCAGGTGGACTGATGGGCAAAAGTGGCAAATGCATCCACTTGAAATTAAACCTGTAACACAATACAGTGCTCTCAACATGAAGAGGACCGAATACTTTGTAAATCCACAAATCCACTATATATAAATACAGTATAAATACGAACAGCTCCAGTATGACTGAATTCATTTTTTTACATTGTCACAAAAATAGCCAAGAGACATTGGGAAGGTTTGGGGCAGCCACCCGTATAATATTTCCCGGGTGCAAAATCTGTCAAAAGACAAAGACACGTTCATACAACGGAGTCCAAAATAGAACTGAGTATCTTCTTTAAGATGGCGGCTTATAAACCCTCACGGGGGAAGTGATGTCATCAGGACCGGAACCAGAAGTGACGCCATTGGCTACCCCAAAACAGGATGGGATTTCCTGAGAATGGTCTGCAAGGAATTAAGGGAGAGAATTAGTGCACTTCGCCACCCCCAGTCTGGCGTGGAACTGCATTTATTGAGGACCCTTTGGTTGTCCCCTAAATACGTGTGTGTGACAACATGTATACAGTGTTGTTCTCACTACTCAATGCTCTTTACACAGAGAGAGTGGGAAGCCACTTAAACCACCACCAATGTGCAGCATCCACCTGCATGATGTGACGGCAGCCATTTTGTTTTGCGCCAGTACGCTCTTAGGTGGAGAAGTGGTGACAGAGATAGGAAGCCAATTAGGGGCAGGGGATGATTAGGGGGTCAGGATGACTAGGCCATGGTGAGCAATTCAGCCTGGACATTGGGTAAGACTTGCTTAGAGAGACAACAGTATCATTATTTTATTTTATTTGTTTATATGTATTTATTTGGCTGATGTCTTTATTTACAGCGACGTGCAACATTTAAGATGTAATAGCTTCCATTTGTTTCATTTTTCCAGTTGGCGCACGGGCAAGTAAAGTGGAGTGGTGGCTCTGAGGCTAGGGATCTGTGCTGGTAATCGGAAGGTTGCCGGTTCGAATCCCGAAATGACCACACTCCTTTGAGCAAGAGGGCTATTGCTCCGTCCTGGGTATGACGTTAATCAGCATCCAGCCCTGCATGTAGGCCCACTAACCTGCAGGGAAAAACCTGGGCGCTGGTGGCAGAATTGGCACTCCAGCCACCATTAAAAAACCTCCCACTGGTTCCATTCCATCTGAGCTAGTGTGGTGCTGAGGTGTCACCTGTCGCAGGGCTACACTCGGGTCCTAATCTGGGGATCCTGAGGTGGTTTGTCATGTGCTGTGTCAGCATGTCCTTCTAACCTCTCTCTCTTAATGACTCATGGGTGGAGTGGTGGCACTGAGGCTAGGGATCTGTGCCAGCTGCCGGTTCAAATACCATAAAGGCCCTTGAGCAAGGCCCTTAACCTGCAATTGCTCTGTCTTGGTTATGACGTTAATCGGCATCCAGCCCTGCATGTAGGCCATCCAGCCTGCAGGGAAAAACCTGGGCACTGGTGGCAGAATTGGCATGCCAGCCACCATTAAAAAAATTCACACTGGTTCCATTCCATCTGAACTAGTGTGGTGCTGAGGTGTCACCTGTCACATGGCTGCACTCGGGCCCTAATCTGCGGATTCTGAGGTGGTTTGTCATGTGCTGTGTCAGCATGTCCTCCTAACCTCTCTCTCTTAATGACTCATGGGTGGAGTGGTGGCACTGAGGCTAGGGATTTGTGCCAGCTGCCGGCTCAAATCCCATAAATGCCAGAAGTGACTCTACTCCGTTGAGCCCTTGAGCAAGGCCCTTAATCTGCAATTGCTCCATCTTGGGTATGACATTAATTGGCATCCAACCCTGCATGTAGGCCCTCCAACCTGCAGGGAAAAACCTGTGCGCTGGTGGCAGATTTGACACTCCAGCCACCATAGAAAACCTCACACTGGTTCCACTCCATCTGCACTTGCACTAGTGTGGTGCTGAGGTGTCACCCATCGCAGGGTTGCACTCGGGTCCTAATCTGGGATCCTGAGTTGGTTTGTCACGTGGTGGGTGCTGCATTGCGCTGTATCAGTTTGTGTCCCTAACACCCCCCTCTCTCTCAAGTGAAGTGACGTGTTTATGGTCACGTGGTGTCAGCAGTGGGATTTAAACCCACAACTTCAGGATCTGAGAAGCAAAGCCTTAAGCTTTACACCATACTGTCTGCAAAGACAGTGAATTTAATGGAGTTATAAATTATTATCCAACGTTAATTTACCTCTGTCTATTTACAAGGGCACTTTAATAGTATTATACTGTTAAATATTTTTTACAATAAGTGATACATTCCTTTATAAGTTTTGTTTTTTATATAATTTTATTGATTTTATTCAAATCACATAACATTCCATACAAATAGATAAATTTTACAAAAATAGGATTGAAAACAAATCAACCCCCACCCCTTTTTTTAAGTATTTTGGTTTGACGTGTCCTTCCCATCCCCTGAGGCGCTCTGTTGGATGACCTCGCAGGTTTATATCGTTCGCCTGCCAGACTTATTCATTTCCTCTGTTAATTAAGGATTGCTTCCTGTCCAGACTTAGTCCCATTTCCTATTTGTGCACCCAAAGTCAACCACTGGGAAGAGAACGTAATGAAAACCTTTCCCTTTTCTTCTCATTTGTCTCCATTTTTGTGAAATGGATTGGCTTCTTTGTCTAGTTTTGACATTTTTGTGCCTTCATCCAACACCCCGTGATAGATAAAGGGGCTCCAAATAAAAGGAAATCAGATAGGGGCGCTAGCTCATTAACGTTCAGAATCCCCTTATTAAAGGTAGGGTTATATGCTGACCAAGCTTTTCTGCCCCCCTAAATCCCGATTGTAACAGTTCAGGTTTGGCTCCGTGGTCAAGATCTTGCCTGAAGAAGGGGCCCGAGTTGCTTCAAAAGCTTGCATATTGTAATTTTTTTAGTTAGCCAATGAAAGGTGTCATTTTCCTTGGCTTTTCTCTGTATTTTTCAAGTGAAAGTTATTTCTTCACAAACTTACTATATACCGGGTGGGAAATACGTACTGAACGCAGCAACATACTTTTCAATTAACGTATTTCCAATGAGGCTATTCACATGAAATTCTCATCAGACATCAGTATTAACTTAAGAAATCCACAAATATAAAAAATCCACAACATTAAAGGCCATAAATAAAGGTATGTGTAATAAAATGGAATGACACAGGGACACACTAAGAAAGAGAAGTACAAGAAGGCAAGGAAGCAGCTGAAATCTGTAAGTAGTTAGAAAACAATTCCACCTTCTATCCTATCTCCTTGATTTTTATTCATTGCTTATTTCCCCCACTGTATGTATGCATTTCCCATGCAAAATTGTGTTCTAAAGTTATTCCATTATTAATTATTTAAAAAAATATATATATCTTGCCCGCACTGGAGCTTTACATTGTAGTCTACGGGGTACAGAGATAAAGCTTAAAAGTTTACCAAACACGTCCATTTTCCAAGCCAAGTCAGTTGTCGAGTGTTGAGCCATGTCTTGCAATTACACACACATTTTAAAATAATTTTTACATGTCAATTTTGAGTTAAAAAAAAAACACCAATATTATGAGATTCAGCCTTTTCAAAAGAAGACTAGCTGGGCATGGCAGCTCACCATTTAGTCTTCCTACTCAATAACCTTTCACCCCCTCAGGGTGTGGTTTTCTCTCGAAAGACGAAATCACAGTAAACTTTTCATGCCACATGATTGATTTTGTTTTGAACTACTTCTTTGTTTATGAGAAAACTATCACAAGTGAATAGAAAATGTATCCTTACTACAAGAAAAACAGTGCCAGGAATATGAGATAAAAGGATTTATTTCCAGATCCCATTTGTTGTCACAAACATGTCATCTCAAACGAGGCATAGCTCAATACTCGACAACTGTCTTAGCTTGAAAAATGAAGGTATTTGGCACGTTTTTAACCTTTTCCTCCATTCGCCATATGTAACGTGCCAGAGTGGGCACAATATTTTTTTTTAAATCTATAGAAAGTGCTTAACTTTAGAACACAATTTTGCCGAGCAAATACATATACAGTATGTGTTAAACTAAATGCAGTGTGTCACACACATGCGCATGAGAGGCAGCTAGAAAGACCAAAAGAAGGTAATTCCATGCCAAGCCAGAAGGTGGCAGGGTGCACTAAACCTTCCTCTTTTATCTCTGCATACCAGACACGGGAAATTCTGCCTGATTCAGCCTTGACGACATCACTTCTGGTTCTGAGTAGAGGACGTCACTTCTGGTTCCGGGTCCTGATGATGTCACTTCCCCCAACAGACCTTAAAATCTCGCCATCTTCCCTCTGTTAATCAGTTCTGTACACAACTCTGCTTTACATTTGCCTTTTGCAGCCAGGAATTAAGCATAAGGATGGCAGCCCCAAACCAATCTTGGAAAGTGATGTTAAGGTTAAACGTGTTAAGTGTTCCTTTACTTCAACAATAGAATATCAGTTTCTTATAACTTAGAATATGGTATAGTCTTTTACCCCCCCTGTAATTTAACATGAGATGGAACATTCTTAGCTATATCTGTAAAACTGAGTGTTAATTAAAACAGTTAGGAAATAGTCTTACTGCTGGCATACAGTGTTCTGACCCAGTAACGTGCTTGAAGTATGACTGTATGACCAAACTTAGAGAAATGAAACACGAATAGCGGCGACGACAAGACAAAAGCTTTTATTCTGCTGGCACTGCCAGGCAGGTGGCATAAGTGCATTGAGAAGGGTGGAGACAACATTTAGAAATGACAGCATCAGCGTTGTGAAGGTTCATTCCATTTTCTGATAAACCCATTTTCTAATTTTAGCTTGACTCCCCCTCGTAATTAAATAAATACGACTATTCACTAAACTAATCTACTGCATATCATTTTGAAAGAAGCTGTTCCGCTAACCATCTTTTCTCTTATCAGTCACCTCCTCTGCCCCGACCCATGATGGATAATCACGGTTTTACTGTACTGCTTATGATATTAAAAGGGTAAAATCCTAATGCCGGTGTCACAATACATGACGTCTAGTTGAAGGGGATGTCAAAGTTGACGACTGAGGTCGCCGATCTTGTCACCTGAACGTGTCATATTACACAAAACACCGAATCGCAGGGTACATGTAACCACTTTCTGGTACAGCTTCACATTTCCAGAGTATCACAAGCTCACCCCTTTCTGTGACAGCCAATAACTGCCTCCGCTGCCTGGCAGAGCCAGCGCCCACGCGATCGTTTTACAGGCACACCGAGATCAGCCGTAATCTCTGCCCTCCTTTATTCTCTTTTCTGTTCTGTTGTGGTTTGTAAAACACGAAAGAAACATCAGACAGATGAGCTTCTCTTTTGGTCGCAATGGTCCCAAAACTCCCGCTTTCCGGATTCCTTGTCGCTGCTTTCCGAGAGAGTGCCCGTTGGTGGTCCGCTCTCATGCACACACAAATCGCCCCCTACAGCTTCAGACAAAATCAAAGCGGCTTGAATTGTCAAGATGAGCCGCAAGATAGTAAGACCGAGTCTCTGACCACGAGACCGGCCATCACAGGTGACTCTGTTGACTCACTAATTTTAAGTAACTGAAATATGCGACTGAAAATCATTGGAAAAATCGTGTAATGCGACCTGAACCTTAAGTTGTTATAAAAACAGCTGCATTTGCTTGCCTTACTATGTAAGTCCGGGGCTATTAATACAGAAAAGACATTGGAATGAGATAAAGCACAAGCCATCACCTCCTCCACAGCTATGGAGTACGAGCAGCCTGTCTGCACAAGGCACTTTGGAAAGACGTCCTCATCCCAGCATAAGCTCTTTCGCACAGTGGAGGTCTTAACTCCTGTCAGGTCAGTTCATTTCACTTTTGCTCCTTCTATCCTTTTTTAGGAACAAACTACAACAGGTACAGGTCCAGGCATGATGGGTTCTGCAGCTATGGCATCACTCAGACATTCAGAAGGTTTGCGGCATTCAAATGTGCTTCGACGGAATGATGGCCTCGCCCAGGACTAATTGGGCAGCTTGCTCTACTGTTTGGTTACTCTGAGCAGCAAGGAGGCAACATGACGACTGATGGAGCGAGCTGTGGAACAAAATACTGGTGAGGAGAGCTTCTGGTCACCCAGTGGTGCTGACGATGGAAACGTTTGGACCTGAGGGTGCAGCTGCTGAAGACAAGATAAGGCTGGATACAAATCACTGGTGGGCCACTGGCTGAACACACACATACACACACACACACAACACTTTCAGGAGCAAAGGCACCGCCCCACGTGTCCAGACCCTGAATGGAACTGAGTGGGTGCAAGTCGGCTTACCAGCCCACACTACACTTGCTTCATTTTTCCAGCACGATAAAACAGATAAAGCCGTCTACTGCATTGTGTCTTCCTCTGTACAGAATTTTCAAAAGGTTTTTACATCCTTCAGCCCACACCCGTACCCTGTGATTTCTTTGTAACACCTCAGCCGTATGCGGGAGGTACTGATACATACGCGTGCAAAGCGGAGCTGGCAAATCTCTCCTGTGTGTGACAAACAATGAGTGGGAGCACCAGATCAGCCTGAATCAGCGTAAGGGGCTTCGAGCACAAACAGATGAACAGAGAAAGGCAGAAATAGATATGAAAGACACTACATATGGCAGACAGACACAGATGAAAGGCACTATATCATAGATAGATAGATAGATAGTGTAGCTGGCAGGATTAGATAGATCAATAGATGTGAAAGGTACTATATGATAGATAGATATGAAAGGCACTATATAATAGATAGATAGATAGATAGATAGCATAGTTGGCAGGATTAGATAGATCAATAGATGTGAAAGGTACTGTATGATAGATAGATATGAAAGGCACTATAT
>JANRMT010062806.1:116290159-116301258 GCA_026402145.1 Polypterus bichir lapradei | reverse complement strand
AGATAGATAGATAGATAGATAGATAGATAGATAGATAGATAGATAGATAGATATGAAAGGCACTATAAGATAGATTGATAGATAGATGCTACATAAAAAGACATATAAGAAAGTAGCAGCGGCTCCACCTTGGTTATGCTTATATGTACGACATTAATGTGTATATATGTGCCTGGCTGACTACGTAATTATTATTTTTTGCCCACTCATAACTTTCTCTTCACTACTTGTCTCTCCGTCTCCTAATTTCGGACTGCCGTTGACTCATTTTAACGGCTGTTCTTCTTCATTTATTATATGCTTAGATATTTCAATTTTACAGCGCAAATACAAAAGAAAACTCAAAGATGTCGTTTTCGAACAATCCATTGGGTCAAGCAACTCTTATTTTAAACACAGTTATAAATATAACTCAGTTTGAATGATGCCGCTGTTTGATTTTTTTCCTTTTTCTTTGTAAACCGCCTCACTTAGTGCGGTGTTCCTACACGCAATACGAACGCAGTGCGCTGATCGGGTTGCACTTTTTCCAAGTTCGCGCTTGTGGGCGGAGCTGAGCCCTCGTCGTTCGATTTCACAAACACAGGACCCAGGACTTGTCACGAGCGCTGGTTAGTACCGGTCAGTACGGGATCCACACTTCCTGCAGAGTGAGCCCAGCGCATTCCTTGGGGGAGCGCTAGGTTACCCAGTCCCCGATTTCAATGACTAATGCCAATTTCCTTATAAAGCGCTGTCAGGATTTTTGTATTTTTGACACGAAGCCTGGCAGGCAGTTCAATCAGAGTGCGGGAACGGCATGCTTGTTGATAAGATTTGTATTAACCAATTTAATAAAGCACCTTTCATTGTGATGACCATCACTGTTGGGCTACTACCAGCACAACAAAAATCAACGAAGTAGTGCATGAAATTGGCAGGAACACAGTATGTCCACACTGTGTGCCCGCTGATATTTCATGACAAGCTTCTAATCACAAGGTGCTGGCTGTACTTTCAGAAATTACGGTTGGGCGGGGGGCCGCGATCTGTTATTACTTATACAACGTGATGAAGACCTCGTACTGTATATGTATCTCTATATATACTCAGCAAAAAAAGAAACGTCCCCTGACTTTCAACTGTTTTTACTTTCAGTAGACTTAATGTGTAAATATTTGTATGAACACTAAAAGAGTCAACACCATAAGACATAAACTAAAAATGTTTCACAATGTGTCCCTGAATGAAGGGAGGCTCAAAATCAAAAGTACCAGTCAGTATCTGGTGTGGCCACCAGCTGCTTGAAGTACTGCAGTGCATCTCCTCCTCATGGACTGGACCAGATTTGTCAGTTCTTGCTGTGAGATGTTACCCCACTCTTCCACCAAGGCACCTGCAAGTTCCTGGACATTTCTGGGGGGAATGGCCCTAGCCCTCACCCTGCAATCCAACAGGTCCCAGACGTGCTCAATGGGATTGAGATCTGGGCTCTTCGCTGGCCATGGCAGAACACCGACATTGCTGTCACGCAGAAACTCACGCACTTTTTGCCACTCCTGTCTGGTCCAGCGAAGGTGGGTTTGTGCCCATAGGCGGCGTTGTTGCTGGTGATGTCTGGTAAGGACCTGCCTTACAACAGGCCTGCAAGCCCTCAGTCCAGCCTCTCTCAGCCTATTGCGGACAGTCTGAGCACTGATGGAGGGATTGTGTGTTCCTGGTGTGACTCGGGCAGTTGTTGTGGCCATCCTGTACCTGTCACGCAGGTGTGATATTCGGATGTACCGATCCTGTGCAGGTGTTGTTACACGTGGTCTTCCACTGCGAGGATGATCAGCTGTCCTTCCTGTCTCCCTGTAGTGCTGTCTTAGGCGTCTCACAGTGTGGACATGGCAATTTATTGCCCTAGCCACATCAGCAGTCCTCATGCCTCCCTGCAGCATGCCTAATGCATGTTCACGCAGATGAGCAGGGACCCTGGGCATCTTTCTTTGGGTGTTTTTCACAGTCGGTAGACAAGTCTCTTTAGTGTCCTGCATTTTTAGAACTGTGACCTTAAATGCCTACTTTCTGTAAGCTGTTAAGGTCTTAACGACCATTCCACAGGTGCATGTTAATTAATTGATTATGGTTAATTGAACATGCATGGAAAACATTGTTTAAACAATTTACAATGAAGATCTGTAAAGTTATTTGGATTTTTAAAACATTATTGTTGAAATACACAGTCCTGAAAAAGGGACGTTTCTTTTTTTGCTGAGTATATATGTAAATTGTTTTGGAGTGGGAATCTCTATTAAACGTTATGTATATGGATCATCTCCCTCTCACCAAAAAAAAAAACCGCAAGATTCTCATCAAATAACTTGAACTTCCACGAGCAAAATCCTAGAAATATACAGTACAGCTGTAGATGTAAATTGCCTTAAAACAGTGCTGAAAGGTGCTCTATGACATTACTAGATACACAAGCTCTTATACTGCCTCACTGTTTAAACCATAGCAAGTCACTTTAATTTTCAAACCTCGCATTGCACAAGGGCACGGTCGCGCAGTGGTAGCGCTGCTGCCTCACAGCAAGGAGACGTGGGTTCGCTTCCCGGGTCCTACGTGTGTGGAGTTTGCATGTTCTCCCTGTGTCTGTATGGGTTTGCTCTGATTTCCTTCCAAAGACCTACAGGTTAGGTGCATTGGTGATCCTAAATTGTCCCTAGTGTGTGCTTGGTGTGTAGGTGTGTGTGCCCTGCCTGGGATTTGTTCCTGCCTATGTCTTGTGCTGGCTGGGATTGGCTCCAGCGTGACCCTGTGTTAGGATATAGCAGGATGGAAAATGACTGATGAATGACATTGCACAAGTATGATAAAATCGCAGGTCACTTAATTTGCCGAGCCTCAAATTGGATACATATGATATAATTATATTTTAGAAGTACAGTCAGTTGCCTTCGGTCAGCACTCTGTATGAAAGGCACTACAAAACATTGCAAATTACATGGCTACGTCTCCCCCATTGACTTGCTCATTGAGCCAGCGCAAGTCCCTTCATTCACAAAACATCACATCACACAAACATGAAAAAACTGTAGTGTAGATGTAAATCGCATTCAGTCAGTGTTCTCTATGAAAGGCGCTATATAACATCAACAGGTACATGGCTCAATTTGCCAAACCTCACACGGCAAAAAAATGACCTAACTGTAATTTAGACGTAAATAATTTTTGGACAGTGATATCTATGAAAGGTGCTATATAACGTCACATGATACACAGCTCAGTCTCCTACACTGACTTAGTTAGTTTCACTTCATTTGCAAAGCTTCACATGGGAAAAATGGGATAAAATTGCAATGTAGATGTAATGGATTGATGGCGCTATATAACATCACAAGGTACACGCGCTATTTGACTCAGTGCAAGTCACGTTATTTGCCAAGGAGAACATTGCACAAAAATCATAAAACTGCATTTTAGATGTAAATTGTCTGCATATAAGTTCTCTATGTAAGATCTCTTATATATATATTTCTCTTCTGGTTTGTCCTGCTTCCACTTCAAACCTGGTCCCTCCCACACGCAGCTGACATGTCATTTCTCGATTCCTATTCGTCCTCTTCCAAATCCTTCCCCACACTTCCTGCGGCCTCCCATACACCTTGCTGTTTTCGTTATACTGCGACGGTTGTTTCCTAAGCCTTTGTTATAAAATGAACGACAGTATATCTTCTCTGTCGACGGGTTTTTGTACAACGTCATCTCTATTCCAGGATCCGGCAACTGCCTGTTCCTATCAGTGGGTTATTTCTTGACACAAACGGCTGATGAAGGCAATGCACCGTTTTCTGTTCCCATTCTTACACCACCGCATGCTATGGCCGGCGTTTGCTATTTAGTTTTATATAATAGTAATAACAGTATATATATATATATATATATATATATTGTCACGCACGCGCGAGTAGGAGACCGCGGACGGATTCGAACACACCTGGAAAGACATTCGCCGGCAGGGAATGGCGGGGTACTAACTTTCTCCCTTTGCTTTCTTGCAGGAAAAGAGACGCTCCGCCACCATAAGCCGGGTTTTGCCCTTACTACATTACTTCCGCCCTTCCTCCTCCATCTTGTCCTGACGTCATCAATCCCATCCTCCCTCACAGCTCCTTCCCAGCATTCCTCCATTTCCGACTCCTCCCTCATAAAATGGCCGCCGACGCCATGTTTGGGCGTCGCGTATATGAACTATTGTAGTTTATGTTTATGACCAGTTTTCCTTTTTTTTATTGTGGAGCGTCTACAATATACGGGGCAGGAAAACCCCAAACCTTTTTGTTGTCTCCTGTTGCATCTTTTACAATATATATATATATATATATATATATATATATATATATATATATATACGAGGGATATCCAGAAAAAAAGGTTACAACAGCTGTTAAAAATCGAAAAATAAAAAAATATATTTCAACCAAATTTACAGGGTATGTTCCAAAATATGTGTTTATTTCTCAACATAATCGCCGTCAACTTCGATGCACTTCTTCAGCCTGGGCACCAGCTTTTTTATACCCTCGTCGAATACGCTCCGCTCCACCTCCGAAAGCCACTTCTCCACTGTCTCCTTCACCTCCTCATCGTTGGAAAAACGTTTCCCACCCAAGAATTCTTTCACAATTCTTCCACAAGCTGACGATGGATCTCGGCCGCGGATTCGCGACGCAAAGTGAGGAACTTGATGACCGAACGAATCTCGCATCGGCGGTAGGTGGAGCAAACGGCCTCAGCAGAGGTTGACGAACTCGCTTGCTGTGGTGACATTTCACAACTGACTGACGCGGTCCCGGGCTTATTTTGACCGTTAGGACCCCCCTACACGCAGGTATGCCAACCTTCGAAAAAAAAAATTCCCTGCACCCTCCAGGGCACTTGTAACCTTTTTTTCTGGATATCCCTCGTGTATATATATATATACAATCATATGAAAAAGTTTGGGAACCCCTCTCAGCCTGCATAATAATTAACTCTACTTTCAACAAAAAAGACAACAGTGGTATGTCTTTCATTTCCCAGGAATATCTGAGTACTGGCATATATATATATGTTTGTGTATATATATAAACATATAAAATTGAATTTCAGTCTGTCTGTTCAAGCATCACACCAATACCACTGCACTTATTTCTACACAACTTTCCATTTATTTCTGGTATATTCTTACTAGATTTTCTACATTTAAATTTCTATAATTTAAAAAAAAAAAAACAACAACAACAACGTGATACGACCTCACTAAACCTCACTAGCCAGGACCAACTTTTGAACTGAAGACCCACCACAGGACTAAATGTGGCCAGGATCAGGCCTCTCCTGCTCATTCATTGGTCAAGAGTCCTGCCTTCAAATCAAACGCTGGTGTGCTTTCATGTGTATCTATTATATAGTACCTTTAATATCTATCTATCTACTGTGGAAATATGAAAACAAGTATAGTGTGCACATGTAAGGCACTCTTGAATGAAGATTCAGTTAAATGATTTCTGACAATGGATATCCAGAGCAGTCCATCCGTTCTGTGTGGTTCAAAGGCGGCAGCAGTCCATCACTCCGCCCCGTCACCCACATATCCAAGCTCAATCAATTTCAGTTTCATGACCTGATCTTACATGAGAAAATGCAGAGGGAACATACAAACTCCACACAGACATTGTCTAGACCCCAGATATGAACTCAGGACTCTGAAGCCACGCCGTAGCCATCCAATAATTTTCAGATAAAAAGGCCAACATACTATTATCTTTAAAACAAAACAAAAAAAACCCAACCAGTTAAAACATGAGTGATGATGGATGGGGCCATGGAGACCCCGTCTTCTGCATCTAGCTGATTTCCTCTAAGTGTCAGCAGTTCGCAGTGACCTCCATGAAGCCAGCAGGCTGACTTGGCAGGAGCTGACAAACAAGCACCCCAAGCATGCGTCTGCCTAGAAAGTAATTGTGTTTATTAGTGTGACAACTCAATCTGCTAGTCCTGCTCTCTCTCTCTCTCTCTCTCTCGTGCTGGCAGCAGGCAAGTGAAGAACTTTACAGAGAGATGACACATGCCAACGCACCGACAGTACCACCTGGCCAGCTTCTGCATAGCCACTCCTCTATGCAGGCTTATTCTGGTTCTTATATTAATACAGTGTATCAAATACCAATAATATAGATGTATATCATCACACACGTACACATTGGGGACAGCTTAAAGGCTCTGGTGGTGGTAATTCAATGGCGATCCACAAGATGGCAGTGTATACAAACTCCTCTTTTCTTTCTCCCTCCTCAGACTGGATGATCGGCATCCTGCCCACCTCTGATGTCACTTCTGGTATCCATCCCCCTGGACCCGCCTCCTCTGATGTCACTTCTTGTTACTCCCTGGACCCGCCTCTTCCTTCCTAGCCTATACTAAACAGGAAGTGTCATCATCTATTCCAGACTAGTCTCAGACTCTTGTCCTGAGGGACATTCTTTTTGCTGACATATTGTGCTTTAATAAAACGATGTGATTCTAATGGACGCGGCCCCGAGTCATGATTTATTACTGTCTTAATAATGAAGCAATCCAAACAAAATAAAGATCACAGTGCTCCTGGATAAAGGTACGAACGAGTGAGGTGTGGTGCTCTTTTCGACTTATTTGTGAATGAACTGGATGATCGTGAGATCAGTGACGGTTATTTCCAGCAAGATGGGCCAACCTGTCACACGTCAGCTCATAGCATGGTACAAATTGAATCGTCTTTTTGGCAATCGGGACATTTCAAAGGAACTATGGCCACCTCATTCCCCAGACCTGTCACCTTCAGCTTTCTTTCTTTTGGGGAGCGCTGAAAGGAAAAGTGTACAAGAATAAGCCTCGTACACTGGAACAACTACAGCGAAACACTGAACAGAAAATTTCTGCCCTCACCCTTACGATGCTTGCTTTGCCAATACAGTGCCGTGTCGATGTGTGTATGCAAGAAGAAGGCCACCATTTCCAACACCGAATGTGACTGGATCATTTACACATCTATAAAGTGTCACACACGTGCGATTAGGGGGCCGCGTAAGGACCCAAACTGTAGCGTGAAGTCGCATGCCAGAAGGGAATGGTGGGGTACTAACCTCTCTCTCTTTATCCCTGCAGAAAGAAAGACACACCATTGCCATGAATCTGCCACGACTGCCTGACCACGCATTACCACTTCCGTCTTCCCTCTGTCGATCTCTGATGACATCATCACTCCCAGCATCCATCTCGGTTCCTTCCCAGCACTCCCCTCTCTATCTACTTCCGGTCCCTCTCCATAAATGCTCCCCACTCCACCATTTTGACAGTCTGTTGTACACGGAAACTGCTACACTGACTAATTGTTTGCATATTTCTTACAGTATACGGGGCCGCAAAACCCCAAACCTTGACGACTTGTGTGTCTTTCTTTTACACAAGGTATGAACTCTATTTAATTTCTATTCATGCAGGTTATGTTGGGGAGCCTGCACTGGTACAGCACGTTGCCGCACCCACCACACGACAAAGCGGCTCAGGATCCTGGTTGGCAAGGCAAGACACATAGCAGTACCAATAGTGTTAACATAATTTTGACTCACTCTGTATATATATATATATATATACATATATACATATACAGTAATCCCTCGCTATATTGCACTTCGACTTTAGCGGCTTCACTGTATCGCGGATTTTATTTGTAAGCATATCTAAAAATATAACGCAAATTTTTCGCTGCTTTGCGGGTTTCTGCAGACAATGGGTCTTTTTACTTCCGGTACATGCTTCCTCAGTTGGTTTGCCCAGTTGATTTCATACAAGGGATGCTATTGGCGGATGGCTGAGAAGCTACCCAATCAGAGCACGCAGTTAAGTTCCTGTGTGCCGATTGGCTCAGCAACAGAGCGCCGAATTCGATTCCGCTGCGTTAACCAGAAAGTCTCATCTCGCTCATTCAGCATCGACATGTTTCGCTGTGTAAAGAGTTAACTTTTGTGCTCTTTTGTGTTTATCTTTGTGTGTACTCAAGCCCTTCATTATGGCTCCAAAACGATCAGCTCCTGCAACTGTTTCAGGGGCCGTGCCCAAGCGCCAACAGAAGATGCTAACGATTACTAAAAAGGTAAAAGTTTTGGATATGTTGAAGGAAGGGAACAGCTACACCGCTGTAGGACGCCATTACGGCATCAATGAGGCTACGATTCTTTTTATTTAAAAAGTAGAAAAGGAATATAAGATCTACGGCCGCAGTGTCCTTTAACCAGGGCGCAAAACGAGTTGTAAGTGGATGTAATAAGGCAGTAGTCTGGATGGAATCTGCTTTAGGGATTTGGATTGAAGAACAACAACGGCGGTGCTACTCAGTCATCTGAAGAGGCTCCTTTAGAAGAGCTGTAACGCTATCCTTTGTTGTGCAGTAAAATTAAACTCATCGTTATCAGACAAGTCGTCGTGTCATTGGTGGTGAGTAACCATAATTTTCTACGTACAGTGCTTAGTACATGTACGTGCGTTTAGTGTCACTGTACACACATTTACTGTATACAATTTTTCTTGCATTGTACGTATTTATTGCTGGTGGCCTGTCTGTCGTAATGGCTGTAACATATGTGATATCTGAGATGCTCGATATCTTAAATATTTAGGTTTTACTGTATACTAGCAAAATACCCGCGCTTCGCAGCGGCGAAGTACTGCATTAAAATTAAAAAAGAAGAAAATTAAACCTTTTTAAACTGAGGGAAAATATGCCAATAATTATTTGTTAAGGATCTCTTTGTATACCACATTGTGAGTTCGGCCCTCCGGTTGTAACATGACCAAGCTGTGCGCTGAGCTTACTCTTGAGCATGCAACGTACAGTTGGCCATGTGAACAGTAATCTTGTTTCAAATCTCACAGCTTGGATTGCTGCTGTCATAATCGCTTTGAGTTTCATGGTTTGTTTCAATTACGACAGTATTTGCAGGACTTGTGTTGAAGTGACATTCGGCATCTGTCAAGCGTTGTAAGCTTAAAACCGGTTTGATCGATAACTTCACATCCAGCTTTAGAGAGTTTAAACATTTCTAAACATCAAAGTGTCCACTACTGAAATCGTCACCTGTGAATCTAAGATGTTTAAGAGGCACTGGCAAATGTTGAAAGGTGTAAAATATTTGGCCATTTCGGTACACTTGAAAGCGACAACCGAACAATTCAGCGGCAGCCATCAACTCACATGCAGAACCATAGGTGAAGGGCTTAAGCATTTCACTCTTCTAGTGCTCCTGTGTAGTATAATTATCTCCTGTACCGTCATCAGTCCACACCTTGAACCTGTCCCAGTCATTCAATACATAAGACACAATGTTCCTCCGGATATCAAGAGTGAGCCTGATATGGCCGTGCAATATGTAACAAAGAGAATGGAAAAAGTAGGTGCCATCTCCGGGCATGGAAACCACTCGGTAAGTGACAGTTCTTTGATTGATGGTGATCACCTCGATAGACATGTTAATGCGGGTACGGTTGGAATGATAAAGGAAATGGGTACCTGAACAATGTAAAGTAAGTCTAAAATACCTACACAATAACTATAATAGCAATAAATGAACAATAAAACAGCGGAGAAGCTGTGGATTAAATAAAAAGGCTGTAGTTATCAGTAGGGAGACATGAATCCCGTGGAGAAGCAAAGAAGGGAATGTAGAGACCGGAGCGACGGATGGCCTTATATAGGCAGGCAGCCAACAACGTGGGAGGCGTTGGGATGGGGGACCCAATGCCGCCTCACACGGTGACCGAGCTGCAGGCTATGGACGTATATATGTACGTAAGTAGGATTCAGTTAGCGTTGAGAACCCGTGTACCAAATTTCTTGAAGATGGGCCCATAAGTAACAAAGACTGTTGAAAAGTTCAATATGGTGGCCGACAGTGGCATCATACCACCGAAATAAGTACGTACATCGGTTTCGGTTAGCGCAGGGAAGACGTCTACCAAATTTCGTGAGGATGGGGCCATAAATAAGAAAGTTCAACATGGCGGACGTTGTCGACCGTTATGACCGTTATGCGTAGAATTTCGAAATGAAACCTGCTTAACTTTTGTAAGTAAGCTGTAAGGAATGAGCCTGCCAAATTTCAGCCTTCTACCTACACGGGAAGTTGGAGAATTAGTGATGAGTGAATGAGTGAGTGAGTGAGTGAGGGCTTTGCCTTTTATTAGTACAGATGAACAGTGTGTTTACATACATAATTTCAACGAATCTTACCTAATATCTAAGAGAATACAAAGGGTTTATGCTGTATAACTGTGCAGGGAATATTTATAAACAGTGTGGGAGAGTTTATAAAGGCTTAAAATATATAAAAATAACCATATGAGCATACGGTTTTTACTTCGCGGATTTTCACCTTTTGCGGGGGGTTCTGGAACGTAACCCCCGCAATAGGCGAGGGATGACTGTATATATATATTGTCAGGGATGCCAGGGGCAACGACCCGGCTGGGATGCCGTGAGGGACCGGATGTGGGTCTGCGCCCACCCTGGATCACGTGGGGGCTGCCATCCTGGTTGCTTTGGGGGCCATGGGTTGAGGGCATGGAAGCCCCACCCTGTAGGGGCCCGTGGTTACCACCAGGAGGCATCCCAATGCCTTGGGGACCTGTTACCTCAGCACTTCCGCCACACCAGGAAGTGCTGGGGGGGAAGAATTAAAAGGACACCCGGAGAGCTGAAGGGAGAACAGCCGGCACGTCCGCCACGCTGGGGCGTGGCCAATGGGGGAGTGTCTGAAACACCTGGAGCATGGATAAAAGGGGCCGTCTCCCTTCATTCAGGGCTGGAGTCGGGTGGAAGCAGGACGAGGCAGAAGAGAATGTGGAGGCGGCCCGAAGAAAGGCATTTTGTGGCCAGGACTGTGTGTGTTGGGGTTTGTACACTATTTGGACTGTGTCTTAGTGACCTAATCATTGTAAATAATTGTAAATAAATACGTGTGGTGGTGATTTACAACATGTCTGCCTGTCTGTGTCCGGGTCGGCTCCACAATATACAGGGTGGGCCATTTATATGGATACACCTTAATAAAATGGGA
>JANRMT010062806.1:116242524-116259036 GCA_026402145.1 Polypterus bichir lapradei | reverse complement strand
GATAGATAGATAGATAGATAGATAGATAGATAGATAGATAGATAGATGTGAAAGGCGCTTTACATATCCCAAAAGAAAATTTTAGCTTTTCACAGAAGCTTGATGAATAAATAGATACATAAATCACAAAGTGTGTCAAACCAAATGCCAATTTATGACCAATGAGCTCATCTCTTAATGAAGTAAGAACACACAACGTGAAGCTCTTCAGATTTTATGTCAGAGGTTGGACAAAGTCACATGAACTTTCTAAATGGGACAAAACAAGGACAGATATAAAAGAGAGTAAAAGTCAAGAGCAGAAATTCTTTAAATGATGCTATAAAATGTTTGAGCAAGGAGCAGCCTTTCTCTAATTTTGATTTCAATTACAGACAGGGAGCATCAATAACTCCTTAAACAAGTCAGAATTTGTACAAATGGCGTGACATTCAGGTGCATTTGCGACTTATGTATATAAACTGCTCAAAAAAAATGAAAGGACCCCTTTTGAATGAGAGTTTAGCATCAAGTCAGTGACACTTGTGGGCTATCGATCTGGTCAGTTAAGTAGCAGAGGGGCTTGTTCATCAGTTTCAGCTGCTTTGGTGCACTAGAGGGGCAACAGTGAGACGACCCCCAGAACAGGAATGAATGGGTTAACAGCTGGAGGGAGGCTACTGACATTTTTCCCTCCTCATCTGCTTTGTCACTCGTTTTGCATTTGGCTACGGTCAGTGTCACTACTGGTAGCATGAGGGGATACCTGGACACTACAGAGGTGGCACAGGTAGTCCAACTTCTCCAGGATGGCACATCAGTACCACATGGCATTGCCAGAAGGTTTGCTGTGTCTCCCAGCACAGTCTCAAGGGCATGGAGGAGATTCCAGGAGACAGACAGGCAGTTCCTCTAGGAGAGCTGGACAGGGCCCCTCATAGAAGGTCCTTAACCCATCAGCTGGACCCACCAGTATCTGCTCCTTTGGGCAAAGAGTAACAGGATGAGCACTGCCAGAGCCAACAAAATGACCTTCGGCAGGCAGACCACTGGTTTGAATGTCTCTGACCAAACAATCAGAAACAGACTTCATGACGGTGGCCTGAGGGCCCGACGTCCTCTAGTGGGCACCATGGAGCTCGATTGGCATTTGCCATAGAATACCAGAATTGGCAGGTCCACCACTGGCGGGCGCCCTGTGCTTTTCACAGATGAGAGCAGGTTCACCATGAGCACATGTGACAGAGGTGAGAGGGTCTGGAGAAGCCGTGGAGAACTTTAAGCATGACTGGTTTGGTGGGGGGTCAGTGATGGTATATCTGGGGAGGCATATCCATGGAGGGACACACAGACCTCTACAGGTAAGACAACGGCACCGCAGGACTGCCATTAGGTATTGGGATGAAATCCTTGGACCCATTGTCAGACCCTATGCTGGTGCACGACAATGCCCAGCCACATGAGGCGAGAAGATGAAGGAATTCATACCATTTACCAATGTTCACTCGCCTGACCTCAATCCAATAGAGCACCTCTCGGTGGGACATTATGTTTCGCTCCATCCGAGGCCTCAGACCATCCAGGAACTCAATGATGTCCTGGTCCAGATCTGGGAGGAGATCCCCCAGGACACCCTCCGTCATCTCATTAGGACGTTGTCAGGCCTGCATACAAGCACAATGTGGCATACAAACTACTGAGTACGATTTGGAGTTGTTGCAATGAAATTTAAGCTAAATGGACTCGCCTGCCTGCCTGCCACATCATTTGTTCCCTTTGATTTTCGGGGTGTCTTTGAATTCAGCCCTCTGTTGGTTGATCGTTTTCATTTCCATCCAATCGTTCCTAACACATCACCATATCAGTCCATAGCAGTAGAGATATCACATTGAGATCTGAGGTGTTTTAAAAGTGTTCCTTTCATTTTTTGAGCAGTTTATTTAAGTTGAAATAACCTGTCTCAAGATACATTTAAAAGGAAATCATCAGTAAATACTACTTTGAGTTTTCCCCAATGTTCCTTCAATGGAAGTATTCGTAATTTGCACAGCCTACACATTTTAACACATTTCAATGAAAACAGCACTCTTCCATGAAGATTATGTGTAGCGAGTTAAAAATGACACAAGCCCCACGAGTGCCAAGTTGTTCCATTCGTGCAAACAGAAAGGCAGGCGGACAGACATGACATCAGCAATAGGTGCTTCTGCATTTTAGGAGTAGAAGACGACGAGAGAAGAGAAAGCTGGCTCCTCACTAAAGTCGAAGGGCCTGCTCCAGAACTGATGATGAACTTTAAATCCCTTAGCAGAGATAATTTGTAGGGCCTCAGGTTATAAAACTCACAGAAACAGTGTAGCAGAGTGTGGTCACTCCTTACAACAACTACCTGAAGATTGAAACAGCAACGTATTTATTATCAATTAAAGTGAGCTACAGTGAGCACAAGCTCTGAATGCCACAGCCTTGGCCTCACTAACTGCAAGTGCACCTCGAGTTTTCTCCCAATCAATTCCCACATGTCTATCATCACACTCTCTGTTCCTTTTCTATCTCTGCTTATCGCTAAGTTGACCAATATCTCTTCCAGATTCTCTTTAAAGGTTATCAAGATTTCTGCTCCAGCCCCATGACTTGGTAGTTTTGTTCCACATTCCTACCACTCCTTGCATGAAATTTACGTTCCTTATTGATTTGTTGCTCACGGTGCTGGAATGTCTGCCCCGTTGAACCCTGTGACTCAGCTCCAGCCACAACATCGTCTAGGGGTTTAGGTGTGGACTTTGATTCGGTCAATCTAAAACTATAAAACGGCTTGTTCTTCACTACTATGATTCTGACTCAATTGTTTCAGATTATTGTTTTATTGCACAATTGTGCTGCACTCCACTTTCAGCCCACACGATAATGACCTGATACACTTCAGAAGAATTGCGATCGATGGTTTCTTTCATGTATGCATTAATATGTAGATAGATAGTAAGAGGGAAATTTTGTGCTTTTACAAAAGCAAATACACACAGGAATTACAAAAAAAGAAGAAACTCTGGTGACTGGGTTGAAGATAAAGAGATCAGTCACAACGAGATGTTATGAAGGCATATTGCTATAGTTATACAAGAGGCCCCATCACACTACCAGACATATTTGTCTTCAACAATAAAGTGCTCAGTGATAGTGTGTTAGAGAAAGAAATGTGCAGCATTGTTCACAATGGCACTCCTCCACTACCACCTCCGGCAGGACCAGTAGGCATCCCGTAACTGAGCTTGCCTTCTTATTCAGCTTGTTGATCTGATGGGCCTATCCTGTCCTGAACTGATGTGGCTGACTCGGTGGACCTCTCTTCAACTGATGTGGCTGACTCGGTGGACCTGTCCTGAATTGATGTGGCTGACTCAGTGGACCTGTCTTGAACTGATGTGGCTGACCCAGCAGGTTCCTCCAATCAGCGTTTGCTGCTGTGCAGCATTACTCAGGTGGCGGTCATGTGATGGTAAGAGAGAGAGAGAGAGAAGTAAAGTGAGCTCTTTGCTTCACCATTGCACTTTCTGAGTTTATCATACATTTTCCTAGTTGCATAACAATTTTAAAAGTTTTCAGTTTCTTCTCGAGATTGTGACCTTTACGCCTCAACTTATGGTATATTTGTTAGTTCCTATTCTGCTTTTCTTCATGTATGACCACATGCAGACTTTCGAATGTCTGACTCTGTTAATGTCATAATATGGTGTAAGTGCCCAAGAGGATAGGCAGGAATCCCAGCCGGAATGCAGGGTAATTCCTTGCCTGGATGGGAGGCCAGAATGTAAGGGCAGACAAACCTTGCCGGCTGGATTAGGAAATGAGTTTGTGCCCGGCCAGAGTAATAGAATTGATGGACCGGGGGAGATCCACCATACAGCAAGTGGCAGTGATCCTCTTGTGGCGTCCCTGTTTGGACACTTGCAGGGGTGCTTGGGTGATGGGAGTCCGGAAATGCAACCCTGTTGGGGTCCATGGGTGCCAGTGGAGGGCTCTGTTGGGGGTGGGGGGACTTCTAAGAGGACACACTGTGGTACCGGAAGCATTCCCAGGTCCGGCTTGACAGTTCAAGGAGTCAGAGTTGGGAGGCAGCAGACAACACTCTTGGAGGAAGAAAGGAGGAAGAAAGTGACAGAAGTTTACATTTAATTACTGATCTTGCGATGGATGATTGTAAGAAAGGCGTGGTGGATGAATAAATATCTTTTATTTATTACAAATTTTTTCGTGACTACATTTTAATTGTATTCCCAATAGAAAATGTAGGCATAAACTTATTATATTTTTCAGGGACTTGTAATCTGTACTAATATCCACTCATCTCTGTTGCTCCCTCTGGTTCTCCGGTGGTGGCGATCTGTGCCACCACCAACTGATCAAAGCACAGTGCAGCCACCTGAAATGATGGAATTAAGGAGGGTGTTTCAGCTGTCCACATCAAATCCCATAATGTGAATCATGAAATCTATGAGGTTTGATTTAGGAATAATTATGTTAAGTAGAATGTCCAATGGGGGCTGGGTAGTCTTTTGGCCTTGGACCCCAGCAAGTGTTTTTTTTTTCCTCCAGCCTAACTGGAGTTTCTTTTATTTATTTATTTATTTTATTTATTTATTTATTTTTATTTTTTTCTGTCCTCCCAGCTCTCTGACCTTACCATGTTGTATTGTTATTTATTCTTTAATTTTATTGCTTATTTTTAATTGTTTTCCCTTCTTGTAACTTTCTTTTTGTCATCTTGTAAAGCACTTTGGGCTACATTGCATGCATGAAAATAAATGTTGATATTGTTAAATCCAGAATTATGTTGGGTATTACTGTGCCTCTGGTTTGGGGCTCAGTGGCGCCCCCAATGGTTACAATGACAAAGGCCAAGGAATCTAATGTTTGGACTAATCTTTTCTTCATTGTGTTTTTAATTTTGTTAAAAGCAATTCACGTGTTTCCGTGACGCCGTCTGTTTTTTCTCTCGAGACACTGCCATGTTGGAGACTGGTTGTCATGACGTGAGGCCACATCGCTGGGAGAAGGTCCTTGAAGGTTGCACACCATGACGCCACTGGCACAATATTTTAAAAAGTTGACGTAACATGTACCTTATTCATCGAAGACTGCATTTGTGAAAGAACGAAAGGTTCTGTTTCATTTCATATTGTTCATTTTTGATTCTACTGGTTACAACATTCTTTTCTGTCCTCTCGTGTTTCCTCACTACAGTTATGTGTACTCTTTTTGGGCTTATGATTTACCATTCTTTATTCTGAACATACATTCAGACTACATGTACCGAGTTTTGTGATTTAATTTGTGTCTTTCCAGACCACTGCCTGAATTCTGTTATATATCGATCAGTACATAAAGAAATCTCCAGCTTGTAACTTCTTTATTACAGCAAAATCTCGATCTCATAACTCTCCCTCTAGGAACTCTCCTCCCATTTCTTCTCTCAGTTCTTTATATAGCATTTCTTACAAAATCTAGTGGCATACGCTTATGTGTGGACCTCCATGGGCCAAATATCCTGTTCTTGTTGATTCTTTTCCGCTGCCACATATTGACAAACTGCTTTCTCACTTATGAGGTGCTACTGTGTTCTTCACTACAGATCTTGCAAGCTCTTACAATCAAGTGCTTTGCATGCATCAGTTCGAATCCCATCCTCGTCGCCAATTTTGTTATATTGATCAGTACATAAAGAAATCTCCACGTTATAATTTCCAAAAAAATCTCCATCCCATAATTCTTCCTCTTGGAACTCGCCTCCCATTTCCTCTCCCAGGTCTTTATATATCATTTCTTACAAAATCTGGTAGCATACACAAATGTTTGGCCCTCCATGGCCCTAATACAGCTTTTATTTTTGATTCTTTTCCAATACAAAAACATCTTGACAAACTGCTTTCTCAATGACGAGGTGCTACTGTATTCTCCAAAACAGATCTTGCAAGCTCTTGCCATCGAGTGCTTTGCACACGTGGGTTCGAATTCCATCCTCGTCACCAATTTTGCTATATCCATCAGTACATAAAGTAATCTCCATCTCATAACTCTCCCTTCTAGAACTCTCCTCCCATTTCCTCTACCATGTCTTTATATAGCATTTCTTAGGAAATCTGGTGGCATAAGCTTACGTGTGGACCTTCGTGAGCCTAATATGCTGTTATTGTTGATTATTTTCCGCTGCCACATATTGATGAATTGCTTTCTCAATTATGAGATGCTACTGTGTTCTTCACTACAGATCTTGCAAGCACTTACAATCGAGTGCTTTGCATGCGTCAGTCAAATCCCATCCTTATCGCCAATTTTGTTACATCGATCAGGACGTAAAGAAATCTCCAGGTTATAATTTCCAAACACCTTCTTTATTACAGCAAAATCTTGATCTCATAACTCTTCCTCTAGGAACTCTCCTCCCATTTCCTCTCCCAGTTCTATATATATCACTAACAAAATCTGCATACACTAATGTTTGGACCTCCGTGGGCCTAATATGGTGGTTATTGTTGATTGTTTTTCCACTACAAAAACATTTTGACAAACTGCTTTCTCAATGACAATGTGCTACTGTATTCTCCACTACAGATCTTGGAAGCGCTTACTATGGAGTGCTTGGCGCGCATAGGTTCAAATCCCATCCTCGTCACCAATTTTCTTATAGTGAATCTCCAGGTTATAATTTCCAAACACCTTCTTTATTACAGCAAAATCTCAATCACACAACTCTCCCTTCTAGGAACTCTCCTCAAATTTCCTCTCCCCTGTTCTTTATATATAACTTCTTACAGTGCCACCTACTTCATCCATCGTGCCACCTACTTCATCCATCCATCCATCCATTATCCAACCCGTTATATCCTATCTACAGGGTCACGGGGGACTGCTGGAGCCAATCCCATCCAACACATGGTGCAAGGCAGGAAACAAACTCCGGGCGGGACACCAGCCTACCGCAGGGCGCGCGCACACACACACACACCAAGCACATACTAGGGACAATTTAGGTTCGCCAATCCACCTAACCTGCATGTCTTTGGACTGTGGGAGGTAACCCACGCAAACACGGGGAGAAAATGCAAACTCCACACAGGGAGGACCCAGAAAGCGAACTCGGGTCTCCTAACTCCGAGGCAGCAGTGCTACCCACTGCGCCACCGTGCCGCCGCCACCTACTTCCTCTATTAGTAACATTAATAACTCAGCATAAAACATTCCGACTACTCCGTGCTTTCTCTCTAAACTACTGCCGTGTTGTTAATTGATTTTGTCACATCCTCCCTGCTGGGAAGCCCTTGTTGAGACACTCTACCTCGGTGGGCATGTATGATGTATGGTGGGCGAAGATGGCAAGTCACCCACATCCATCCCCACACTATGACATACTTGACCATTAAGAGGTCGTCCTTAACCACAGAATGCATTGTTAGTCTTTCTCCACGGTAAAACAGGGTCTGTGTCAGGCTAAGAGTACAATTTTAGGGTCATACAGTAAATTCATAAAAAGTTTTATGTCAAACTTGAGGTGAGCACTTGTGTTCTCATTAGTGACCTTGCCTTGCCACTTGGCCCAATAATATCCAACTGCAGAGCCACAGCAACGTACATCACCACTGGTCTACATCAGCAGTTATAGGATGAAAGTTAAGGTTAGGGGTTCGTATGGTTAGTGTGTAGGAGAAATAGTTAAGGTTAGGTTAATATCAGGGATTAGTTTTGCTAAGGTCTGGGTTTGATGTGGTTAGTGTGTCAATCTATTTGATTTGTGACGACCCTATAAACGTTTACTACCAAACTGCTGATCTAGATATGCAGCGATGTCACTTCCGCCCTGAAACTGCGGTGATGTATGGTTCTGTGGGTCCGCAGGTCAATACATCTCACTTGGCCACGGATTCTATTTTTCCCTTTGCATCTTTTTTGATAACAAAGTAGAAGAGGCCTGCAGATCCTCAGATGCTGTTCTCAAGTTCATGTTGACATCATGGAAACTTTTATGTCTTGATATTGGATAGATTTGGGCAGGATGGGCAGTCCTGGGAAGACTCAACTAGCATCCTAAACTTTTTCCCTTGGGACAATATGGCACTAACACTGCAGCTTGATGTAGTCCCAGAGATTTAGAAATGGCTTTTTAAATCTCTCCAAAGAAATGTTTCTGAAATTTGAAGGAATTTTCTTTGATCGAATCAATGTTCTGGCAGCTTTACTTGGATGAAAGTATAAACCGGCTTAATCCAGATCACAGCTTGCCAGTGTGGTAGGGAGGGATAGTCTTCACCACCTTGGAAGGTTTTCACATTTTATTCTCACACAACATTGAATCCCAGTGGCTTTTCTGACACTGATCAACAGAAAGAGACTCTTTAATGCCAAAGTGAAAACTGATCTTTGCAAAAGGTCTAAATTAGTCAGGTCAGGTAAGGTCAGGTTGAGTAGCACTGGTACAGCGCATTGCCACACCCACCACACGACGAAACAGCTTGGGATCCTGGTTGGCAACCTCCCAGACAGACGCACGATCCAATCCTACCCTCTATCTGCCATAGCCAGGTGTTATGAGTGTGTACCCTTGGCCTGGTCCAACCACTCCATGTCTCACAAACAGGGAGCACCAGGACTCTAAAGACTTGGACCTTCGTCCTTTTGCATAGATATCAGGAATGCCACACACCCCTTTTTAGTGACCTCATGACCCTCCATGCTCTCCCAATCTGTCTACTGACTTCACAGGAAGAGTCACCGGAGACATGAATGTCACTGCTGAGGTAAGCAAACCTCTCGATGAGGTTGACACTCTGTCTGCAGACAGACATTCTGGCGATGGCCGTGCCCAAGAGGTCATTAAAGGCCTGGCTCTTGGTTTTTATCAGGACCCTCACAAGCCCAGACACTCAGACCCCTCACTCAGTCTCTCGAGCGACCCGATCACAGTCTCCATTGACTCTGTGAAGATCACAGTATCGTCAGCAAAGTCAAGATCATTGACTCTTTCTTCACCAACAGATGCCCCTCAGCTGCTGGACCCCACAGGCTTGCCCAACACCCAGTCTATGCAAGCATTGAACAGAGTAGGAGCAGAACAACCCCAGAATCAACTGGCAAAAACGCAGAGGTCCTGCCTCCAATCTGCATGGCACTCACAGTACCAGTGTACAGGCCAGCCATGATATCCAGAAACCTTGAGGGGATCCCGCAGAGTCTCAGTATGTCCCCAATAGGGCGGCTCAATCAACTGAGTCAAATGCTTTATGAAAATCGACAAAAGGCTGCAAAGAAACTCTGCCGATATTCATGTTTGCGCTCCATGAGCACCCTCATTGCCAGGATGCGGTTGATGGTAGACTTCTTAGGCGTAAAACCAGACTGCTCCGGTCGCTGGTAGGTGAGCAAGTGATCACGGATACTACTAAGGATGACCCTAGCGAGGGCATTGCCCAGCACCGAGAGCAATGTTATCCCCCTGTAGTTGCTGCAACCCAGGCGATCACCCTTCCCTTTCCAGAGTGGGGTGACAAGTCCCGTTTTCCAGTCAGTTGGAATGACACCCGTCTCCCAAATGGAAACAAAGACTGCTTGCAATGCCAGGAGGACAGCCTTACCACCAACGTGGAGAAGTTCACCCCAGGATACCACAGATCCCTGCAGACTTCCCTACCCTCACTGCTTCACCACCTGTGCAATCTCCGTGATTGGTTCACAGCTAATTGGAGGATCAGCCTCAGTGACAAATATAAAACAGAAAATGACTGAATACTTAAGTATTCACTTTAACTCTTTCAGGGCTGATGTTGACTTTTGTCAAAATTCAGGGGTAGAGGATGGTAATTGGCTGTAAACTGATACAAATCTTGCCCTTACTTTTTAGTTCCATTCTCTTTGCTTGAAGAAACGTTACATAGCTTTGTTGAATTGACCTCGATTCCCTGCGCGTGCATAAGTAGTGAAGTGCAAACAGCCTTTAAAATGGCATCAGCATCTGGCGAGACTAAAGCAAATGTGCAAAGCAAAATGCTCTATGGACGTTTTCTGTATTATCGCTGAATCAGACTCTGACTTTTCAGACTCTGAGTTTGATGCAAGTGATCTGGCGATGGATACCAAAAAAGAAAGTGAAGTACCATCATTAGCCTATTGGTCCCCAGCTGATCGTGGTGCTGAACACGTTTGTGTAGCTGGTACGCTTATAGCAGCATTTGCCTAGGAGGACCACTACTTATGATGACAAGAGGTACAAACCATATTGCGTCACACTGCAACTGCCTCCATCGCCCGCCTGCTGTGCTAAGGCAGAGAGGTAGCCGGCCCGGCGCACATTCCTGCTGTCTCTCAAGCCGCCCCTGCGTGGCCGATGCTACCAGAGATACCAAACAGGTGCCAACAGCAGCCACAGCACATAGCAACAGATGTTTTATGTTGATTTATGTGTGAAACTAGTGCATTGTGTGCTTTTCAGAAAACTGAGTTTTTTGGAAAAAATATTCAGCCCCCAAAGAGTTAATATGACCCCCCCTAAATCATCACTGGTGTGGCCAACTGTTTTTTAAAATTCACAGAATTAGTTCAGTGGAGATCATCAGTCTGGGGTTTTTGTTGATTGTCATCTAAATGCTCGAATATGTTGGAGGGCCAACATGGCCGTGAGTCAGTATGGTGGCCTAACCTTCACACAATGAAGACACAAGAACACACCAAGCCACTCTGTGAAAAGCACAAGTCAAGCGATGGTGACAAGAAAATGTTCCAAGTTATTGAATACCGCTTGGAATTCAGTTAAAAAAAATGGAAAGACTATGGGACACCTGTAAATCTGCTCAGAGCCAAGATGTCCACCACAGCTGAAGAATTCGAGTGTGGGAGGCCACCAAGACAGCTCTGCAAGGAGTTACAAGCTACAGTGGCTCACACTGGGAAGCTTCACCAGTTGTGGCTTTACAGGAGAGTGGCAAAGAGACAAAACGCAGAAGACATCTCGGCAGAAGACACAAGGGAGACACTGAAGGCATCAGAAAAAAAAATTCTATGATCCGATGAAACCAAAATTGATCTTTTTGGCCATCATACTAAATTTATTAAAAGCACACCATCAACACCATGAAGCATCATACTGTGGGGATGCTTCTTAGCAGTGGACCCTGGAAGACTTCTAGGGATAAAACGAATGCAGCAAAATATGGCGAGGAAAACCTGATGCAGTTTGCATGAAACCTGCGCCTTGGAAGAAGATTTTGTTTTCTTATACCAAGCATAAAGCCCAAGCTATTCCAAAACAGTGTAACGAGACAAAAACAAAGGCACGAAATGCTGCTGTTTGCGGCATTGGTTCAGTAAAGTAGAGCAATAGCCCAAATAAAGGAAGGTTGGTGTCACTGTTTTTGTCTGACTCACCTCCATAGTGAGCAACCCAAAAGATCAAAGAATTCATATTGGCACTACATTGGTGTTAGCAGTGGGATCAGGCCTAACATCCAATTTAGCAAAACTTCCAAGTGTCACAGAAATATACATTGGACTTTCTGGTCTCTTCTGAGGAGCTGCTGGAGAGTCTCAATACTGAGTTCTGGTATCTGCAATGGTGTCTGCAGCATCTGTACAGGAATCCTTTAAGCCTTTGAAGGGAAATCACAAAGCTGGGATCTGGACCTGTGATGCTGTTTGTGGCATCAGCTCAATAAAGTAGAGCAATAGCCCAAATAAAGGAAGGTTGGTGTCATTGTTTTTGTCTGACCTCCATATTTAGCTACGGAAAAGAGCTATGTAAAGATCAAAGAATCCATATTGGCACTACATTGGTGTTAGCAGTGGGATAAGGCCTAACATCTGATTTAGCAAAACTCAGAGTGGCACAGAAATATAAATCAAACATTCTGGGCTCTTCTGAGGAGTTGGTGGAGAGTCTCAATGCTGAGTTCTGGATTCTACAATGGCGTTTGCAGCATCCGTACAGGAATGAAGACAGCTGGGAGACCACTACCTCCACAGGTCCACATCTGCTTCTCTATTTGCTAAGGCTTAAGTGTGCAGTCAATGGTGGAGCTTTGAGAAAAAATGTGGCAAATCAAGTGGCCACTGACCCCAGGTAAGCATTGTGAAGCAGAGCCGACGAAGAGAGTGTGCAGGGAGTGAATGAGGCACATCGTAGAGGCGTTACAAAGAAGCCTTTAAAGGGGAATCACAAAGCTGAGATCTGGATCTGAGGTGCTGTTTTGCGGCATCAGTTCAGTGAAGGAGAACAACAGCCCAAATAAAAGAAGGTTGGTGTCACTGTTTTTGTCTGAGTTACCACCATAATGAGCTATGTAAGGATCAAAGGATCCATATTGGCACTGAATTGGTGTCAGCAGTGGGATCAGGCCTAACATCCAATTTAGCAAAACTTCCAAGTGTCACAGAAATATACATTGGACTTTCTGGTCTCTTCTGAGGAGCTGCTGGAGAGTCACAATGCTGAGTTCTGGTATCTGCAATGGCATTTGCAGCATCTGTACGGGAATCCTTTAAGCCTTTAAAGGGAAACCACAAAGCTGAGATCTGGACCTGTGATGCTGTTTGCGGCATCAGCTCAATAAAGCAGAGCAATAGCCCAAATAAAGGAAGGTTGGGGTCATTGTTTTTGTCTGACCTACATATTTAGAGCTATGTAAAGATCAAAGAATCCATATTGGCACTACATTGGTGTTAGCAGTGGGATAAGGCCTAACATCTGATTTAGCAAATCTCCGAGTGGCACAGAAATATAAATCAAACATTCTGGGCTCTTCTGAGGAGTTGGTGGAGAGTCTCAATGCTGAGTTCTGGATTCTACAATGATGTCTGCAGCATCCGTACAGGAATGAAGACAGCTGAAGGCTTAAGTGTGTAGTCAACGGTGGAGCTTTGAGAAAAAAACTGTGGCAGATCAAGTGACCACTGACCCCAGGTAAGCAGTGTGAAGCAGAGAGTGTGAGGCTCGCCCATAGACGTATTACAGAGAAGCCTGTAAAGGGGAATCACAAAGCTGAGATCTGGACCTGGGATGCTGTTTGCGGCATCAGTTCAGTAAAGTAGAGCAATAGCTCAAATAAAGGAAGTCTGGTGTCATTGTTTTTGTCTGACTCACCACCATAGTGAGCGACTCAAAAGAGCTATGTAAAGATCAAAGGCTCCATATTGGCATTACATTGGTGTTAGCAGTGGGATAAGGCCTAACATCTGATTTAACAAAATTCCAAATGCCACAGAAATATCCATTAGACTATCTGGGCTCTTCTGAGGAGTTGCCATAGAGTCTGGTATCTGCAATGGCGTTGCCACTGACCCCAGGTAAGCATTGTGAAGCAGAGCCGACCAAGAGAGTGTGCAGGGAGTGAATGAGGCTCATCGTAGAGGCGTTACAAAGAAACATTTGAAGGGGAAATCACAAAGCCGAGATCTGGACCCGGGATGGTGTTTGCGGCACCTCAGTGAAGGAGAACATCCAAGAGTAAGCAGTAGGTCTGCAGCTCCACACAAGGAGGGTTCGGCTGCTGGCTTATAATAGACAGATCACAACACAAAGGTACAGTGTCACCCCGTGACGTGACAGCACAGCACTCAACATCCCTGCTGCCCCAGCTACATTGAAGACCCCTGCTGATGTCTGTTCATCACCGGCTGCATGACTGTAGCACAAAACAAAGGCCATGCCCATCACCTCAAGGAGACTGGGTGTTCTTGCAAGGAGATGGAAGCATTCACTGGAGTTGGAAAATTGTGTTAGCCTGGGCATGAGTCACCACCACTATAAGTTGGCATTCCATCATGGCAATGAGCAGCTTCAGCACCAGCTGCAGGGAAACCTATAAAAATCAGCAAATCTGCCAAAGTCGCATATTAATTCCAACTAATATGGCAACGGCGGGCCATTCTTCTAAGGACAACGAGTTACCCAAAAGAGCAGAGAAAACATTTGGCACTTGGTGCAAATGAGCACCACAGCAGCGGCACAGCATAACAAAAATAATTCATAATGGAGAGACAAACTATGTGTTGATTTGCCAGGCCTGCTTATTCCATTTCAGGGTCACCAAACCTGCAAAAGGGGGGGGGGGGTCCCAGTCCATCACAGCGCCCCCTTAGGTGTTCACCTACACTCCCCCAGTTTGAACGTGTTGATCAATTCAAGCCTTGGCATGTGGGAAGAAGGAGCAGGACCCCTGTGGACACAGCAAGTGCATATCAACCTCATACAAGTGCCGACTGGCTTTGGGTAAGCTGCAAGACGATGGCGCTAAGCACTGTGCCACTCTGCATACGCAAACCCTAGCACCAATAAATAAAAGTACACTTAAAAGGCTCTCAGGAGAGAACACAAGTTTAGAAAAGAACATGGAGAAATAAAAAAAAAAAATCAATGAACCTCCCAGTATTCAGGAAGAAGTCAAGGAGTTTAAAACCTGCTATCCTAATTAAAAGTTGCCTCCCGGGAAGAGATAAGAATGAACAGCTTGGAAACGCTCTGAGCCGAGCCCTCTCATATAAACTCAGTAAACAAATCGCACGCTTGGAAGGTGCCGTCTTAGCCGTCTACTCATCGATTGGACCGGATTCCACGTGGCCACTTAACCTCCTTCTTGGGATTTCCTCCTCGTCTACTGCGGAGCTGACTGGTGGGATATTAGGGTGGGGTGGGGGGGGGGTTGCACCTCGGGTTAATCAGTTAAGATTTGAAGGCCAAGCCACCAGCTTTGATCTGAAATCTCCAGTGCTGTCAGGGCTGAAATGCCCACGTGGCATGCTGATGTCAACGCACAAAGAAGGCGCTTGGAGTTTTTGTAAAGATGTTAGAATAAGGAGGTGTGCACTGAGCGGGGCAATTGTTTTATTTCCCCAAACCTTTTCAAATGTTGAGAATTGAGTGACTGCGTTTCTTTCCATGCTAGGTGGACTAACATCTCTAAGTCGGTCCGGTGTGAGCGAGAAGGCGCACAAGTGTGCTCTGTGATGGCTACCACCCCATCCAGGGTTCATCCCTAATAATGTTGGAGGCTACTTGTAACAATCATTTTTCATTTACTGTTTAAAAATGGTGCTGTAGAAATCATCCCATGAGCCAATCTACTTTAACGTCCAACGTGTTTAGAACAATCCACACAAGAACGGGCCATTGAGCCCAACAAGCTCGCCAGTCCTATCCGCTTAATTCTTCACAAAAAAAAACAACTCAAAAGTCAAGTTCTGAAGGTCCTTTAAGTTCTACAGTCTACCACTATTGTCTGAAAAGTCTCCTAAATGAGAAGAACAGAGAACTTTCAAATCTGGTGACACCGAGGCTCTGAATGGTGCTAAAGAAAAAGATGAGTGAAGGGACGGAACGTTATGGAGCTAAAATAGAAAAAGTCACTCAGAACATCAGGGCAGATCTTTGGAATGGAGAGGACTACCATTACTGAACTCAAGCCCTTCATGGCTCACGTGCTAGAAGGAGAGGTCAGGTCAGGCTGGGGAGCAGCCACTGGTACAGAACGTTACTGCACCCACCACATGACAGAACAGCTCAGGATCCCAGTTGTCAACCCCCCCCAGGCAGACATGTGTTCCAGTTCCATCCCCTGGAAATGACCCTCTATCTGCTGCAGTCAGGTGTTACGTGGGTGTCCCCTTGGCCTGGTCCCGCCACTCAAAACCTCAACAATGAGCATCCTGAGAGCCGGATCATCCTCAGGTAATCATGCCACATGGCCGTAGTGCCGTAACTGATGCTCCCTCACAATGCAGGTCATGTGCCTCATTCTGGACCCCATGAGCAACACAAAGTCAAACCAGCAGCCCCCAAGGATTCTCTGAAGAGACACCAAAGGAGTCCAGTCTTTGTCTCAGGTCACTGGATAGCATCCATGTCTCACAAACAGGGAGCACCAGGACTCTAAAGACTTGGACCTTCATCCTTTTGCAGGGACATCAGGAGCGCCACACACCCCTCTCCAGCGATCTCTTGAAGGGGAGATGTGAATAAAACTGATTTTATAATAGATTCTCCTGCCAACTGCCATCTTCTTCCAATGACCAGTCACCAACACCATGACTACTATATCAACAAGTCCCACCACTTCAGCTGGACTAGCCAGTGATGAGTCCACCTCAGACTTTCAGTATATGAGTTATCTATCTATCTATCTATCTATTATATAAAGATATCTATCTGTTATATAGTGCCTTCCATATCTATCTATCTATCTGTTATATAAAGCCTTTCATATCTATCTATCTACTATATAGTGCCTTTCATGTTTATCTATCTATCTATTAATAATTCTTTGCATTTATATAGCACTTTTCTCACTACTCAAAGCGCTCAGCAATTGCAGGTTAAGGGCCTTGCTGAAGGGCCCAACAGAGCAGTGTCCCTTTTGGCATTTACGGGATTTGAACCGGCAACCTTCCGATTGCCAGTGCAGATCCCTATCCTCAGAGCCGCCACTATTATATAGTGCCACTCACATCTATCTATCTATCTATCTATCTATCTATCTACCTATTTAGTGCCTTTCATGT
>JANRMT010062806.1:116225892-116239996 GCA_026402145.1 Polypterus bichir lapradei | reverse complement strand
GTCTCCCTCTGTGATTTCCAGATCACTAAGCACCAACTTATTAGTAGTTACAAACTCGTACTTTGGAAATGTTTTAAGGGTTCGTTTCACACAAACTTTAGGAGGTTTTTCTTCCCACAGAGAACAACAGACACATGGAACAAGAGACCAAGTAGTGTGGTAGACAGGAGGACTTTAGGGACCTTCACAACTGAAACTTGATGTTATTTTGGAAGAATTACTGTAAGGGGATAAGACTGGCGAGCTTTGTTAGGGCTGAATGGCCATCAATAGTTCTTCTAGTGTTCGAAAGTTCTAGTCCCTGTGACTGCTGGGAGGTTGTCAGCTTCTTCACATGTCTAAATATTATAGTCACCACATTTGCTCTTTCATCCTCTGTGCATTTTACTTCACCCATCCAGCTTCGAATGCACGTCACCTCCTCCTCGGCCGTCCGATTCTCCGTGCGTCTTCCTCCACCTTTTCCACAGCGTTGCTCCCTAACTTCCTTTTCGTTTGTCCTCATAAAATAACAGAGACACTGATGGACTGAGCAGCCCAGACGACAAGTCTTTTCCATGGCCTGCTTCGTAAATCTTTTCTTAACCCCTGTCTGCACGGACTTGTCATGAAACTGACCTCTTCATCATTCCAGTTCAAAAAGGAGGAACTCAGATGCCCAAGAAGCGTGCCGTTATGGAAGTGGCGGGTTCAGCCGCGAGCCTACAGACGAGCAAAACTGAAATATATTGAAGGTTGACCTGTGTGACTAACCGACACACTGAAACTCTACACACACGCACACACATACACACAGATCTACCAGGGGAAACTCAAAGAGCATGATGGGAGTGACTGAACAGACTGTAGTTAAGATACACAAAACAACTTGTGTGACCACATTTGGAGATTCTGGGCCATTTATTTAATGGTGATTAACCCACTTAAGACAGAAAACTCCACTTTTACATGCGCTAAGTAATCGTCTGGGGTTCTCCTTAGTCAAAAAGCTTCAGCACCATAAAATGGCACAAATAAAACAGTTAAAGTTAAACGTCGTCATCTGTAACTGTGAATCCAAAAACCAGCATGAAGCCTGTGGTCAGTTTTTTTTTTTTTTTTTTTTTAGTCCCTGTGAAGTCAATAACACCCGTCCCCTTTTCACACCTCCGACCTGAGCCCCCCGATGATTTGCGATATGAACACTGGCCGCTGCGTCTCCCAATCACACTGCTTCTAGAGCAAATAGCTGGACGAAAAATTCAACTGTCACTTGATAAGTAGGGCTCATGAATTGCACACAGCACGCTCGTTTCTGATTGGCTCTGCAAAGAACTGCCATTACCGTTACGTCTACTTCTTGCTTTACAACCAGTGCTGCCGGAATAAAAATAAAATAGGCATTTTAACTTCAATCAATGCAAACAATGCGCTAGGTGACTCGATACTGTAAAAAGGAATCGAACCACGTAACGCCGCGTTACTGCATCCGAGATTGTGCCACTGCTCTCAGCACTGTACATTCAGCTCATCAACATAAGTTTACATGGTTTCGGAATTATCCACCTGGTTGTAATTTCTCTGCTATCCAACAGATGGCACATCACAAATGTTAGCGCTATGTGTGTGATGTGCCATCTGTTGGATAACAGAGACATAGTAGCCAGACAGACGCACTGCACTGCTAACATTAACGCTGTCGTCAACGTTGATTACTTAAGATTTCAACTCTTCTTAGACAAGTAGCAGAGCTAGTAAAAGGATACGTGTCCATGCATCTGGGTGTCTGTCTCTGCCTTTCTTAAGTAAAATTCTAGAGAAGGCAGTCATTATGCAGCTAAATGACCACCTCAACAAACCTGCTATTCTTGATAAGTTTCAGTCGGGTTTCAGAACAAATCACACCACACAGAATTTGCACTCGTTAAAGTAGTAAATGACTTGCGGGTAAATGCAGACAGAGGCCGTTTATCTGTCCTCATCCACTTAGATCCGAGTGCCGCATTTGACACCATTGATCACAATATTCTTAGAAATCGCCTTAGTCAACGGATGGGCCTCTCTGGCAGGGTCTTAAATTGGTTTGAGTCCTACCTGGCAGGTAGAAAATTCTTTGTTAGCTGTGGTAATTATACTTCAGAGACACACGATATTCTATATGGTGTCCCACAAGGCTCTATCCTGGGTTCGCTGCTCTTTTCGATTTACATGCTTCCGTTAGGTCAGATTATCTCAGGGCATAACGTGAGTTACCACAGCTATGCTGATGACACACAGCTATATTTATCAATAGTGCCTGATGACCCCGACTCTCTTGATTCATTGACACAATGTCTCACTTGTGTTTCTGAATGGATGAGATTACATCCTGCCTGAAGAAGGGGCCTGAGTTGCTTCGAAAGCTTGCATAATGTAATCCTTTTAGTTAGCCAGTAAAAGGTGTCATTTTGCTTGGCTTTTCTCTCAAACTAAATAAAGAGAAAACAGAAATTTTAGTGATTGGGAATAATGGATATAATGAGGTTAATAGAAATAAACTTGATGCATTAGGATTAAAAGTCAAGACGGAGGTAAAGAATTTAGGGGTAACTATTGACTCTGACCTGAATTTTAAATCACATATTAATCAGATTACTAGGACAGCATTTTTGCACTTAAGAAATTGAGCAAAAGTTCGACCTCTTATATTATTGAAAGATGCTGAGAATATCTATCTAAATTAATCCACGGTTTTGTGTTCAGTCGACTAAATTACTGTAATGCACTCCATCTCAGAACTACCCAAAAAAGACATCAATTGAGTGCAATTAGTGCAGAATGCATCTGCTAAAATCCTAACTGGGAAAAGAAAATCCGAGCACATCTCTCCAGTTTTGTTGTCACTACACTGGTTACCTGTGTCATTCAGAATTGACTTTAAAATCCTGCTTATGGTCTACAAAGCCTTAAATGATCTCGTTTCACCTTATATCTCAGAATGTCTTACACCTTACACTCCAAATCGTAACCTTAGATCTTCAAATGAGTGTCTGCTTAGAATTCCAAGAGCTAAACTTAAAAGAAGTGGTGAGGCGAGCGGCCTTCTGCTGCTATGCACCTAAAATCTGAAATAGCCTGCCAATAAGAATTCGCCAGGCTGATACGGTGGAGCACTTTAAAAAACTGCTAAAAACACATTACTTTAACAAGGCTTTCTCAGAGCTTCATCTTTATTCATCATCTGTATATTCATCCATCCATCCATTATCCAACCCGCTGAATCCGAACAGGGTCACGGGGGTCTGCTGGAGCCAATGCCAGCCAACACAGGGCACAAGGCAGGAACCAATCCTGGGCAGGGTGCCAACCCACCGCAGGACACACACAAACACACCCACACACCAAGCACACACTACGGCCAATTTAGAAACGCCAATCCACCTAACCTGCATGTCTTTGGACCGTGGGAGGAAACCGGAGCGCCCGTAGGTCTGTATATTCAGTTAATCATCATTAGTATTCATGGTTTCATATTGTAATCCGTACTGACCCCTACTTTCTCTTCTATTCTTTTTCCGGTTTTCTGGGGTGGCGACCTGCACCACCACCACCTAATCAAAGCACCGTGATGTTCCTCCATTGATGGATTAAAAACCAGAAGTCCACGTGACCGTCATCATCAAGTCCTTCCATGAGAACCGTGAATACAATGAGGACTGATCATTTATGTTAAGTAGAATGCCTAGAGGGGGCAGGGTGGTCCCGTGGCCTGGAGCCCCTGCAGATTTTATTTTTTTTTCTCCAGCCGTCTGGAGTTTTTTTGTTTTTTCTGTCCTCCCTGGCCATCGGACCTTACTTTTATTCTATGTTAATTAGTGTTCCCTTATTTTAATTCTTATTTATTTTGTCTTTTTTTCTCTTTCTTCATCATGTAAAGCACTTTGAGCTGCATTATTTATATTAAAATGTTCTCTATAAATACATGTTGTTGTTGTTGTCATTCCCACAGATGGTGCATCACAAACATTTTTATTTATAAAATGCATTGCACAGCAGTACATGGTGACAACCGGTAGCACAGTAAGAAGACCAGGGTTCCCATCCCGGGTCCTCCCTGCATGGAGTTTACATGTTGACCCCATGTTTGCGGGGGTCTCCTTCCGGGTGCTCCTCCCACAGTTCAAAGACATGCAGGTTAGGTCGACTGAAGATAGTAAATTAGCCATAGTGTATGACTGGGGGGTGTGTGTGTATTCACCCTGCGATGGACTGGCACCCTGTTGAGGGTTTGTTCCTGCCTTATGCCCTGTGCTGGCTCCAGCTACCAATGTGACCCTGTTCAGGATGAAGCGGGTTTAGAAATGATTGATTGAAAATCCATTGCATTCGTCATTCCAACAGATGGTGCAGCGCAAACACTTGTGGTAATGCATTTAATATTACAAATGTTTATGATGTGCCATCTGTTGGAATGTCAAATGCAATGCATTTTATTGCTAATATGCAATACAAAATTCATTCCAAAGGAAGGTGTGCTGTAAACGTTACCGCTGAGGTCTGCATTGATTACTTAGATTTCAACCCATCTGTGCCATCTGTTGGAATGTCAAACGTGATGCATTTTATGACTACATGCTGTACAAAATATATTCCAATGGATGGCGCAATGCAAATGTTAAGACTGAGATCTATGATGAATACTTAGATTTCAATCAGTCTGTGCCATCTGTTGGAATGTCAAATGCAATGCATTTTATTGACTATATGCTGTACGAAATATATTCCAACAGAAGGTGCTCCGCAACTGTTAACGCTGAGGTCTATCTTAATAAAAAGACTGTCTATCAAATTTCAAATTGTCTAAAAGCGGAGTTGAAATTTCTCCGCTATTCCAACAGATGATGCATTACAAACATTAACACTGCTTTTACGAGTCCCATACCCAGTGGCATACAAAAGAGACATATATATTACATTTGCCATTCCAACAGGTGGCACTTTACAAACATTAACACTGCTTTTACGAGTCCCATACCCAGTGGCATACAAAATAGACATATATATTACATTTGCCATTCCAACAGATGGCACTTTTCAAACATTAATACTGCTTTTACAAATCCCATACCAAATGGCATATAACAGAGATATATGCATTGCATGGTGCACAACAAACATTAGCGCTCAAGTCTACGTTGATTACATTTGTGCCATCTTCTGGAATGTCAAATGTGGTGCAATGTAAGACTACATGTTGGTACAAAATACATTCCAATGGAAGATGCACTGCAATATTAACTCTGAGATCTATGTCGATTACTTAGATTTCAATCCGTCTAGGCCATCTGTTGGAATGCCCCAGAATAATACGTCAGAATGGTGGAGATTGAACCCCAAAGGGTTAGGGACTGGTACACAGATTCAAGTATTAAAATGAATTTAAACCAATTCTAAGCCCAATCGATGAGACCTCTAATTAAGCCTGTGTTCTTTATCTACAGTGCTAAATAAACATTTATCTTTAAAATTGTATTCACCGTAAAAAGGATCTTATTTATATTTTATAAATGCCAGGGATTCCCAATGGACATCCTTTGTATATTATTCAAAAGTAAAATTTTTAATAAGGTGTATAAATATCTAACAAAACTCTATAAAGCACTATACAAAAAAGAAATTAAGATAAAGCAACACATACTGTACATTAATATGAGACGTACGCCCCGATCACAGACTTAACATCAGGGCTCCAATTTTAATTTATTAAGATTAGGAATTTATTTTTTTTTATTTTTTAACCTTAGGATAAGGAGTTAGGGGGTCGGATGTCTTTTTAATTATTACAGCACCAGAGGATTAATTCACCTCATGGCCCGATTTTATTATTTTTAGGATCAGGATATATAGTGGCAGTCATCCCTCGGGGTTGAGCTTTCATTTGTCCACCCGCGGGACACCTTGGGAATTGGAGTCCCGATGGACAGCCCTGTCGGTGTACGTGGGGGTTCCCAACATTTTTAAAGGAGGTCCCGCCTGACCCGGAAGTGCTTCCAGGGTTGTAATCATGTGACACTGGAATTACTCCGGGGGTCTGGCACCTCATCCGGGTGAGTTGGTGGACAAGACTTCCCTGGGATGACGGTGGATTCATGACTCCACTGGATGATAGAAAGAAGAATCTGTGGAAGGATTTGAGTGAAATGAAACACCCTTTAGTTGTCCCCTCGACTGTGTTTGGAGTTAGGGTCTCAGTAGTGCCCCCCCCCCCCTCTATCTGTCACACAGTATACTCAGCATGAAGCACCATATAAAATAGAGGATGAAATCAAACCATATCCTAACTCCTTGACTTTCATTATTTGATGGACCCTTATGAGGGTCCTCAAATGGATCTGTCGAAAGGTCTTGCTGGTCCGAGATCAAAAGCCCCTGTCCTCATCTGCTTTGACCTTTTGAATTTATTTTTTTTGTCGCCGTCTGCATATTTCTCAACATATGGTTAAAAACCAGAAGTATGGACCCCCAGCCACCCAGAAAAAATAAGCAACTCTCCTCGCATTCCTTCGGCTCGCCCCCTTTAAGAGTCTCGAGACAGCAGATGCTCCCTGCATGTGACTGGCACGTGGCCTTGTGCGCTGTAACCTATGGCAGCTTCAGACCAGAATAGCTGAAAGGAAGTGGCCGTCTGCGAGAAGCCAAACAGAAGCACACAAAATATGGAGGCACGGAGAGGAAGACAGTCGGCTGAGCAGCGGGGTGGGGCGTGGATAGAAACAGAATAAGCCACTGCGTCCGTCCGGCTGGCCTTCGCCTTAAACAGACAGAGAGCAGCTTTCCATTCTCTTGGTATTTTTACTCTTATTAACGTCTCTCGGTGGTGCAGCCTCAACGTTTATTTTCAACACCTGCCGTCCAAGCTTCATGTAGACTTGGTTACCCAGGCTAACCACATTTCTTTATCTTAAGCAAAGCACTCCGGCTTTCTTACTGTGGCTTACCAGAGAGATTCAACCATTTCCTTGCACTTAATTGACCCAGCACGTGTCTGTTTACGAACGCTTTGCCATGCCTTGTAGCCCTCAGGCCCATTTCCAGCTGGGTTCTGTGAATTGCATATCTTCCAGACAGTGTTCAGAAGCCATGAAGAAGGCCAATAGAGTGTCAGGTTATATAGCGCCTTGATGTGTGGAGTACAAGTCACAGGAGGTTCTTCTCAAGCTTTAAAATACATCTGGAGTCCTGGGTGACATTTTGACAAAAAGGGACATAACAGCACAAGAAACAGTCCAGAGAAGAGCGACTCAGCTGATTAAGGGGATACAGGGGATGAGTGATGAGGAAAGATTAAAAGAACTGAGCCTTTAATGGAGATGAAGAGGAGACCTGACTGAAGTGTGCAAAATTATGGAGGGAACTAGTCCAGTGGGTCAAGATGGTGACTTTAAAATGAGTTCATCAAGAACAAGAGGACACAGTTTGAAACTTGTTAGGGGGAAATTTCAAATAAACATTAGGAAGTTTCTCTTCACACAGAGGACCACAGACACTTGGAATAACTGGCCAAGTAGTGTGGTGGACAGCAGGACTTTAGGGACCTTCGAAACTCGACTTGATGAGATTTCAGAAGAATGAAGTGGACAGGACTGGCAAGCTTTGTGGTGCTCAATGGCCTGTTCTCCTGGAGCTCCAAGTAGGTGACGTTGATTCCAATGAGTAGCCAAAGTAGGTGGAGTCTAGCTGTAGACTTCCAGAGCTCCGCCCTTTTACACTGTAGTTTAGACTGGAGTTGTATGAGGGTTGTCTGACTCAAACAATGTCAAGTTCACACAGAGGACCACAGACTCATGGAATAAGTGACCGAGTAGTGTGGTGGACAGCAGGACTTTAGGGACCTTCGATACTCGACTTGATGAGATTTCAGAAAAATGAAGTGGACAGGACTGGCAAGCTTTGTGGGGCTCAATGGCCTGTTCTCCTGGAGCTCCAAGTAGGTGGAGTTGACTCCATTGGGTAGCCGAAGTAGGTGGAGTCTAGCTGTAGACTTTCACAGCTCCGCCCTTTTACACTGTAGTTTAGACTGGAGTTGTATGAGGGTGGTCTGGGAAACAGAGGAGGTCCATGTTGGTTCCCTCACTTGCACAAGTAAATCCTCGTTTATGACTATCGATATCCAGAGAGACGGGAGAGATCCATGTATGTGTCCTCACTTGCCCTACTCCATCCTTGGGAAACAGAAGAGGTCCATGTTGGTGTCCTCACTTGCCCTCATCTATCCTCGGTTATGACTAATGATGTCCCCGGAAATGGAGGAGGTCCATGTTTGTGCTCTCACCTGCCTTCGTTCATCATCAGATATGACTATCAATGTCAGGGAAACAGAAGGAATCCATGTTTGTGTCCTCACTTGCCCTACTCCATCCTTCGGAAACAGAAGAGGCCCATGTTGGTGTCCTCACTTGCCTCACTCCATCCTTGGGAAACAGAGGAGGTCCATGTTGGTTCCCTCACTTGCCCTCATCCATCCTCGTTTATGACTATCAATATCCAGAGAGATGGGAGAGATCCATGTATGTGTCCTCACTTGCCCTCATCTATCCTCGGTTATGACTATTGATGTCCCTGGAAACGGAGGAGGTCCATGTTTGTGCTCTCACCTGCCAACGTTCATCATCAGATATGACTATCGATGTCAGGGAAAAAGAAGGAATCCATGTTGGTGTCCTCACTTGCCCCGCTCCATCCTCAGTTATGACTATCGATGTCCCAGGAAACAGAAGGGGTCCATGTTGGTGTCCTCACTTGCCCCACTCCATTCTCAGTTATGACTATCGATGTCCCAGGAAACAGAAGGGGTCCATGTTGGTGTCCTCACTTGCCCTCATCCATTCTCAGATATGACTATCAATGTTCGGGAAGCAAAAGGGGTCCATGTCTGTGCCCTCACCTGCCCTCGTCCATCCTCAGATATGACTATCAATGTTCGGGAAGCAGAAGGGGTCCATGTACAGTATGTGTCCTCACTTGCCTTACTCCATCCTTGGGAAAAAGAAGAGGTCCATGTTGGTGTCCTCACTTGCCCTCGTCCAACCACAGTAATGGCTATCGATGTCCCAGGAAATGGAAGGGGTTCATGTTTGTGCCCTCACTTGCCCCACTCCATCCTTGGAAAACAGAAGGGGTCCATGTCTGTGCCCTCACTTGCTCTCATCCATCTTCGTTGATGACTATCGATGTCCAGAGAGATGGGAGAGATCCATGTTGTGTCCTCGCTTGCCCCACTCCATCCTCAGTTATGACTATCGATGTCCCAGGAAACAGAAGGGGTTCATGTTGGTGTCCTCACTTTCCCTACTCCATCCTTGGGAAACAGAAGAGATCCATGTTGGTGCCCTCGCTTGCCCCACTCCATCCTCAGTTATGACTATTGATTTCCTGGGAAATGGCAGAGGTCCATGGATTTGGGCACCCAAGGCGTCCCACCTCCACCTTTAATTGTAACACAGATGTCTTCAGTGGCTTTTCCATCTATGTACACCTTCAAAAGGCACATTATTATTAAAGACCCTGTACATCCCGAAGGGGGAAATTTTCAGTACTGTGAAGATAAATCTGCACAGGTGCCCTTTAACTACATATGGCTACAAACTCAGCCTCGATTCAGGGAAAGCCCCTTTCTGCCCTGCACACTTATAGCAGATGTTAGTTTGGCAGGTCCTGCCACGGCCTTAAACCTGTCACAGAAGACAGGGGGGAAATAAAAAAAAAAAATTAATGACTGAAACTGAAGAGTTCTTTAATCTCGTGGAGTTAAGCAACTGAAAATCAACCACAGAGGCGTCTGTCACTGACATCACATTGTAAACCAGCCGCCCAGCGAAGAGCCACGTGTGGAACAAGAGACAGCAGATCCGGAACATCTGCAGACCCCTTCACTTTCTGCGCGCGTCATGGTGTTGTTGATTATATTTGACAAGAACGCATTTGTCATTTTTCGCCATCAATCCACACTCAGTCGCCGGTGATGACGAAGTGAGAATGCGTTTACAGAAAGGTCTGCACATTTATTAAAAATCCCAAAACTGAAATCTCTCATTCATAGACATATTCAGGCCCCCTCTTGTTGTGGCCCTCCAAACTGTGCTCAGGATGCCCCCTGTTTGCTTTAATTCACCTTGAGATGTTTCTAGAACTAGACCGGAGTCCACCTGTGGGCACCACCTGTGGGCACCCAAAGCCTCACCGGGACGCCAACACAGTGCAGTGCAGACGGTTACTGAACAGCTAGATATGCAGTAAGCTTTATACGCCAGTCGCCATAAGCAAAATGTCAGTGGATTTACAGCAAGAACAAAATATTTAACATTTTTTTTTTTTTTTTGGCTATTCCGGTATTCATTCCAGCTACGATCGATTGGAGAGATTTGATAGGAAGAGTTAAGAGTGTGTGAGGTGTTCCAGGCTAAGAGGTGCCTGGTGGCTCAGCAGTTGGTTGATGTTAAGGAGCAGCTTGAGGCTCCAGAGAACCAAAAAAAAATTATTTTTTTTTTCCAAGGAGTTGTATCCATGGGGGGGGGGGGGGGGGTTTGGCAAATGATTATTTGATCCCCTGCTGAATTTGTAAGTTTGCTCACTTACAAAGAAATGAACAGTCTCTAATTTTGATGGTAGTTTCATTTTAATGGAGAGAGACAGAATATCAACCAGAAATCCAGAAATAGCACATTACATACAAGTTATAAATTGATTTAAATGTCATTGAGAGAAATAAGGATTTGATTCCCTACAACCAAGCCGGAATTCTGGTTCCCTCAGATTGGCTACACAATCAATCAATCAATCAATCAATTATAGTTACTGCTGATCTCAACTCGTGATGGGTATAAAGCACACCTGTCCACAGAATCCATTTCTTCCATTCCAACCTCTCCAGCACCATTAGGCAACGCAAGACCAAAGAACTGTCAAAGGACGTCAGGGACAAGACTGGAATGGGCTACAAGACCACCAGCAAGAAGCTTGGCGAGAAGGTGACCACTATTGGTGCGATTATTTGCAAATGGGAGAAATCTAAAATGGCCATCGGTATGGAGCTCCATGCAAGATTTTGCCTCATGGGGTGAGGATGATGATGATGATGATGAGAAAAGTGAGGATGAGCTTGTTAACGATCTGAAGGCAGTTGGGACCAACACCATTGGTAACACACCACGCCGTAATGGATTGAAATCTTGCAGCTCCCACAAGGTCCTCCTGCTCAAGAAGGCACATGTACTATACAGGCCCATCTTAAGTTTGCCAGCGAACATCTGGCCTACTATTATTATTAATATTGTTATTATTCATGTCAGTCAGTCAGTTATTATCCAACCCACTCTATCCTAACACAGGGTCTCAGGCCAATCTCAGCTAATACCAGCCAGCACAGGGCACAAGGCAGGAACAAATCCCAGGCAGGGCACCAGCCCACCACAAGGCACACACACCAAGCACACACTAAGGACAATTTAGGATCGCCAGTGCACGTAACCCGCATGACTTTGGACTGTGGGAGGAAACCCACATGCAAACTCCAAGCAGGGAGGACCTGGGAAGCAAACCCAGTTCTCCTTACTGCGAGGCAGCAGTGCTACCACTGCGCCACCGTGCCTCCCTATTATTCATGTATCCATTTCAAATTAATTCTACAACACAATAAAGTGCTCAAGAAGTGATGGGGTCTGAATACTTTCGGAATCCTCTCTAAGATGGCAGCATGGCCCTGCCACCCCCACACATCCCATCTCCGCTCACTGTCCATGTGGAGTCTGCATGTTCTTCCCAGGTCTGTGTCTGTCTTCCTCTCACATTCCCATCAACGTGTGGGTCTTGTAACTTGTGACTAATTCCAAACTGGCAGAGTGTGGCAGTGAGTGGGGCCCCATGAAGGATTGGCACCTTGGCCAGGATTGCTTTCTAAATTGTGCCTGATGGTGCCAGCGTACCCTCTGTGCCATTCTGTAACTCCAGATTAAGTATATTTAAAAATGCTATCTAAAAATATTTTTATGTTAATATATCCATACCCCCCCCCCCCCCCCTCACTTATCCATCCAGTTTCCAACCCGCTGAATCCGAAAACAGGGTCACAGGGGTCTGCTGGAGCCAATCCCAGCCAACACAGGAAACAAACCCCGGGCAGGGTGCCAGCCTACCGCAGGGTACACACACTAGGGACAATTTAGGATCGCCAATGCACCTAACCTGCATGCCTTTGGACTGTGGGAGGAAACCCACTCAGACACGGGGAGAACATGCAAACTCCATGCAGGGAGGACCTGGGAAGCAAACCCAGCTCTCCTTACTGCGAGGCAGCAGCGCTACCACTGTGCCACCATGCCGCCCATCACTTATCAAACCCTTTAATTCTGGAGTCAGGGACTTTCCAGTATCATCAGGTGCCAGTTTATGTAGACCTATATAAATGATAAAGCATGAAGAATTGTAGATCACACCATGCAACAGATAATAAATAACTCAATAAGATCATTTAAACCACCTACACACACATCTTAATTTATATATATATATATATATATATATATATACTATACATGAAGTCAATTTCTAGCATACTATATGAGCGTGGCCTTGTTTTGTAAGGGCCATGGCTGGCACATGTGCCACATAAATAAAGAAAGCGCACCTTTAAATAAGCGGCTGGCCGCTCACATCGCATGTGTTGTCAGTGTACTTGTCACCGCGCTGAAGCTGTCTGCACGTCTCCACTTCATTCCCAACTGAGGTAAGCTGATAGGTCATCCCATCGTGTCTTCTGATTAACCTCCAAGACTTCCTCTTCTCTCAGCCTGCTCTGCCCACGTGGACAGCTTGCCTTACAGCCGGGGCTCAGTGGGGTGGGGGGGATGTCAGCACCGAGGCCCAACATTCGGACGTCGGCTTACGTCAGACTCACAGGGGCGGCCGAGAGTGACAACGCAGCGCAGGTGATGAGACGGCGTGGGGCGAAAGCAACGACAAAGACCCCCTGATTGAGCTTCCTGTGCTCTTGGTAAAGGCAAACTTACTGTACAAGGCACTATAAAAATAAAAGGGGTCCGCTCGAAGTACTGAGCTATGATTATACCTCCGCTACGTGTTTTGTCTTGCTAGGAAGACAAACTAAAAGGCACTATACAGTATGAAGTAAAGATGGCTCACGTAAACATCACACGCACTACCATCAGCTAGAAGAAAGAACCACAGGCAGTCGTGTAATGGCAACTTGCAAGGTCAGTCAGTCAGTCAGTCAGTCATTCTCCAACCCACTATATCCTAACACAGGGTCACGGGGGTCTGCTGGAGCCAATCCCAGCCAACACAGGGCACAAGGCAGGAAACAAACCCTGAGTAGGGTGCCAACCTACCACAGGGCACACACACACACACACTCAGTACACACTAGGGATCTAACCTGCATGTCTTTGGACTGTGGGAGGAAACCCACGCAGACACGGGGAGAACATGCAAACTCCAGGGAGGAACTGGGAAACGAACCCTTAAGGGTCTCCTAACTGAGATGAAGCAGCGCTACCCACTGCGTCACCATGCCACCCATTATTATTATTATTATCTTCATTAGCATATTTCACTGGTATTTGTTTTACTTGTATTCTTATATCTGTCTTAAAATAATTTTTTAAACATTTCAGCTGTATTCATTGCTTTATGCACACTATAAAATACATTATTATTATTATTATTATATCACTTCATTAGCATAGTTCAGTGGTATTTGTTTTACTTTTATTGTTATATTTGTCTTAAAGTAAATTTTATAAACATTTTAGCTGTATTCATTGCTTTTTGCACACTATAAAATACATTATTATTATTATTATTATTATTATTATTATTATTATTATTTATTTATTTATTTATTTTTATTATTATTATTCAGTGTTTGTTTCCTATGGCATTGATGTCCTTGTGGTTTTAGCTGGTAAATGCAGGTTACAAGAAGAAGCCAAAGTGATTGACCCTTAACACCTTTCTAAGGATGTGTGCAGTGCCCATAAGTGCCCATCTTTTACACTTCACTAGCTGATAGATGGCCTGGGAGCATTATTATTATTAATATTATGATTATTAATATTATTATTATTAATAT
>JANRMT010062806.1:116214860-116225882 GCA_026402145.1 Polypterus bichir lapradei | reverse complement strand
ATTATTATTATTAATATTATGATTATTAATATTATTATTATTAATATTATGATTATTAATATTATTATTATTATTAATATTATGATTATTACTATTATTATTATTAATATTATGATTATTAATATTATTATTAATGTTATTATTATGAATTTATTTATTTATTTTAAATTGCACTGAAAGTTTGACAAATGATTGTGAGTTGCTTCAGTGCATTAAGGGCACTATATAAACACATTTAGTTGTATTATTTTAATGATATAATTTTAGAAGCATATTTTGCTAGTATCTGTTTTACCTTTATGCTTATTTTTGTCTTAAGGTAAATTACATTGTAATCATTTTAAGCATTCTGAGTTGCAGTCATTGCATTAAAGCCACTATAAAATGAATAAATAATAATAATAATAATCATTTCAATAGTATATTATACTTTTGTCTGTTTACTCTTTGGATTTCTCTTAGGATAAATTGCATTTACACTTTGGTAAATCATTGTGAGCTGCATTTGATGCATTTAAGGCACTGTATGAACACATGTACTTTTATTATCCATCCATCCATTTTCCAACCCGCTGAATCCGAACACAGGGTCACGGGGGTCTGCTGGAGCCAATCCCAGCCAACACAGGGCACAAGGCAGGAACCAATCCCGGGCAGGGTGCCAACCCACCGCAAACATTTATTATTTTAATGACATTATTTCAGCAGCATACTTTACTCTTACCATGCAGTTTTCATCTTGCAGCTGCATGTCTCTTAAGGTCGATTTCGCGATTCAGACTGTACGCTGTTATTCTCTGTGTGAAATGCGTCTGATGATGATGGGAGACAGCAGGCCTTTAAAATTCGACTAATTGTTATTTTGGAGAAATTAACAGGACTGCTGAGCTTGTTGGGCTGAATGGACTCTTGCAGTCACATTTCTTTAAATGTCCTAAGAGTATTACTTTTATTATTATAATTATTTGTAGCAGATGCAGTTGTGTTATATATTTAAGTGACATGTTGTGTTCGTTCCTGTTTTTATCTTTATATTAATGTTTCGGCTGGCACATTGTATTGTCAATTTTGCAAGGCGTTTTGACCTCTACATCATACATATATGCGCTCCATAAATCATGTTTGTTATTATCGTATTATCCATTGATTATCCAACCCGCTATACAGGGTCACGGGGGTCTGCCGGAGCCAATCCCAGCCAACACAGGGCGCAAGGCAGGAAAAAAACCCCAGGCACGCACACACACCAAGCACAACCTGCACGTCTTTGGACTGTGGGAGGAAACGGGAGCACCAGGGGGAAACCCACGCAGACACGGGGAGAACATGCAAACTCCACGCAGGGAGGACCCGGGAAGCGAACCCGGGTCTCCTAACTGCGGGGCAGGAGCTACCCACTGCGCCACCGTGCCGCCCTCGATTATCGTATTATTATTATTATTATTATTATTATTATTATTATTATGTCAGCCGCTTTAGCTGCGAGGCGTGAGCCAACCCCGGGCAGCAATTCACCGTCAGTCCCGGCGCTCCTCCCACGTCACGTTATGGTCCGCGGTCCAGTATGTGTCACATACCATAACACGGCATTCTCAGGCCCACTCAGTTTAGTTCAGGGTCCCGAGGGTCTGCACGCCACATTTCCCACACTCACTCACTCACGCCAGGCCACCACGGAGCTGCAAAATGTCCCTGACCAGCTCGTCGTATCCGGGCTGCTGGACAAAAACTGGAGGTGGTGGAGGTTAAAGGCTACGCACCCACAGGGAGAGCGCACACAATCCGTCATAGGTTTGAAAGTGTAATAATATCTGAAACATTTACTGCAAAAGTGTGAACTGACAGTTACTATGACATTGTAAATACATTTTTGGGACACGTCATATACAGAAATCGCCACACCCATGGGGACAGTCACTGCGCATTTTGTGAATTCCCCCAAATGTCATTTTTATCCGTCGGGTTATAATTAGAACAAGCGGCGCGTGTTTCGCTGTAGAAGTGAAGAAGGTCCGCAGTACTCCGCACACACGCCGGCGGTCCGCCACGTCTCTCAGCGCTCCGTCATCAGGACGTCCCCTCGGCGCGGTACACCCGCGGAGTGCGGCGTGGCGTGGCGTGGCGTGCAGCCGGAGGAGGGCTGACTACACGCGGCTGTTTTTCAGATTGGAGCCGAATGCGAGGCTTCTGTTGGAAAGCCAGCAAACCACAAGAATGTCTGAAAGAATTCACGTGGTGAGCGCCTTATTAGCCGCGCGGGTGACAGTCACAAGCCGGCTGGAGTTTGTGCAGAACTCTCGATCGGCCCCGCAAAGGGGGCTCGTCCGGCACCCCTGGGGTCGAATGCGCTCGTCTGCTGACTGTCTGTCTGAGCGACGCGTCTAATTACTGTACGGGATAAAAATGAGAAGAATGTGGAGCGAAAGAAAGAAAGAAAGAAAGAAAGAAAGAAAATCTGACATTATATAAAAAAGCGAGTAAAAGAAGGCAGCGAAGGGCGTTGGTATGCGCAGCATTACTCGTATAGCTCCTTTCATAAGTCACTTCTCAAACTGCAAAACTTACAGTCTCGCCAATAACCCGACAGAAATATTACAAAAGAAACAAAAAATTAGCCAGACTTGCATTGCACATTTCACGGTTTGCACCATCAAAGCAATTATGAATATGACGAAAGAAAAGAAATACAACTTCCACATATTGAAAAACCATAAAAAGCAGGAAAATGACTGTCAGAGCTTGAACTGTGTGAAGGAGCTTTGGAAAGGAAATTAGGGACATTGCTAAAGAATAAGGCAATGCATTACTAACGCCAGTATTCACAATTTTATCAAGAATATAAAATGGTTTGTTTTATAGCTCCTTTCAGCGTACATTACTGCGAGGCCGTCTGCAAACAAAATCAGGATTTGTAACAAAGTGCAGGATCAATTATCATGAACAAAAGATGCGGCTTTCCTTAAATATTGCACCTTTCACAATTCCTATTATTGTAATTCCATCAAGATGAACAACAGAAGGTGACAGCATTCCTTTTATACAGCACCTTTCACAGTTTTCATTATTGCCAGGGGCTAGAATGCAGTGAAGAGAATTAATAATGAAAAAGATGTCCTTTTATATAATGTCTTCCACGAATGGCATTTTTTGCAAGGGGCTCTACAATGCAACCAGAATAAATATTGAAAAGAGTTTCCTGGTATATAGTGCCTTTCACAATTTCCAGTATTATGACAGTAGCCACGGGGCACTTAGGATTATTAGCAATAAAATATGTCCCTATTATATAGTGCCTTTCACAAGTTTTATTACTACCACAGGTTTTACAATACAATCAGGATTATTAGCAATAAAAAAACTATTCTTTTCAGGGTATATACTGCCTTTCACAGTTTTAATTATTATAAAGTTTTCTACAATGCACCAAGGATTATTTAGGAGAATTCCCTTCTATATAGCACTATTCACAACTTATATTATTGCAATGGGCTCTACAATGTAATTAGGATTCTTGACAATGAAAGCATGTTCCTTTAATATAGCGCCCTTCACATTTGTCATTATAAATAGATAGATAGATAGATAGATATGAAAGGCACTATATTATAATGATAGATAGATAGATAGATAGATAGATAGATAGATAGATAGATAGATAGATAAATATGAAAGGCACTATATTATAATGATAGATAGATAGATAGATAGATAGATAGATAGATAGATAGATAGATATGAAAGGCACTATATTATAATTATAGATAGATAGATAGATAGATAGATAGATAGATAGATAGATAGATAGATAGATAGATATGAAAGGCACTATATTATAATGATAGATAGATAGATAGATAGATATGAAAGGCACTATATTATAATGATAGATAGATAGATAGATAGATATGAAAGGCACTATATTATAATGATAGATAGATAGATAGATAGATACTTTATTAATCCCAAGCGGAAATTATTATCGCAAGGGTCACAGCCATACTGTACACCAAGAATTATTAATGAGTATCTGGTTTTATATAGGTGGCACAGTGGCACAGTGGATAGTGCTGCTGCCTCACAGTTAGGAGTTTGCATGTTCTCTCCGTGTCGGCGTGGGTTTCCTCCCACAGTCCAAAGACATGCAGGTTAGGTGCATTGACGATTCTAAATTGCTCCTAGTGTGTGTGTGTGCCCTGCGGCGGGCTGGCGCCCTGTCCGGGATTTGTTCCTACCTTGCGCTCTGTATTAGCTGGGATTGGCTCCAGCAGACCCCTGTGTTAGGATATAGCAGGTTGGAAAATGACTGACTGACAATATTTAATGTAAAGTTCATGTTTGCCTTGCAGTTAGGAGACCTGGGGTTCTCTTCCCGGGTCCTCCCTGTGTGGAGTTTGCATGTTCTCCCCGTGTCTGCGTGGGTTTCCTCTCACAGTCCAAAGACATGCAGGTTAGGTGGATTGGCGATTCTAAATTGTCCCTAGTGTGTGCTTGGTTTGTGTGTGTGTGAGCTGGCGCCCTGCAGGTTTGTTTCCTGCCTTGCGCCCTGTGTTGGCTGGGATTGGCTCCAGCAGACCCTCGTGACCTTGTAGTTAGGATATAACGGGTTGGATGGATGGATGGTTTTATATAGCGCCCTTTACAACTCGTATTATTGCCAGCCATTCTGCAATACAATTAATTAACATTAATCATGGAAAGAAACTGTTTTCCCTTTTTATCACATCATTATTGTAAGGGTCTCTGCAATACAACCAGGATTATTCATGAGAATTTCCTTTTATATAGTGCCTTTCACAACTGCAATGGCAACGTATTTTATAATAAGGACTGGTGAATTTCCTGTTATGCAGCATCTTGTGCAATTTTAATTATTCCAAGGGTCGCTACAATGCATCAAGGATTATTAATGAGAATTTCCTTTCATATAGTGCCTTTCACAACTGTTATTGCAATGCATTTTGCAATATATTGCAGATTGACGAATTTCCTTTTCAATAGCATCTTGTACACTTTTAATTATTGCAAAGGTTGCTACAATGCGCCAACAATTATTAATGAGAATTTCCTTTCATATAGCGCCTTTCACAAATGTAATTGCAACGTATTTTATAATAGGGACTGGTGAATTTCCTGTTATGCAGCATCTTGTGCAATTTTAATTATTCCAAGGGTCACTACAATGCACCAAGGATTATTAATGAGAATTTCCTTTTATATAGCGCCTTTCACAACTTTCATTATTGCATGGGTATCCACAACACAATCAGTACTATTAATGAGAATCTCCCTAGATATAGCGTCATTTACAGTGTTCACTATTGCAAGGATCTCTATGATGAAAACAGGATTATTTGTAAGTCGTTCCGTTAATATGGCACCTTTCAACTCTTTACTTAATGCATGGTGTTCATATCATATAGCACCTTTCACGATTCGTAGGACTGTAAAGGTCTCTATAATGTCGTGTCATGATTAAGAATTTCCTTTTACAGAGCCCTTTTCACAAGTCCCATTACTGCATCTGCATTGCAATCAGGATGAACAATGGAAAGGTGCGGGTTTTCCTTTTGTATAGCACTTTTCACAATTTTCACTATTGTAAGGCATTCTGCAATGAGATCTTTGTGAAAAAGAGAAAGAAGTGGTCTTCCCTTTTACTTAAAAGAGACAATTTTCTCATTCATAAAGGTCTCCACAATGCATTCGCAATTATTAACAATAATAACAAAAAATGTTCCTTTTATATAGTGCCTTTCATAATATTCATTATTGCAAGGGGCTCTGAAATGCAATTAGGATCACGAGCAAGCCAACGGTTCTCCATGTATGGAAAGGTCTCTACAAGACAAGCGGGATTATTAGTGAAAAGAAGTTCCTTTCATATAGCGCCTTTCACTTTTCACTACCTGAAAAGGTCTGTACAGGACAAGCAGGATGAATAATGAAAATAACCTCCTTTCCTATAGTGTGTCACACACGTGCGCATGGCAGGCAGTCTAAGGGTTTAGCTCACGGGTGTCCAACTCCGGTCCTGGAGGGCCGCAGTGGCTGCAGGTTTTCATTCTAACCATCTCCTTCATCAGTGACCTGTTTTTGCTGCTAATTAAATTCTTTTGCCTTCGTTTTAATTCACGTGACTCAGACCCCCTTAGTTGTCTCTTTTTCCTTAATTAGCAGCCAAACAAGAATGAGACTCAAAACAAGCCACCACATGACCAGCTCACCACAGTATCTGAAAATAAAGAAAAGTGAAGGTCTCGGTAAAGTTGATCTCCGTGGTCACCGCAACATTTTGATGGCCTTCTTAGAAAAAAACAGAAAAATTAACCATTTTGGAAATTTTCAGAATTTAAATAACAGGTTTAATTAACGGCAGTTTCTCATTAAGAGATCGGTTGGCGTGAAATTGGTTGGAGTTTGAAATCCCAATTTAGCTGGTCATCTGTCGGCTCGTTTCACGTCTCATTTCACTTCGGCTACCATTCAATGAAGAAAGGAATCAACTCAGAGGACTGAATCCTTAAAAACAGGCCGATTAAAATGAAGGGTAAAGGAGATAATTAGCAGTGAAAACTGGGCACTGATTAGGGCAAAAGTAGACATCAGCCCTGAAAGAGTTAAAGCCGCCATGTTTTGAAGAGTAGTTCAGTTCAGTTCCATTCAGGACTCGATTCAGGGACAATATCTGGGTGGCTGCCCCAAACCTTTTTTGTGTGTGTGTCCAGGCTGTTCACTTCACAATGATAAGAATTCACTCTCATATAGCGCCCTTCACATTTTTTTTTTTTTTTTGCAGTGCAGCCAGGATTACTAACAATGAAAAGAAATGGCCTTCCTCTTATATAGTGTCTTTTCACAATTTTCCAAAGTGCAAGAAGCCCTGCAAAGCTAGCAGGATTATTATTCATATAGCGCCTTGAACATTTGTTTAGGATTGCAAGGTGACCTGAATTGCCACGAGGAGGATGAACAGCGAAAAGAAACGACCCGCCGTTCATATAGCGTCTTACACAAATGGTGGCAGATGTCGGAAGCCCACACAAAAAAAAAAGAAAAATGATGAGGTTTTAAAAACAGAAGAAGGATTGCAAAATAAGAAGAGAGAGAGAGAGAGAGAGAGCGACGAAGAAATTAATCTAGAAGCAGCAAGTCATGGGTTTCCGTGGTTAAGATGAATAAATAATTCTTCCCTTTTTTTAACATTAAAAGAAGAAAAAAGAAGCCACAGTTACCAGACTTAGATTTGAATATTTTTCACCATTTCTCCCTTAATAGCTTTTGCATGAATCATGTGCCGCTGCACAAAAAAAAAAAAAAAAATGCGGGTTTCCGAAATGTACTAAGATCTCCTCAGCTGGCCGCTCTGCTGGCATTGCTGGGAAGCAACCCTTCAGAAGATATTTCTGTTTTCTGAAATGAATCACTCTGGAACGCTTTTAGAAAAATGAACATGAAAAGTCAAAGGGCAGAGCACGTGATGCCAGGCACACACTGCCAGGGCGGAATGTCTTCTGAAATACCACACAGAAAGGCCGCCTCTGATGCCAACTGCATATAAAACTCAGATTAGGGAGAAGCAAATCAAAAAAGGGGCGAGAAGATCACATAAGGATTGTTTTAAGTAGCGCCAGGCAGCCTGTGGGCACAATTCAGGGTTGCTGCCTCACGTCCGAGTATCTGCGGGGTTCAAACGCTCAAGGTGTGGTGGGGACTCTGCATGTCCTCCCATGTGTGGCCGGAGGATCCTCTTCCGGGTTCAACTAAATGAAGCAAATCCACTCCATTAGAACATCAAAAATGTGACAGACGAGAGGAGACCATTCAGTCCATCAAGCCCATTTGTTCAGCTGCTATCTACACTGTCCCAAAAGCTCATCCAGATCCTTCTTAAATGTCTAAATTGCAACTTCAACTCCATGTCTTGGTAGTTTGTTCCAGAGTCCCACAATGCTTTGCATAAAATGCACTACAACCCTAAGGGCTCAAAAAACCCATGGGCAGTCCCAGTGATGCCAAGGCCAAAGAGGACGGCAAGGAGGATCTGAATGATGATCTTGTCGAAAGGCTGAGGAGAGATCCAGCAGGATGAGGACAGATAATAATAATAATAAGAAGAAGAATTCTTTACATTTATATAGCAATTGTTTTGCTGCTAGAAGCGGTTCAGGGAGTGGGGAGCCACCTCAACCACCACTAATGTGTAGCACCCACCTGGATGATGCAACTGCAGCTATTTTTGTGCCAGTATGCTCACCACACGTTAGCTGTTAGGTGGCAAAGTGGGTGAGAGAGATAAAAAGTTAGAGACAGAGGATGATTGGGGGGGTGGGGGGCAGAATGACTAGGCCAAGGTGGGCAATTTAGGGATAAAGTTAAAGTCTCCTATAACACATTTGGACAAGCCTATGAAATACTGGGACATGCAGTCTGGTCAGACGAGACCCAAGGTGAACTTTTTGGCTGTCATACTACACTCCATGTTTGGAGGAGAAATGGGACTGCAGTGAAGTTTGGAGGTTGGGACCATATGGCGTGGGGCTGCTTCTTATCGAATGGTACTGGCAGACTCCATGTAACTGAAGGAATGATGAAGGGGGGCCACGGACCGAAAGAGTCTTGAAATGAATCATCCACCCGGATGATGAGAATGAGACGTGGGTGGACCTTCCAGCAGGATAACAATCCAAAACATACAGCAAAGAAAACTCTCAATTGGATTCAGAAAATAAGAAAATCAAGTTGTTAGAATGGCCCAGTCAATCACCTGACTTAAATCCAACTGGACATTTGTGGAAGGAACTAAAGATCAGGGGTCACTAGAGGGACCCTGTGACGATGCGGGTTCTTCTCTATGTTCCCAGCTTCCTTTTGGGAGCTTTTGAACCCGACACCGTTGGTAATGTCACCGGATGAGCTGATCAGTGAGGACACAATGAAGCAAGGGACCAGCAGGCAGAGAAGGTCAGCTGCAGGTAGGGCAACTCCCCTGGTGCAAAGCTCGGATGGGAGAAGCAGGGCAGCCGCCAGCAGATGAAGGCACTAGGTATTGTTTTAAAGGACTGCTTCCAGCTATTGTTTTAACCTCGTTTTTAAAAGGAATTATTTATTGGATTTTAACCTCCACTGATTCACCCGTTTTATTTAATAACATTCTTTTTGGGAGCGCTGCACTATTTATTTTGAGCACTGTTGTTGATTTGGCTGTTTTTAAATAAAAGCACTTTGCACCTTTATGCACCATCCCCTTGCTTCGTTGTGTCCTCACTGATCAGCTCATCCGGTGACATTACCGACGGTGTCGGGTTCGAGAGCTCCTAAAAAGGAGATGGGAGCACAAAGTGGAACCTGCATTGTCACAGCCCCCCGGAATCTTCAAGATTTAAAGACAATCACCGTAGAAGAAGGGGTCAAAATCACACCTGAGCACTGCAGGTGACTGGATTCTAACAAACAAAGGCTTCCCCGCTAAGTATTAAAGTAAAAACGTGTTCAATACTTAGTCGCTGTGTCATTCCACCTTATTACACATACAGTACCTTTATATCTGGCCTTTAATGTAATGTTGTGAATTCTTTATATTTGTGGATTTCTTAAGTTAATACCAATGTCTGGTGAGAGTTTCAGGTGAACAGCTTCATTGGAAATACATTTACTGAACAAAATGTTGATGCACTTATTACTTCCCCCCACTCTATTTATCTATCTGTCATATAGTGCCTTTCATATCTATCTATCTATCTATCTATCTATCTATCTATCTATCTATCTATTAGGGTGAAAGAGTTGGCCAGAATTTGGGGTTACAATGGGCACTTGTTATTTGTGTTTGGTACCCAGGGCACATGCCCAGTTTTTGTCAGACTGGTGCGGGACACATATATGTCATTTCAGTACATTGTTTTCCCTTCAAGCAACACTCAACATTCCAGAATGACAAAGCAATCTTGGAAATTTTTTTTAAATGTATTAAAATTCAGAAACTGAAATATGCCATTGGCACGAGTACTCAGACCCTTTGCTACAACACTTGAAATTGGGCTCAGGTTCATCCCATTTTATGAGATGTCGCAAGGAATTACTAAAAGACAGGACTGTGTTGAGGCACAGATCTGGGGAAGGCTACAGCATTGAAGGTTCGCAAGAGCACAGTGGCCTCCATAGCTCTTACATGGCATACGTACTGTATGGAACAAGCATGACTCCTGTAAAATTTACTAAAAATATGACTTTATGACATTGACAAAAGTATTCAGACCTTTTACAGTAGCACTTGAAAATGTTACTCAGGTTCATCCCATTCTCTTGATTATCACTGAGATGTTTCTGCACCTTGTTTGGGATCCACCAAAAATACTATTATCTATCTATAAATTACCAAATTGACTATTATCTATCTATCTATCTATCTATCTATCTATCTATCTATCAAATAGTGCCTTTCCTGTTTATCTATCTGCAGTATTTATCTGTTATGTCATTAGACATCCAGGGCTGCACACACACACACACTGATACTGAATACATTAATGTGTACCCACCCAGCATCAAGATGCATCAGCCACCCAATTCAAATTCATGTTATATATTGCCATTCATATCCATCTATCTATCTGTCATATAGTGCCTTTCACATCTATCTATCTATCTATCTATAATATAGCAGATTTCACATCTATCTATCTATAATATAGTGACTTTCCTATTTATCTATCTACACTGTATCTATCTATAATATAGTGCCTTTCATATCCATCTATCTGTCGTATAGTGCCTTTCACATCTGTCTATCTATTATATAGTGCCTTTCACATCTATCTATAATATAGTGCCTTTCACATCTATGTATTATATAGTGCCTTTCACATCTATCTATCTATCTATCTATAATATAGCGCCTTTCACATCTATCTATAATATAGTGACTTTCCTATTTATCTATCTATCTATTATATAGTGCCTTTCACATCTATCTATCATATATTGCCTTTCATATCCATCTATCTATCTATAATATAGTGCTTT
>JANRMT010062806.1:116183361-116196314 GCA_026402145.1 Polypterus bichir lapradei | reverse complement strand
TTCTTATTTCCATTCAGCATCACAGAAGTTTTTAGAATGAATATATTAATGATTAAATGTTTTATCATTAATTAATTAACTAATTCATTCATTCCTTTATTCATTCACTCATTCATTTATTCATAATTAATTGATTGTGTGATTCATTGATTCGTGCATTAACTTACTAATTTAGTGAATCTTCTTATTTCCATTCAGGATCACAGAATTCTTCAGAATGAATCTATTAGTAATTAAATGTTTCATCCATTAATTCAGCCAGTCATTCATAAATAATTGAGTGGTTGAGTCATTCATTTGCTTACTCGCTCATTTACTTAACCTTCTTTTTTCAATTCAGGCTCACAGAACGCCTGTGTGTTTTTAAGAATGAATCCATTAATTATTAAATATTTTATGTATCATTAAGTCCTAAACTGATTGATACATTTATGAATGATTTATTCAAATTAAATAGTTTTGTTTATTCATTCATTTGAAATGTATTTATTTATTTATTCATTCATTCATTCATTCACTAAATGTACTTCATTCAATTTAGGGTCACAGGATGCCTGAATAACTTAATTACTGATTGACCCCATTGGCTAATTATTCTTTAATTCCCACCCTTTACCGTCATTAATTACTTAATTAATTTGTTAGCAAGTCACTTTACCTGCCTCAGCTCCAATTGGAAAAACCAAAAGAAATGGAACTAATTGTATCATAAACTCGCCATCCTCCACGGCTCTGCCCACGTAGTAGTGAAACAGAGCAAACTTTAAAAATCAACAAAAACATTTTAAAAAATTTTATTCTGGCCAAGTGGAAGGTAGGTACACTGTAACATCAAACGTTGGCACAGTATCTGATCGTGTTCAGCTCTGATGGGAGAGCGTCCGCTGAGTGGGGAGAAGAGCACATGGCCGTGATATCACTGCCAATCAGCAGCTACCCTCTAAAACACACAAAGCTCTGATCTCTCTCACAAAAGCGTCAAACGTTATTCCTTAACAATCTGTAGATGTCTGCTGAACAAACAGGTATCACTAGCTAAGTGGAGGCAAGATGCACTCCAACACATGGCGATATGTAGACCAACTCAGAGGCTGGCTAGTGAGTGAGTTAGGAGGACCCTAAGGAAGGAAGAAAAATTGAAGGAAAATGATCGAATATTACATATTTGTGAGTGGCAAAAGTATGTGAACCTTTGCTTTCAGTATCTGGTGTGACCCCCCCTTACTAAACGTTTCCGGTAACTTTGATCATTCCTGCACACCAGCTTTGAGGAATTTGAGCCCATTCCTCTGTACAGAACAGCTTCTACTCTGGGATGTTGGTGGGTTTCCTCACGTGAACTGCTCGCTTCAGGTCCTTCCACAACATTTCGATTGGATTAAGGTCAGGACTTTGACTTGGCCATTCCAAAACATTCACTTTATTCTTCTTTAACCATTCTTTGGTAGAGCGACTTGTGTGCTTAGGGTCGTTGTCTCGCTGCATGACCCACCTTCTCTTGAGATTCAGTTCATGGACAGATGTCCAGACATTTTCCTTTTAGAATTCTCTGATATCATTCAGAGTTCCATCAATGAAGGCAAGCCGTCCTGGCCCAGATGCAGCAAAATAGGCCCAAACCATGATACTACCACCACCACCATGTTTCACAGATGGGATAAGGTTCTTATGGTGGAATGCAGTGTTTTCCTTTATCCAAACATAACACTTTTCATTTAAACCAAAAAGTTCTATTTTGGTCTCATCCGTCCACAAAACTTTCTTCCAGTAGCCTTCTGGTTTGTCCACGTGATCTTTAGCAAACTGCAGACGAGCAGCAATGTTTTTTTTGGAGAGCAGTGGCTTTCTCCTTGCAACCCTGCCATGCACACCATTGTTGTTCAGTGTTCTCCTGATGGTGGACTCATGAACATGAACATTCTGGTCGTAACCCAATTTGGTCGTGACCCGAACTAATTTCCTCCATAGGATTGTATGTAAATACAATTAATCTGTTCTAGACCGTACGAGCTGTATGTAAATATATTTTTTTTAAAGATTTTTAAGCACAAATATAATTAACTAGCCAACCCGCGGCGTAGTATATGCCGCATAATTATTTATTGATGGGTGAACACTTGCTGAAAGGCACAGTTGTCCAAATGGGGTGGATTTGAGGATACGACTGTGAGTGAATGAAAAGATGGAACTCTGGAGAGAGCAACATACAATTGTCCGTGACTGAAAACTGCTTTTGGCAGATATACGTATAGGCATATCTTTTTGAAAGTTTGGCCCTGCGCCTTATTAATTGCCATTGCAAAGGCCAATCTAACAGGAAATTGTCTGCGTGTAAAAGTAAAAGGCAAATTTGAATCTGATGGGGTCAGGGAAATCCGGGGAATAAGGACAGTTTGTGAGGTAGCAGTTGCGATAGTTTTACATTCCAGTACATTGCGGTGAATGCTGGTAACAGTCAGTCTAGTGCCATTATAGAGACCTCTTGCTGGTCTGAGGTTTCTGAGAAGCATGATGACTGCACCAATTTTAATTTTGAGTTTATGCGGAGGCATGCCAGTGGGAGTAAGACTGTTAAGAAATTCTTCGGGGAATAAAAGTTGATCTGCGGAATCGTCTGCGACGATGGAGTCAACGCTGGTGAAAGATACTTCGTCTGTAGGGATAAGTTTCAGTACTTGTTCATTAAGGTCTAGCGAGTCTTCGTTGGTGACGCTTAATATAGCTCACGTACTGAGTTGTTCCGGAGTGACAGTTGAGAAGTCGATGCCTCGAGAGCGAGGGTGGACGCGGGAGGAGGGTTAGAGTTGGCGGGCGGGGCTCTGTCGTGCATACCCCATGACGCGGGAGGAGGGTTAGAGAGGGCGGGCGGGGCTCTGTCGTGCGTACCCCACGATGATTATATATATAGAAAAGCAGCCGGAACCGAAAAGAACAATGAAAAGTCAACGTGGCTCAGAGGTGCATGTGGACTGTAGCAGAGACGAAAGCGACCGAGGCTGGTGAGGTGTTGCGTGCGGGCACATGAGCAGGCAGTGCGCATGCCTCGAGAGCGAGGGTGTTCGCGGGAGGAGAGTTAGAGTTGGCGGGCGGGGTTCTGTCATGCGTATCCCATGACGCGGGAGGAGGGTTAGAGTGGGCGGGCGGGGCTCTGTCGTGCGTACCCCATGATGAATATATATATAGAAAAGCAGCCGGAACCGAAAAGAACAATGAAAAGTCAACGTGGCTCAGAGGTGCATGTGGACTATAGCAGAGACGAAAGCGACTGAGGCTGGTGAGGTGTTGCATGCGGGCACATGAGCAGGCAGTGCGCATGCCTCGAGAGCGAGGGTGGACGCGGGAGGAGAGTTAGAGTTGGCGGGCGGAGCTCTGTCATGCATATCCCATGGTCTTAGAGTTGATGGGCGGGGCTCTGTGAGTTGCCGGCCGTGGCTCTGTCGTGCGTACCCCATGGTCGAGCAACTTGGTCAATTACATATATATAGATTATACCATAGACTGCACAGTGTAATAGTAAACTAAATGTAAAAACATTGAGTAACACTGAGAAAACCTTGAACAGAGAAAACTAACATTGCAAGAGTTTGCGCTGCCGCCTTGCTAACCGCTCGCTGTAAACACTTATTTTAATGAGTTTTAAGCACAGGGAAAAAAAATGAACATTTGACAAATCCGTGATTTATACAAAAACTAACCATAAACAACCAAGAAAACTAACCTTGCAGCAAATCGCCATGAATCTTCCTGGCTTTCTCACATATGATCGCCTCGCTTACGCTGTCCCCTGCAAGTTGCTTCTCGTTCAGCCACACTAGCAACAGTTTTTCGACCTCTTCCAGCACTTGAGGCCTCTGCTTGGTTAACACTGCGACTCCTTTTGCAACATCAGCTGCTTTAATGGCCTCTTTCCGCTTTAGAATAGTCGAAATCGTAGATATTGACTTCTTGTACTCGCCAGCAAGATCAGTAACACGAACGCCACGCTCATACTTTTCAATCATTTCTTTCTTTAATTCGATTTCAATTGTCTTCGAACCTTTCTTCTCACCAACACTACCACTCTTCACTTGCTTAGAGGCCATGGTTAATTGCAAAATTAGTGCAAAAGCACACACGAAACAGAGCACAAAGAGTTTACAGCAAATGCACGCACGTCTGACTGAGAACAATGCACAGGGAGAGGACTGAACACGTGCGGAAATCATCAGCGCATATGAACCGGAAGGGAAACTGGCTTGTTCGTCACCCGAGTGTGTGGTCGTGAGCAGAGGGAAAAGTTTAGTGGACCTTTTGATCGCAACCCGATCTGTACGTGTTCCAAGACGTTCGTGACCCGAGGTTCCACTGTACCAGTAACGGCGCATTGCTCGATAACGTGCAGTGAATCCACTTGACGTGAGCATTCCTAGTTTTCAGACTCTTTCTCTGTACGTTTATCATTCGTTTGCCCAGAGGTTGATGCGCTTGCTGCTTCCTGAGCAGCTCTTATTTTCTCCACCCTAGCGGCCCTTTTCTTCTCTTCATTCATTGGCGTCTTTTCGCTTTAAAACTGATTAACTTAGTGTTTGTGTTGCAATTACTTAGCACGTTTTCTTTAATTTGTCATTTACAAAGTGACGGCGAAGAGTGGTAGGGATGAGAATGGCACACGGCCACATACACCGCACGGCCGCCCTGCTGCCTGCTGCCGACAGTTGATTCTACAATAAAATACAATAAAAATAAAAAGAGGAGTAACCTTGGAGGTCAATCATCACCCTGAAAACAGATAGTAGACGTCACGTAGTATATGTGTACCAAATTTCAGGTCAATAATTCAAACGGTTTGTGAGCTAACAGGTGATTTAAAATCCTGGACAGACAAACAGACAGATGTTGGATTCTATATATTTATATTTATATATATTGTTGTAAGAATTATGTTTCTGGACTTCTCTAGCGCCTTCAACACCATCCAACCTCTGCTCCTTAGGGACAAGCTGACAGAGATGGGAGTAGATTCACACCTGGTGGCATGGATCGTGGACCATCTTACAGACAGACCTCAATATGTGCGTCTCAGGAACTGCAGGTCTGACATTGTGGTCAGCAGCACAGGAGCGCCGCAGGGGACTGGACTTTCTCCAGTCCTGTTCAGCCAACGTACATCAGACTTCTAATACAATTCGGAGTCCTGCCACGTGCAAAAGTTCGCTGACGACACTGCTATCGTGGGCTGCATCAGGAGTGGGCAGGAGGAGGAGGATAGGAACCTAATCAAGGACTTTGTTAAATGGTGCGACTCAAACCACCTACAAATGAACACCAGCAAAACCAAGGAGCTGGTGGTGGATTTTAGGAGGACCAGGCCCCTCATGGACCCCATGATTATTAGAGGTGACTGTGCAGAGGGTGCAGACCTATAAATACCTGGGAGTGCAGCTGGATGATAAATTGGACTGGACTGTCAATACTGATGCTCTGTGCAAGAGAGGACAGAGCCGACTATACTTCATTAGAAGACTGGCGTCCTTCAACATCTGCAATAAGATGCTGCAGATGTTCTATCAGACGGTTGTGGTGAGCGCCCTCTTCTACGCGGTGGTGTGCTGGGAGGCACAAACTGGTGAGGAAGGCAGGCTCTATTGTAGGCACGGAGCTGGACAGTTTGACATCTGTGGCAGAGCGACGGGCACTGAGCAGGCTCCTGTCAATCATGGAGAATCCACTGAATCCACTGAACAGGATCATCTCCAGACAGAGGAGCAGCTTCAGCGACAGACTGCTCTCACCATCCTGCTCCACTGACAGACTGAAGAGATCGTTCCTCCCTCACACTATGCGACTCTTCAATTCCACCCGGGGGGGTAAACGTTAACATTATACAAAGTTATTGTCTGTTATACCTGCATTGTTATCACTCTTTAATTTAATATTGTTTTTTTATCAGTATGCTGCTGCTGGAGTATTTGAATTTCCCCTTGGGATTAATAAAATATCTAACTACTGTATCTATCTATCTATTATATAGTGCCTTTCATCTATCTATCTATCTATCTATCTGTCTTTATAGATGTTGTAAGTTGATTTGGAAAATGTAAACAGGTAAAGGGTCTTACTATTAAAGGAATGAGATATTTCAGTGTTTGATTTTTAATAAATTTGGAAAACGCTCCAGAAACCTGTTTCCATTCTGTCATTATGGGTTCTTCAGTAGAAACTGATGGTCAAAAAATGACAAAATGTATCCATTTCAAAAATTAAATCTGCAACCCAACCCCCAAGTGAAAGTGAGGAGACCCGAATGCTTTCGGAATTCTCTGGATCTTCCCACCAATAAGCCAAGCCAGTGAGCGACTTCAACACAGAGTGGGTGCTTCAACACCTTGAAATAAGAAGACAGCCACTTGTGTGAACTCCTCGGGACCTGACGCATTGGAAATGTCACATTTCCCACGACCCACAATCCCTTCCCGGCTACTCGGTTCCCTTCCAAACGCAGCTGACACGTGAGTAAATTTAGAAGGCATTTCGTGAGGAATGTCCAGCCTGCTGAGGTACAGCTCTGACCTTAACATGTGTTTATTTTTCTGCAAGATCAATGAATGATGTCGTCTGCAGCAGTGGAGGATGGCAGTGCCATAGGGGCACATGGTTTTCCTATTTTTTTTTTGTTTTCTTTTCACAGAGAATATTTTCCTTGAGCACAGGTGCCATTTTTTTTCCCCCCATGATAAATTCCTGGGAGTTATAGGATCGGCAGAGCTGCTTGACTCTGTTATGTATTAATGGCTCCACTCACCAGCCAGGCAAACAGAATACTTTTCCCGAAAAGAAAACAAACAAAATTCCCAAAAGAAGATCTAAACATGTTTGAAACTGCAATACTAGCAATATCGAACCATGTCTGCCATTCCAACAGATGGTTCATCAGAAACATTTGCAGTGATAAAAAACATTGCATTTGTCATTCCAACAGTTGCCGTATTACAAACGTTAACACAGCTTTTACAAATCCCATACCAAACGGCAAATAACAGACACATTGTCAGGAGGGGACTGGGCGGTCTCTTGGTCTGGAATCCCTACAGATTTTATTTTTTTTCTCCAGCCTCTGGAGTTTTTTTTTTGTTTTTTCTGTCCACCCTGGCCATCGGACCTTACTTATTCTATGTTAATTAATGTTGACTTATGTTTATTTTTTATTGTGTCTTCTATTTTTCTATTCTTCATTTTGTAAAGCACTTTGAGCTACATTTTTTTGTATGAAAACGTGCTATATAAATAAATGTTGTTCTTGTTGACACATACCTGTATGCATTGCATTTGTCTTTCCAACGGATGGTGCATCACAAACATTTATAGTGATAAAAATGCAATGCATTTGTGGAATGCACAAAACACCTCCTGCAAAAGCCCATGTCCGTCTGTCTGCCTGCAACAGCTTAGCCTCCTGTGGACCAATTTTGTTGAGATGTGGAATGAAATTTGTGGAGACGAGTTAAATTTTTGGTCAGATGTTTCGAACAGATTGCACTGTGCAAAGTTTTAGAATTTCAAAATCTCCCCTTGAAAAGCACTGGCGAAAAAAGGGGATACTTTGGTGCAGGGACGTGCAGTCAGGGGACACTGAGCCTCACCTGTCATCATGAAAATTAAAAAAACTAATAATGATAACATACATTAGTCCACTAGTTTGTGCTAGAGATTTGTTTTCTGTATGATTCCAATAATTTTGATCATTCTTATAGTCAAAATTGCCGAATTGGCGCATTTCCTGATCAAATACATGGAAGAAACGTGAGGCGCAGTAGCGACGAGCCTCCCCTCACCTCAGACTGCGCTCTCACTCACGCACAGGGTTGATGCCTGATTGACGCATGCCTGTCGCTGTCTCTCTGTATGTCGCCAATCTAATGTGTGCAGACACGTTTATTACACACCCTGACTTTCCACAGTCTGGCTAACATCTTTAATGAATGTGTCTGACATATTTAGTCTTGCTGATCCACAGTGAAAAGGCACAAGGCGAGGCAGACAGTACTGTGCCGCCCTGAAGGGGGCGCATGTGAGCCCAACAGGTGCCCGTTGCTGCTGTTCTTCTACACAGAGGCGCTAATAAGTTTGCGATATCAGAAAGTCAAGTCCACTGCAGCGGTCCGTTTATTTTTATTTTTTGTTCCGACTGAGTGGCAAAATGGAAGATTAAGATTTTTAAAACTAAAGGACGATAAGGAGGACTTTTACAAGAAAGGGCCAGAGATTTTTGTGGAGAAGGATAGGCGCATGGACTTCATTTACAAATAAAGGTAAGAGCATACACGGTTTTCAATTTTATAAAAAATGGGATCAGACTAAGAAGAAAAAAAAAAACAATCCAACATTTAAAAACTAAATTTTGACCTTAAATAAAATATATTTTTTTGTTTTTCTTCTTATGCTTTTGTTGAGCAGTCTGTATTAAAATTGATTAAAGCATCAGAAATAAAAGCTTTTAAAAACAACTAAATATTTCAATTACAGTCAAAATTGAAATGCATTTTTGTACACCACTCTATACTTTCATTTGTACTGAATGAGTATGAATTGTGGAATTGCAACGGCAAATTTATACACATGGAGGGTGAGGAGCAAATGCGCTCTCTCCGCTCTTTCTCTCTCTCGCTGCTATAAATGTGACGTTCTTTCTTATCCAAATATGAACTTGTGTGTGTAAAGAACGCTGAGGAGATATTAAATATAACCAGTAGTCAATGTGCATGCTGGCTGCCAACTGAACAGTGAATAAGCGACGCTTTGGGGTTCATCCATCCATTATCCAACCCGCTATATCCTAACTACAGGGTCACGTGGGTCTGCTTGAGCCAATCCCAGCCAACACAGGGCGCAAGGCAGGAAACAAACCCCGAGCAGGGTGCCAGCCCACCGTAGGGCTCTTTGGGGTTCATATATTTGTAAATCTGACTCTGAAGAGGAGTCTTCTTCCTCACCAGCCATGAACCTCACCGCACGTCGCTGGTTTGGAGGCACTTCAACTAAGCATCAGTTTACCATTTCAGTCAGACCTCGAGAGCGGTAGCTTGAACTTGTCCATTTTGCATATTTTTCCTCTTTTACTCGTCTGACGGTCACTCAGATGCCCAATACAAGCGAGTCAGGCGGTGGGCAGAACGCGCACACGCATGCGTACATTTGGCTCACGCAGCAGCGACTTCAAGCACTCACGAGATTTTGGCCACCGCACACATTCGTGGACTTCATGGCTGTGCGTGGTGAAGGGAAAAAATAAAATTGATCTTGTTTAGCTTTCCATTGCAGAGAAAACAACTCCCCGTGCTTTTGTGCCATTTTTGCCTTGTTAATTCTTAAGGAAAATCAAGTTTCTAAGCCCAAGCGTGCAACGTCAGTCACGTGGCTTAGCTTTACATTTTACTGCAGAACAGTCCTGTTGGAGCCCAAAGCCATAAATAAAAGGACTGACCCAAAGTCAGACTTAACATTGGTCTCCAGCCTCAGGAAAACCTACATTGGGAGATTCATCTGGGCCGCTCCAAAATGAGAAGACACAGAGGACAACTGCACAACGTCCTGCCTGGAAACATCATTTCAGGGCCCACTTGACTACTCTTTACATAGGAAGAATTGCAGCGGTGCCTTCCTCCTAGTAGGCGACACTCTGGAGTCCTTTTGAAAGACAAGTGTCTGTGTGTCCCTGTCATTCCAACAGATGGTACATCACAAACATTTGAAGTGATAATAAAAATTGCATTTGTCACTCCAACAGTTGGCATATCACAAACCTTAACACTGCTTTTACAAATCCCATACCAAATGGCAAATAACAAAGACATATGCATTGTGGGGTGGCATGGAGGCGCAGTGGGTAGTGCTGCCACCTTGCAGTTAGGAGACCCGGGTTCGTTTCCTGGGTCCTCCCTGCGTGGAGTTTGCATGTTCTCCCCGTGTCTGCGTGGGTTTCCTCCGGGCGCTCCGGTTTTCTCCCACAGTCCAAAGACATGCAGGTTAGGTGCATTATTGATCCTAAATTGCCCCTAGTGTGTGGGTGTGTGCCCTGTGGTGGGTTGGCACCCTGCCTTGAGCCATGTGTTGGCTGTGATTGTCTCCAGCAGACCCCCCCGTGATCCTGTAGTTAGGACTCAGCGGGTTGGAAAATGGATGGATATAACATATGCATTGTATTTGTCTTTCCAACAGATGGTACATCACAAACATTTGCAGTGATAATAAACATTGCATTTGTCACTCCAACAGTTGGCATATCACAAACCTTAACACTGCTTTTACAAATCCCATACCAAACAGCAAATAACACAGACATATGCATTGTGGGGTGGCACGGGGGCGCAGTGGGTAGAGCTGCCACCTCGCAGTTAGGAGACCCGGGTTCGCTTCCCGGGTCCTCCCTGCGTGGAGTTTGCATGTTCTCCCCGTGTCTGCGCGGGTTTCCTCTGGGTGCTCCGGTTTTCTCCCACAGTCCAAAGACATGCAGGGTAGGTGCATTGATGATCCTAAATTGTCCCCAGTGTGTGGGTGTGGGTGTGTGCCCTGCTGTGGACTGGCACCCTGCCTTGTGCCATGTGTTGGCTGTGATTGTCTCCAGCAGACCCCCGTGATCCTGTAGTTAGGACTCAGCGGGTTGGAAAATGGATGGATATAACATATGCATTGTATTTGTCTTTCCAACAGATGGTACATCACAAACATTTGCAGTGATAATAAACATTGCATTTGTCACTCCAACAGTTGGCGTATCGCAAACCTTAACACTGCTTTTACAAATCCCATACTAAATAGCAAATAACAAAGACATATGCATTGTGGGGTGGCACGGACCGCCTCGCAGTTAGGACACCCGGGTTCGCTTCCCGGGTCCTCCCTGTGTGGAGTTTGCATGTTCTCCCCGTGTCTGCGTGGGTTTCCTCACACAGTCCAAAGACATGCAGGTTAGGTGCACTGGCGATCCTAAATTGTCCCTAGTGTGTGAGTGTGTGCCCTGTGGTGGGTTGGCACCCTGCCTTGTGCCATGTGTTGGCTGGGATTGGCTCCAGCAGACCCCCGTGACCCTGTAGTTAGGATTCAGTGGGTTGGAAAATGGATGGATATAACATATGCATTGTATTTGTCTTTCCAACAGATGGTGCATCACAAACATTTATACTACAAATGTTAACGTTGTGCCATCTGTTTTTTGATTTTTTTTTTTTTTATTATTTGATGTACTTTGTTAATCTCCAAGGGGAAACTGTCTTTTCACATGACCTTTGGAGGTCAGAGTGTAAAGTCAGCCATTGTACAGAACCCCTAGAGCTATTTTCAGATTAACGGCCCGACAGAGTAGGATCCCTCCCGTTGGAATGACAAATGCAATGCATCCCCTTTGGTTTCTACTAGTAAAAGCTGACAACCTCAGGTGACAAGATCAGAAACACGCAGTCGTCGAGTCTCACATCCCCTATTGACTAGCAGTCATGTAATGTGACGCCATCTTCAGAATGTCACTGTCAGCTCGACTCGATTCATTTGCACAGGGCAGCTTGGAATCACCAGGAAATGTCGCTGGTGCCACTTTGAGGATGTAGAAACTCTCAGAGAAAAATCCACACACATACACCAGGAGAACTTGCAAACTGCACACTGCATTTTGAACCCAAGACTCGGGAAGCCGCTAAAAAAAATCCACAGTAGAAAATGTAGTGTATAGGAAAATGCAAAACCCGATGATGACCTATTTCAATTACCCATTTTTGAAAAATAAAATCACCCAAACATCCACACCAGGAGTTACATAAAACAAGAGCTACGTTAGTCATGTTGCCAAAACCTCTATAGGAGAAGTCCAGTCACATAAATAGTGACCCCATATAAACATGTGAATAGCCACAGATGATGAAGAAGAAGAGGAAGAAGGCAGTATTTAGTTGTGTAATCTGGGATCCCTTTTGGTTTCTAGTTTTGGAATCTGACAAGCAACAAGATCAGAAACTGCAGTCGTCGAGTTTGACATCCCGTATGACTAGAAGTCGTGTACTGTGCCACCATCTTTAGAATGTCGGTGTCAGCCCGACTGATTTATTTGCACTGGGCAGCTTGGAATCACCAGGTAACGTCGCCGGTAGCACTTTGAGGATGTGCAGGTAGGCAGAGGAAAATCCACACAAATACACACAAGAAGAACATGCAAACTGCACACTGCACTTCAAACCCAAGGCTCCGGACGCCATTTTAGCCCCATTAAAAAAAATCCACAGTAGAAAATGTGATGTATAGGAAAATGCAAAACCTGATGATGTGCTTACTGAAAATACTGATATATTTCAATTAAACATCCATCCATCCATTATCCAACCCGCTGAATCCGAACACAGGGTCACGGGGGGCTGCTGGAGCCAATTCCAGCCAACACAGGGCAGGAACCAATCCCGGGCAGGGTGCCAACCCACCACAGGACACACACAAACACACCCGGGCCAATTTAGAATCGCCAATCCACCTAACCTGCATGTCTTTGGACTGTGGGAGGAAACCCACGCAGACATGGGGAGAACATGCAAACTCCACGCAGGGAGGACCCGGGAAGCAAACCCGGGTCTCCTAACTGCGAGGCAGCAGTGCTACCACTGCGCCACCGTGCCGCCCTTCAATTAAACATTTATGGAAAAATCCTAAATTGTCCCTAGTGTGTGCTTAGTGTATGTGTGTGCGTGCCCTGCGGTGGGCTGGCGCCCTGCCTGGAGTTTGTTTCCTGCCTTGTGCCCTGTGTTGGCTGGGATTGGCTCCAGCAGACCCCCGTGACCCTGTAGTTAGGATATAGCAGGTTGCATAATGGATGGATTGATGGATTTATGGAAAAAAAAATTCACCCATGCATCCACACCAGGGGTTACTTAAAATGAGAGCTCTTTGTATGAGTGGCACTCAGTGAAGGGCGCCATACAAAAATAAACGACCCTGGA
>JANRMT010062806.1:116167710-116179680 GCA_026402145.1 Polypterus bichir lapradei | reverse complement strand
TAGAATGAAAACCTGCAGCCACTGGGGACCCTCCAGGACAGGGGTTGGGGACCCCTGCACAAGAAGATATTACAGAAAAAAATGTGGATATGAGTGTCAGTAAGCTTTGCGCCCCAGGAATCGAGTTACCTGAACTCTTCGATAACATTTCAATAATTATTTGCCACTCTGATCTTTTGGATCATAAAACAGGTCATCACATGAGCAACTGATGAGAACAATTCATTATGAATCGCAGAATTCCGGCTTTTGAGGGTTCCTCTCGAGTGCCTCTTTCTCTTGCCCGGTTTCACTCAAACAAAAAAAACTAATCAGCACATCGTCATCTCATAAAAGGCTCAAGTTTCGAGTTTGGGATTTTTTTTAGCACTTGAGCGTCCTCAATATCTCGGACACACAGACACCCATCATCGGTATCAGGGCACCCTAAAACGTGGCGATCCGTCGAAAACCCAAAATTGACATTTTTGACGAATCCAAAGCTTTTTGCTCCTCCCCAATAGATGATCTGTTACGGTGGGCCGCAAAACAAAGACATTCCAAACGTCACCAATACTACCGGCCGTTAAAGCTCTGCTCAAGTTATCTGAAGCTGAAGTGGCCTTCACCATACAAGTGGGCCTCATTTTCGATTTCTAAGTAACAAAAGGCTTCTGGTTGACATCAGACTTTTGAAAACAACATTTTGCCAATGCGTTAAAGAAGATAAAAGAGATCCGTTTTTTTTTTCCCTTGACGTCTTTTAAACTTATCTAACTTAACTCGTAAATCTAAGCTTTCTTTTGAGAAGCCTAGAATAACCTTTCCAAAATACTTGAGTGTGGAAACGGCTCCAAAATAAACGTGAGGCCGTCTGTGCGCAGCTGTTACAACATGAGAAATCGGGGTCGGTATTTCTGTTGTTTTTTTTTTTTTTTTTTATTAAATTCATTTTTTTAAATAGTGGTGTTAGAGCTGACAGAAGACCCCAGAGCCAAAACAAGACACTAAGCTACACTCTTAAAGATAACGGTGCCAGAGCGATTCATTAGGACGATGCCATAGCAGAACTAAATCAGTCAGTCAGTTTCTAACCCGCTTAATCCTAAATAGAGTCACAGGGGTGTGCTGGAGCCCATCCCAACTGGCATAGGGCACAAACCCTGGATGGGGAGCCAGCCAATTTAGGAACGTCAATTCACCTGACATGCAAGTCTTTGGACTGTGTGAGGAAACCAAAGCCCCCACAGAGGAAACCCACACAGACCTGGGCTGTCTAAACGTATGGGCACTGGCCGGGAGCCCCAGGAGCATAGGGGGCCCACAAGGTTTCTACTTTGCTATCAAAACCCCAGCAGAATACTTAGCCCAAACGGGGGCCCTATGATGCTGATAAGTCAGCCCTGACGCCGACATGGACAGAACATGCAAACTCCACACGTGAGGCAGCAGCTCAACCACTGAACCACCGTGCCATCCATTTTCCAACCCGCTATATCCTAACTACAGGGTCATGGGGGTCTGCCGGAGCCAATCCCAGTCAACACAGGGTGCAAGACAGGAAACAAACCCCGGGCAGGGCGCCAGCCCACCGTAGGGCTCTTTGGGGTTCATATATTTGTAAATCTGACTCTGAAGAGGAGTCTTCTTCCTCACCAGCCATGAACCTCACTGCACATCGCTGGTTTGGAGGCACTTCAACTAAGCATCAGATTACCATTTCAGTCTCCACAGGGCACACACTAGGGACAATTTAGGATCGCCAATGCACCTAACCTGCATGTCTTTGGACTGTGGGAAGAAACCCACGCAGAACAAGCAAACTCCACGCAAGGAGGACCCGGGAAGTGAACCCAGATCTCCTTAATGCAAGGCAGCAGTGCTACTCACTGCGCCACCGTGCTGCCCAAGAACCATTTTGGATTGCAAAAAGACCCATCAACATGAAGGCTTCAGAATTCACATTTCTTTATGTAGATCTGTATCATTCCGGTAACAAACATAGCAGATTTGTGAAATACCGGGGATTTCCTGATTTTAAAACGGACCCTCGCTGCATACAAACACACACAGGCTCAATTGGAGTTTGCTTGATCTGTTGTACCCTGCTAGGCTGCCTAATCATTTCTGATTTGTCCACACGTTAAGGAACCTTTCTCAAAATCCAAACGATTTAATTTATACACAAAAGAACTCTTCCCAAAATGAAACAGTTCTCAGTACAATGCATTACATTACAATACAATACAATACAACACAATGGATTTCTTCTTCTTCTTTCAGCTGCTCACATTACGGGTTACCACAGCGGATCATCTTCTTCCATATCTTTCTGTCCTCGTCATCTTGCTCTATCACCCCCATCACCTGCATGTCCCCTCTCACCACATCCATAAACCCTCGCTTAGGCCTGGCAGCTCTATCCTTAGTACCCTTCTCCCATTATACCCCTCATCTCTCCTCTGCACATGTCCAAACCAACGCAATCTCGCCTCTCTGACTTTGTCTCCCAACTGTCCGACTGGAGCTGACCCTCTAACGTCCTCATTTCTAATCCTGTCCATCCTCGTCACACCCAAAACAAACCTGCATTTCTGCATAGCCCAAAATCACACAAGGAGGGCTGCAATGGGCTTTACCAGGCCCTGCCATTTGACAGCCTCCCCCCAGCCTTGACTCTCTAAGAAGACAAAAAAAAAAAACTTAGAGGGAAGAAAAGAAAATGAAAGAAACCGCAGGAAAGGCAATTCAAAGAGAGACCCCTTTTCCAGGTAGGTTGGGTGTGCAGTGGGTGTCAAAAAACAAAATGGGGTCAATACAATAGAATATAATACAGTTATATGAAAAAGTGTGGGAACCCCTCTTAATTCTTTGGAGTTTTCTTTATCATTGGCTGAGCTTTCAAAGTAGCAACTTCCTTTTAATATACGACATGCCTTATGGAAACAGCAGTAGTTCAGCAGTGACATTAAGTTTATTGGATTAACAGAAAATATGCAATATGTATCGTAACAGAATTAGACAGGTGCATAAATGTGGGCACCCCAACAGAGATGTGACATCAATACTTAGTTGAGCCTCCTTTTGCTTCTTTGAGACTTTAGACGCCTCCTATAGCCTGTGATGAGTGTCTGGATTCTGGATGGAGGTATTTCTGACCATTCTTCATACAAAATCTCTCCAGTTCAGTTCAATTTGATGGCTGCCGAGCATGGACAGCCTGCTTCAAATCATCCCATAGATTGTCGATGATATTCAAGTCAGCGGACTGTGACGGCCATTCCAGAACATTGTACTCCTCCCTCTGCCTTTGTAGATTTCCAACTGTGTTTTGGGTCATTGTCTTGTTGGAATATCCAACCCCTGCGTAACTTCAACTTTGTGACTGATGCTTGAACATTATCCTGAAGAGTTTGTTGATATTGGGTTGAATTCATCCGACCCTCGACTTTAACAAGGGCCCCAGTCCCTGAACTAGCCACACAGCCCCACAGCATGATGGGACTCCACCAAATTTGACAGTAGGTTGCAGGTGTTTTTCTTGGAATGCGGTGTTCTTCTTCCGTCATGCAAAGCGCTTTTTGTTTTGACCAAATAACTCCATTTTTGACTCATCAGTCCAAAGCACTTTGTTCCCAAATGAATCTGGCTTGTCTAAATGAGCATTTGCATACAACAAGCGACTCTATTTGTGGCGTGAGTGCAGAAAGGGCTTCTTTCTCATCACCCTGCCATACAGATGTTCTTTGTGCTAATTGCGCTGAATTGTAGAACGATGTACAGATACACCATCTGCAGCGAGATGTTCTTGCAGGTCTTTGGAGGTGATCTGTGGGTTGTCTGTCACCATTCTCACAATCCTGCTCATATGCCGCTCCTGTATTTTTCTTGGCCTGCCAGACCTGCTGGGTTTAACAGCAACTGTGTCTGTGGCCTTCCATTTCCTGATTCCATTCCTTACAGTTGAAGCTGACAGTTTAAACCTCTGAGATGGCTTTTTGTAGCCTTCCCCTAAACTGTAAGACTGAACAATCTTTGTTTTCAGATCTTTTGAGAGTTGCTTTGAGGATCCCATGCTGTCTGTCACTCTTCAGAGGAGCGTCAAAGGGAAGGAAGCACAACTTGAAATTGACCACCTTAAATACCTTTTACCACTCATGATTGGACACTCCTGTCTATGAAGTTCAATGCTTAACGAGCTCATCCAACCAATTTGGTGTTGCAAGTAATCAGCATTGAGCAGTGACAGGCATTCAAATCAGCACAATGACAAGGGGACCCACATTTTTGCACAGCCAGTGTTTCACATTTGATTTAATTTCACACAACTAAATGCTGCTGCACTAAAAATCTTTGTTCAGAAAACACCCCAGTACTCCGATGTTCTAGGAAATGAAAGACATACCACTGTTATCTTTATTGTTGAAAGGAGAGTCAATTATTATGCAGGCTGAGAGGGGTTCCCAAACTTTTTCATATGACTGTACAATACACAGAACAGAGCACAAGTATCGTATATACTCACGTATAGGTCGGGTCTTGAAACCTGAAAAATCATAAAAATCAGACCCTGACTTATACGCCCGTTCAAAAATACGACACTTAATTATTATTATTTTTTTTGTACATCTTCTTGCCTCCTCCAATCTCACATCAGTTCCTCAGACACATCGAATTTTATTGCAGCAGCGCAGTTACCAATTTCTTTCGCCACTTCAACGACTTTCAATTTAAAACCAGCTTCATATTTAGATTGATAGACACTTGGAATAAGCGACCAAGCACTGTGGTAGACAGTATGACGTTAGGTACTTTCAAAACTCGACTCGATGTTTTTTTGGAAGAAATAAGTGGATTGGACTGGCAAGCTTTGTTGGCTGGAATGGCCTGCTCTCGTCTGGATTGTTCTAATGTTCTAATAGATAAGGGATGCTCCTACGATAACGGTATATGAGGGTGAGAGGTACAAAAACACAAATCAGTGCCACCGTCTCCAACCCATATAACATAGCTGGTCCCACTACCGTCCTGTAGACCTTCCCTTTCACTCTTGCTGATACCCGTCTGTCACAAATCACTCCTGACACTCTTCTTCACCCGCTCCACCCTGCCTGCACTCTTTTTTTCACTTCTCTTCCACAATCCCCATTACTCTGAACTGTTGATCCGAAGTATTTAAACTCATCCACCTTTGCCAACTCTGCTCCCTCCATCCTCACCATTCCACTGACCTCCCTCTCATTCACACACATGTTTTGTGTCTTGGTGGTCCTACTGACCTTCATTCTTCTCCTCTCCTCTCATATCTCCACCTCTCCAGGGTCTCCTCAACCTGCTCCCTACTATCGCTACAGATCACAATGTCATCAGCAAACATCACAGTCCACGGGGACTCCTGTCTAATCTCGTCTGTCAGCCTGTCCATCACCATTGCAAATAAGAAAGGGCTCAGAGCCGATCCCTGATGTAATCCCACCTCCATCTTGAATGCATCTGTCACTCCTACCGCAGACCTCACCACGGTCACACTTCCCTCGTTCATATCCTGTACAACTCTTACGTACTTCTCTGCCACTCCCGACTTCCTCATACAATACCACAACTCCTCTCAGTCACCCTGTCATATGCTTTCTTCAGGTCCACAAAGACGCAATGCAACTCCTTCTGGCCTTCTCTGTTCTTCTCCATTGTCAGGGATGCCAGGGACCGGATGTGGGTCTGCGCCCACCCTGGATCACCTGGGGGCCGCCGCCCTGGTTGCTTTGGGGGCCACGGGTTGAGGGCATGGAAGCCCCACCCTGCAGGGTCACCGCCAGGAGGCGCCCCAATGCCTTGGACCTGTTCCCTCAGCACTTCCGCCACACCAGGAAGTGCTGGGGGGAAGATTAGGAAGGACACCCGGAGAGCTGCCGGGAGAACAGCCGGCACTTCCGCCACGCTGGGGCGTGGCCAACGAGGGAATGCCGGGAGCCACCTGGAGCTCATCTGGGAGAGGATAAAAGGGGCCGTCTCCCTTCATTCGAGGCTGGAGTCGGGTGGAAGAGGGACGAGGCATGAGAGGAGTGTGGAGGCGGCCCCAAGAAAAGGCATTGTGTGGCCAGGACTGTGTGTTTGGGGTTTGTGCACTTTATTCTGTGTCTGAGTGACAATTATATTTGTAAATATTGTATATCATAAAACGTGTGGTGGTGATTAAGAACATGTCCGCCTGTCTGTGTCCGGGTCGGCTCCACATCTGGCGTAGTCGGCAGGATACTCCGCCTGTTTCAAGGCGGGGATCTGGAAAATGTAATCTTGTTGTGGACGGCCCGGCGCAGCAGGGGATGCCACCCACGTACAGGGTAAAGGAACCCCACGGACCGCCAGGGGTCCGCAGGAGAGCCATTTTCCCCTATTGCGGGCTGGCGGCGTGCAAGCCATGAGTGCAGCGGTCTCCGAGGAGCGCGCCGTTGCTGGAGTCGGGTGGAAGCAGGACGAGGCAGAAGAGAGTGTGGAGGCGGCCCGAAGAGAAGGCATTGTGTGCCCAGGACTGTGTTTGGGGTTTGTGCACTTATTTGAACTGGGTCTGAGTGACCATTTAATTGTAAATATTGTACATAATAAACATGTGGTGGTGAAGAACAACATGTCCGCCTGTCTGTGTCCAGGTCGGCTCCACACCATCAACACCCTCAGAGCAAATGTCACATCTGTGGTGCTCTTTCTTGGCATGAAATTATACTGCTGCTCACTAATCATCACCTCACTTCTTAACCTACCTTCCACTACTCTTTCCTGTAACTTCATGCTGTGGCTCATCAATTTTATCCCCCTGTAGTTCCTACAGCTCTGCACATCCCCCTTATTCTTAAATATCGACACCAGTACACTTCTTCTCCACTCCTCAGGTATCCTCTCACTTTCCATGATTCCATCAAACAATCTGGTGAAAAACTCCACTGCCATCTCTCCTAAACACCTCCATGCTTCCACAGGTATGTCATCTGGACCAACGGCCTTTCCATTCTTTATCCTCTTCATAGGTGTCCTTCCTCCTTGCTAATCCGTTGCACTTCCTGATTCATTATCTCCACATCATCCAACCTCTTCTCTCTCTCGTTCTCTTCATTCATCAGCCTCTCGAAGTACTCTTTCCATCTGCACTGTCCAAGAAACAACTAAGGGATCCAAGTCACGTCAATTAAAACAAAGGCAAAGCAAGTTAATCAGCAGCAAAAAACGACTCACTAATTAAGAAGATGGTTAGAATGAACACCTGCAGCCACTGCGGCCCACCAGGACTGGACTTTGACACCCCTGCCTTACTTGTTTCTTTTTCTTTAATGAGACACCAAACGAGCCGCCACATGACCAGCTCACCTGACAATAAAGAAAGGTGAAGGTCTTTGTCGTGTTGGTCTGCTCAGGTGACCCAAACATCTTGACGGTGGTCTTAGAAAAAACAGAAAATCAGCAGTCTGCTGTGGCAGAACGAGAGCAGCGACAAGTCCTGATATTCAATAACAGCTTTAATTAACAGCAAGAATCAGCTCCTCATTAAGAGATTGGTTGGAGTGAAATTGGCTGGAGTTTGACGTTCCAGTTTAGCTGGTTATCTGTCGGCTCATTTCAAATCTCATTTCTGTTTGGCTTCCATTTAATGAAGAAACAAATCAGCTCAGAGGACTGAATCCTTAAAAACAGGGCGATTAAAATGAAGGGAAAAGAGTTAATTAGCAGTGAAAACTGGTCACTGATTAAGAAAAGGGTTAGAATGAAAAACTGCAGCCACTGCGGCCCACCAGCACCGGAGTTGGACACCCCTGCCACCCCTGGTCCAGAGCGAAACCTGAGAGGAACCAATGACGGCCCCTGCCAGGATGGGTCCTGCTCCCTTACCTGGCCCAGAGGCCCGAGGATATAAAGCACTTCTAGGGATCAGTGATATTCTCCTGCCGTGCCACGCCAGGCAGCAGCTCCTCCAGGGCTGGCATCCTAGCACCCACAGGGCAATGGACTGAGGAACGGGGAAGGGCAGTACAGTGGGTGACAGTTAGTCCATCTTTACAAACGGTGGCAGCATCATTGTCTTGAGGGATGCCACTATGGACACCCACAGGGCAGCATGGGGTCCCAGGGGTCCATCCTGCCAGGTTCTGTGGGGGCTGTCAGAGGAGCTATTGATGGCACAAGTACCGTTGGGCTCCTGCCAGACCTGGAAGTGACTCCCAGGGTAACAGATTGAGCACCGGATGTACACCCGGGTCAGGAGTTAAAACTGAGCCCACCACTCGACTTGGGGTCAGAATCATGAGGAAGTGGAAGAACTTTGATGGAAGATGAAGGAGAAGAAGCTTAGTGCCTATTTGAATATACTGAAGTAAGGAAACTGGAAACCCCGTGAAGGTGCGGATGTATAAACGCCTTTTTGTTCCACCCAGGATTGTGTCGTGAAGTTGTGTCAGGGGGTTTAGGGTGCCGCAACGCCCCCTACAGGCCAGAGCCCTTTATTTATTTAGATCTGTAACAGGCTCCATAAATAGCCATGAGTAGATGATAACAGATCTTTGAGGCACCAACGGGTTCTTGATTTTTAAACCGACTCTTGCTGCTTACCGTAACACAGACTCACTTTGGGTACTGCATATTAAGGATTTCTGTTTTGTCCACACATTAAGAATCCTTTCAAAGCCAACTTCATGAGCAGAGAACTTGTCCCAGAATGAAATGATTCACTGCCATGCAATGGCTCCAGGAAGGACTAAATAAAGTGAAAAGAGTGTAGAGGAGAACCCAAGATGACAAAATGCACGAAATCAGAGAGTTCGAAAACCATACCGTACCGTTTTTAAAGCCCGTTCTGTCCCGAGCAGGGCCGTGGGGTGCTGGAGCCTAATCCAGCAAACACAGGGCACAAGGCAGGAACAATCACACGCACACACCACACCACACACCCACTTGGACCCATTTTAACTTTGCCAATCTACCTAACCTGCCCGGCTTTGGACTGTGTGGGGGAAACCAGAGCACCGACACACGGGGAGAACATGCAAACACCACACAGGGAGGACCTGTAATGTTAACTATAGGGCGGAGTGGTAGCTCTGAGGCTAAGGATCTGCGCTGGTATCCCGAAAGTTGCCGGTTCGAATCCTCTTCACTGCCCAAAGAGATCCTACTCTGCTGGGCCCTCGAGTAAAGGACCTTAACCTTCAATTACTCCAGGGGTGCTGTACAATGGCTGACCCTGCGCTCTGACCCCAAGGGGTATGTGAAAATTAACAAATTCCGAATATGATAAATTGTATAAGGCAAAATAAAGAACAAACAAAAACTAGTGGCATTGTTGGGGACTTCCATGGCTTTAGTCCTTAATCTTTAAAAAAAAAAAACCTCCCCGTCCCTGTTCCAACCCCTACTCTTCTAAAGCCTCAGCCCTTCTTCATCCCATTTTTCATTCTGGCATTGTATGGTCCTCTGTGCGAAAACTCCATGTCAGGGCGCCCACTTTTACAAATGTGAGAAAACTCCATGCTGAGTCCCCTATTTCACTCCTCAACTACACACGTCGAACCCCCAAAACAAGTATATTGAAGTAACGGGGTGCTAAGTCCCTAAAGAGTGCTAATGCTTAAAGTGTACTTACTGCGCCACCGTGCCGCCCACCCCTGAGTTCGAATATTCAAATTGTTTTAAAAAAAGTGTGTATGTGGAGACACTCTTACCACAAATAAACTCCTTAACGGTGCCGCGATTTTACGTACAGACGAGTCGCCTCGGGAAGGTGACATTCACGGTGGCTGTGCAGTCCGTTCACGTAATTTCAGAGCCCAGGACATTCACGCAAAACGTAATGAAAGTGCGAACGCGTGCTCATTAAGTTTACGCAAGCACACATAAAATAGCTGAGGGTTAACACGTTTACACCCGCTTCTGTCTGAATAACATAAAAGCAGCACAAAAGTGGTAGTAGTGACTGAGGATCTTAAAACCGCGACATTGTGGGTTCTACTGACCAAGAGCAAGTCAATTCACCTGCCGGTGTAATAAGGCAAATGTGTGGAATCAGTTGTGTCTCTCAGATGTTTTAAGTGAAAGATGTCAGCCAAATAATAAGTAATAATGACTGTAGTGGCTCAACAACAAGCAGTGCCACCCTGTAGGGGCTCAATAACAAGCAGTGTCAACCTGTAAGGGCTCAATAACAAGCAGTGTCAACCTGTAAGGGCTCAATAACAAGCAGTGCCACCCTGTAACGGCCCAAAACTCAGATCATAATGGTAAAGGTGTACGATCCACACGAAACGACAAACGAAGTAGTGAAAGGGCAAGTCGATCCACGCAGACTCGAATGAGAGTAACGGATCGACTCCCTCGGGTATACATTTCACAGACCGAGGTGACAGAAACAGATTTACAGAAGACGGGGAGTTAAGAAGGAGCCAAGTTTGTGACAGCGCAAGTCAAAAGCAACAGATATGGGGGACAAGACGACTTTCACGGAATCTCGACAGAAATAAAGAGGGAAGTCCGGATGACCCCTTCACGTTTACAGTACGTGAAGACGAGCGCCGGGTTACAGACACATGGTGTGGATACTGAAGAGCTGAGCAGCGCGACACGACACTACACGGACACGCACAGGCACAGGCGGTGAAGGAAACAGCGAAGGAGCACACATGGAGCGATCCACCCGGAGCGGAGCGGAGCAGAGCAGAGCAGCGAGGAGGTCAGGTCACTTAAACAGCCCAACTTGTCAAACTGTGAAGTGCTTCTCGCTGCTCTCTTACCGCGGCTAAAGTTTCCCAGCACGGCGACTCAGCTGTTAAATCAAATATCACTTCATAATGATTACAGCGCGAGCCCGCTGACAACTTACCGCAATCGGTGGCCTTCCGCTCCTTCGCGTGCACCCGCCCGGTTAACTTAAAAAGTCGAGGAAACGATGTACAAAGTTACAGCTGGAGAAATCCCTTGTTGTGCAACGTTTGTTTTCACCGTGCAAAAGTCAGCTCGCTCTCTCTCTCTCTCTCTCTCTCTCTCTCACTCACTCACTCACTCACTCAGTCACTCCCCCTCCTCTCTCTCTCTCTCTCTCTTTCTCTCTCTCTCTCCCTGCGTCTTTCATTTACATGCCACGCAGGCCTCCCAAAAGGAGTGCTTCCCTCTTTTCCCCTCCTTGATGGGGAGGAGGCGTTTATTTTGCAAGAAAAGTGAGTAAACTTGGATGTTGTTCGCGCTGGCACGTTGCGCTGCTCGGTTTACAGTTTGGCCGGGCTTCCTGGTTATATTTACTACCGCGCACCGAGGGGGATCAAGTCAGGAAATGCACACAATTAAACAGCCATCTGCACGCAAGGCTCGGCGAGAACGACTTGGACTCGTCCGCGGGCCACTTTTCGCAATGTCCGATTTTCAAAGGGACCCTCCACCAGGTATCAGTGACTCCCCCACTAACAAAAACTCAATAACTTTCTTACGGACTGACAAACAGATGGGCACCTCGTCAACCTTGCGGACTTACTGTAAACTAATCTGCACGTCCACTACAATGTGGAGTGAAGAGCCCAGCCAAGCACTTCCATTTTTATTGGATGCGTCGATGTCTGGTAAAAAGTTTTAAGTGAGTGTGTGTATGCGGCTGAATGTACATACCATACCATTTTCTAAGCCCACTTAATCCTGAACAGGGTTGCACTGTGGGGATGTAGGGGGTATGGAGCCAATTCTAGCAAGCATGGGATATAAGACAAGAACAATCCCTTGGACTGGGTGAACTCACTCACACACACAAACATACCACATGGGCCCATTTAGTATGGCCAGTCCAACTAGGGGCATGGGAGGGTGGTGCACTGGATCACCCGTGGGACAGACCGTGGGTTAATCTGCATGTTGACCTCTCGTGTAAGTCACTGTGGATAAAAGTGTCTGCTAAGCAAATAAATGTAAATGTGAATCTATCTCTATCTATCTATCTATCTATCTATCTATCTATCTATCTATCTATCT
>JANRMT010062806.1:116127914-116156230 GCA_026402145.1 Polypterus bichir lapradei | reverse complement strand
TATATATTTCTACGCATGGAAGTGTGTCTTTCTGTCTGTCTGGCCAGGAATGTGAGGCTATAGCTTGAAGCCTAAAGAGTTGGAAAGGCGGCACCAACTTAACAAGTCGGAAGAAGAAAGTAGTGCGAGGCTACTGCATGAAGCTGAAAAAAAGCATTTCCATCACCAAAGTGAAACTGCCGAGAAAAGGCAAACTCATTTAGTCGCTAATACACAAGCGAGGCAAGCACATCAGCCAAACGAAACCTCCAAGGAGAAAGAAACTCACTTAGCCGCTGATAGACAACGGAGGTGAGAACATCGGCAAAGCAAAACCACTGACTCTGCATTTCAATTTTTTTTCTGATTTCATTTCAATTGTTTCTAGGAGCTTTATATATACACTGTATCTATATATATATATATATATATATATATATATATATTACAAACAGCTTGCTAGTACCAGGTTTTTGTCTTCAGAACTTCCAAAGGGATTTTGATCCATATTGACCTGATAGCAACACGCAGTTGCTGCAGATTTGTCAGCTGCACATCCATGATGTGAATCTCCTGTTCCACCACATCCCAAAGGTGCTCTACTGGGTTGAAATTTGGGGCCTCATGCATAATGCCGTGCGTAGAATTCACACTAAAACAGGGCATAAGGACAAAAGCGGAAATGTGCGTACGCACAAAAAAATCCAGATGCATAGATCTGTGCGTTCATCAACTTCCACATTCTTCCGCTCCATGAATCCCGGTCAGCGTGAAAAGTAACACACGTGCACGCGCCTGCTGTCCCACCCCAAACTCCTCCCAGAATTACACCTCTTTGAATATGCAAATCAATATAAAAAGCTTTTAAGCTCAGCGTTCTGTGAAAAGGCAATGGCAAATGCGCAAAGGGGGAAATTGAAGAATTTCAGTGAATACCAAGTGGAGGCAAAAAAAAACATTCTATTTATTGGTTTAAACAGTGATATAAACAACAAAAGTAAGTTGATCGAGTGACATAGACTGTCAGAGAAACTCGAAAGCTCACGTTCACAAAGAAAAAGAAGTTTTCAGATATGTAAGTCGCCGTGAAAAGGCGAGTCATAGCCCACCATCTGAGTGTCATATGAAAGCTTATTAGGGTACAGAGTGTGACAAATAGGGGGCGCTGTCGTCCCCTTGAACCCTCGGATCAGACGCCAGGCACCAGATAAAAGTCCAATAATTTTTATTCGGACAATAATGATGTGCACCAAGCACCCTCCACTCCACAATACTCATACACAATACAATAATTAAATCAATACAATAATCCTCCACTCCCAGACGCGTTGTCACCCTTCCTCCCAACTCAGCTCAACGCTGGGATCTCCCACAGTCCTATTTATAGTTCTTGACCCGAAAATGTTTCTCTTCTCACTGTCCATGTGACTGGCAATACTTCCGAGTCGGATGAAAACTCCTTTTCCGGGCTGTAGAGAAAATAGTCCTTGATCCTCCCTGCAGCATCCTCTGGCGGCCCCCATGGTATCCAGCAGGGCTGTGAATAAACACTCCATTGTCCATGATTCCCTGCTGGCATTCGGAGCACCTCCATGCTGCATGGAGGGCTCCATCTAGCGGCCTGAGAGTACTGGCCGGGATGAATGGCCAGCCATATACCACAAGAGAAAAGAAAAAAAATAGGGACACAGTGGGGATAAAAGCTCAAAATGTCAACTTTAATCTCAAAATTTCCACTTTAATCAAGTAGTTTATTTTGTCATTAAAGTAAACTTCATCTTAAAATCGTTTAATTTACTAGTTTCTCAAATCCCATCGTAACTAAAGTAACTCATGTAAATACGCGCTTTATAAAGTGGCTCAGGTTGTGCAATATTATAACTGTAGTGCAAGTTTACAGTAAGGTGATTGTACTTATAAGTACTGTCACACATGTGCGCTTAGGAGGCAGTCAACAAGCCCAGAGGTGAGCAATATACTATCTCTCTCTTGTGGACTCAACCCGGGCACAGACAGGCGGACATGTTGTTCTTCCACCACCACACGTTTATTATACAAATATTTACAATAATATTAAATGGTCACTCAGACCCAGTTCATGCACAATACCCCAAACACACAGTCCTGGCCACAAATGCCTCTTCTTTGGGCCGCCTCCACACCTCTCTCGTGCCTTGTCCTTCTTCCACATGACTCCAGCTCTGAATGAAGGGAGACGGCCCCTTTTATATACTCCTGGACGAGCTCCAGGTGGTTCCCAGCATTCCCCTCTTGGCCACGCCCCAGCGTGGCGGAAGTGCCGGCTGTTCTCCCGGCACCTCTCCGGGTGTCCTCCTAAATCTTCCCCCCAGCACTTCCTGGTGTGGAAGAAGTGCTGAGGTCACAAGTCCCCAAGGCATTGGGGCGCCTCCTGGCGGTGACAACGGGCCCCTACAGGGTGGGGCTTCCATTCCCTGAACCCGTGGCCCCCAAAGCAACCAGGAAGGCGGCCCCCACATGATCCCAGATAGGCACACGCCCACTTCCGCTCCTCAAAGGCGTCCCGGCCGGGTCGTGGCCCCTGGCATCCCTGACACTCTGTATCTACAGAACCAAAGAAGAAAAGTAATAACAACACTCACTCACCAACAACACTTCCGGTAACTGAAAATGGCTTCCTACCAACCACTCCTTCCATGGTGACGTCACTTACAGCTCCTTTGGATGACATCACTTTCCGGTCCCACATTGATGATGTCACTTCCGGCCATTCCAGATGTCGCCACTTCCGGCCATTCCAGATTATGTCACTTCCAGTCCCGCATTGATGACGTCACTTCCGGCCATTCCAGATGATGTCACTTCCAGTCCCGCATTGATGATGTCACTTCCGGCCATTCCAGATGACGTCACTTCCGGCCATTCCAGATGATGTCACTTCCAGTCCCGCATTGATGATGTGACTTCCGGTCATTCCAGTTGACGTCACTTCCAGTTCCCACTAACATCACTTCCTGCCAACTCATTTCCTGTAGCCATTTTGTTATATAAACGCTGATTCCACTACTGTAAGCTGTCAACTGTTTGGATTTTTCAACGCGTATTGACCCGATAACAACCAGATATTATACGAGGCAATTCCCTAACTCTTTTTTGCTATTTTGAGTCCGTTATTTCATCACAGTACAAACAGTTCTACAAGGAGCACTTGATGGACTGATTGAGTGCGTTTATCATTCTTGGGATGAAACTCTTTCTGAACCGTGAGGTCCGTACAGGAAAGAATCTGAGTGCAGTTCAAATAGACTGTGAGCATGGCTGAGGCAGCGTGTGCTTGATGCTGTACACCGATTTTCTCTTTCCGATCAGCAGCTGTAGAGCTGTTATTCCTCACTCAGATACAGTGATATAAATACTCTGAGTGGTGTAGTAAGAGTAATATGGAAAAAGATGATCCACTGTGGCAACCTCTAATGGGAGCAGCTGAAAGAAGAAAAAGAAGGTGCAGTGAGAGTAACAACGCTAAAGCAGCTATGGTATTTGGAGTAGTCTGATCATTCCCTGGACCATTATATTGTTACAGGTTAATTACAATCAGATGCCTTAAACTAATAAACAATATGCGCTTAATTTCAGTGTATATGATAAAGCCGCGTCATGGATGTGGATCTAAAAAAGAAAGGGAAACCACACTGGAACAAAAGCTGTGCTTTGACACGGTGCCGCCAGTTTACAAAACCTAGTGGAGAACTTGAGCACACCAGGGTTTGAGCTAGCACAAAAATGTGCATGGCTTTATGCCAAGTTTAGGTTTTATACATCACGATTTCAGCGTGGAAACGAGAGTATGCAACGGGAGTAACCCTGGTGACTGTGGAGGCCATTTGAGTCCAGTGAACTCATTCCCATGTTCAAAAATCCAGTTTGAGATGATATGAGCTTTGTGACAATGGCATGTTTTCCTGCTGGAAGGAGCTATCAGAAGATGGGCACACTGCAGTCATAAAGGGAAGGACACGGTCTGCAACAATACTCAGGTATGCTGTGGAATTTAAAGGATGCTCAATTGGTACTAAGGGGCCCAAAGTGTGCCAAGAAATATTCCCCACACCATTACACCACTACCACCACCCTGAACCGTTGATACAAGGCAAGATGGATCTCTGCTTTCATGTTGTTGACACCTAATTCTGACCCAACCATCTGAATGTCACAGCAGAAATTGAGACTCATCAGACCAGGCAAAGTTTTTCCAATCTTCTGTTGTCTAGTTTTGGTGAGCCCGTGTCAAATGTAGCCTGGTCTTAGCTGACAGGAGTGGCACCCCGTTTCCAACCCTATGTTGGACTTAATGGATTTACATGATGCAAGAGGAATCATCTAACAGTTCCAGATTCTCCACTTGTAGGTTTATTTCCTGAGACTTTTTGTGGATATTGCACACAATAACTCAAGGACATCCATAGAAGTTAAGGAGAATTGCATTTAAGACTGGAGCCAGGAAGCTCTTCTTCATACAAAGAGTTGTGTGACTCTGGAACTAATGATCGAGGCATGGAGTTGAAGTAGAAAGCTGGACAACTTTGAAGAAGGATGTGGATGAGCTATGGGGACAGCTTAGCTATTAGCTAAACAAACGGGCTCAATGGGCTGAATGGTCTCCTTTCGTTTGTCAAATTCCGTATGTTTCTTATGTAACAGGACTGGGGGTAGGGGGCTTTTATGGTAATCCCAGTTATGTAATGCAGTGTGGTAATTCCCACTGTTGCTTTTGGGTGCACGAAGACTTGATCTTTTCATCAAGGTGGGGGGTTCACCCTTGGTGATTTCAGCGGGGCCCTCCCTTGATGGTTATGACATGCGTACACTGAATCATTTCTTTGAGCAGAAGGGGAGGTCCCTATTGGTGATTGTGTCTCAATAACACACAATAGTGTCATCAAGAGGTGGGGGGGATGATTTGGTGAATAGGCCCGTTGCCGTCACTGGTCCCTGGGCACGCACCCAGAATGCTCTGATGGTAGACGCGCCCCTGGATTCGACTTGGGGTTCCCCCTTGTCTGGTTTAAATTGTTTTTTTATGTCACATGTGTTGGTTGTTAAGTTTCTGTGTATGTAAGTATCTTGTCCTGTGTGCCATGTATTCTGTGGGTGGTTCCCCAGAAGGCAGAGCCACCTACTCATCACCGCCAAGGAACTGCCCTCAACCTTATAAAGACTGCGGCAACCCACAGTCCCTTGCGGTTCATTGAATGTGCTTGTGGTAGTGATGAGTTTTCTTGGTGACATTCTGAATTGTTTAGACCTCTTTGCTCTGTATTTTGACTGCTCTATAGATTTGTAATTGGGACATTGTTTGTCTTGAATTGCCTTTGCCTTTGTAGGCATCTCCTTTAGCCTTTTCTGCTCTGTGGAACATTATCTTGTTACAGAGCAATTTTGTAATATAAAAAGTTTATTTATTAACATTCTGTGTTGTCCTTTGTGTGAACAGCCGGGTTTTTGACTGTATTTCCCCCTCTAGAGGGCATTTTTGGACTTTCATGCTTTGAGATTCTTGCACTCATGACAAAAAAATGAAAGATAGGGATAAACAAAAGACAAAATAAGAGACAGTACAGAGGAAAATCACAAATAGCAGGGCCAGGGCCTGCCGGGACGCTCAGGAGATGGAAGGACAAGGGATTAGAGCGTGAACAGGGCACTATCTCCCCCTGAGTGTTATATGGCAGACCCGGGTTGAGGGGCAGTAGGGGGACATGGAGTTGTTTAACTCAGTCCTTTTGGGTTCCATGGGTGCCACCAGGGGGGGCTGCAAGGACCAAGGAGCCCCATTTCCTGGGGTTTGTGCTTCATTCGGAAGTGCATGCAGACCACGTGTGTGGAGGAGTGGGGGGTGGCTAAAATAAAAGGAGCTGCCTGCATCAGATGGACAAGCCAGAGTCGGAGCTGGGAGGAAGACGAGTAACACTTGACTGGTGGAGGGCAGTGCGGTGGATAGAGGAAAAGCTGATTTGGAGGAGAGACAACTGTGTGTTGTGCTTCATTTGTCAGATATTGTGTAATAAAATACCTTTTATTTGAACCCGGGACTGTCTTGGTGTGGTCGTGTTGGGGCTCTCTGGTGCCCTCTAGTTTTCACACACTTTTGGCCATTAATACGGGTCTTCTGTTCCAACCAGTGTGATATTTTATCCACTAGCCCACCTTTCCAAACCTTCTTAATATCTGATGTCCCAGCTTCTCTCTGGAAACTCTTCCCTCCACCATTTGACTGCTTGCTGCTAGTGATGAGTGAAATGGGCAGGTTTCAATTTTTATGCAGTTTTGCAGAAAAAGACACTCAAATTCTTTTTTGCTGTTGATTTAGCATCTGCGAAATGCGAAACCAGCTAAAAGAAGATTTTACTCCCAGGAAGTCGGAATCCTCTCAAATAAACACTTTTCCTTTTTCAGATTGCGTTGTGCCTGGAAAATTTGATGCAATGTGTGCAAATCTTCAAACGGACGCACTTCAGGGTTTTAGTCCACAGCGATTCATTTGGCGACGAGGGTGGGATACGCACTGCGAATAGGTGAAGTGTAGTGCAACGCTGCCTAGAACTGAGACGCTTTGTGGTGTGAGTCCGCAGCATTTCACACATCCATGGAGCAAATGCAAATTCTATAAATGCAAATAGTACACTTGTGAAATTTGCTGATGTCACCCAATATGGAGGGATGGCAGACACTGAGGAGGCAGCAAGAAGAATTCTAAAAGCTTCCAGAAAGGGCAGTTTCATGTAAAAAAGTGCAAAGGCTACACATGGGCAAAGGGAACATCAGTTACAAATACAAGATGGGAGACTCTGAGCTACAGGAAGCAACCTATGGCAAAGATTTAGAGGTTTAGGAGTTGCTGCGGATGATTTTGATTGGAAAATGGCACAATCTAAAAGTCCCGCCACGTCCATTTCTTCCAGTTTTATTGGTGCAGTGCACCCAAACCACAGACTACAAATCCCACAAGCCCCTCCACATCAGTGCAAACCTGTTTAAAGACACCGACCCCAATTTACAAACAGAAATCGGTGCAACCAGTGTTGTTATTCAAATTTAACAATCACTCAACAAGACATACTTACATACAAATTAAACCCCCTATGTGGCCCGCTACAATTCTACCTAACATCAATGATCTCAGTCAGTCCACATGGTTTTCAGGCTCCATGTGGAAGAATTAGACGATAACGGCCATGTGGACCTCTGGCCTTCAATCCATCAATGTAGGGACTTCATGGTGCACTGATCAGGTGGTGGTGGTGCAGCTCACAACCACAGAAAACCAGAAAAAGAACAGAAGAGAAAGTAAGGGTTAGTACGGATTGTGGAGCCACAATAGAAACGATAATTCAATGAATATACAGAATATCAGGGTTACACTAAGAATAACCCAGCCACAGAGGATGCACAAACCAGTGTGTTCCTTCGTGCCGCGTGCCGATCCCAAGCCCAGATAAATGGGGAGGGTTACGTCAGGAAGGGCTTCTGGTGTCAAATTTTGCCAAATCAATATGCGGACAGCAATACAAATTTAAATACCGGATCGGTCGAGCCCCGGGTTAACAACGACCGCCTCCAGTAGTGTTAGCCAACAGGATGCTGGTGGAAATTGGGCTACTGTTGGCTGAAGAAGGAGAAGAAGGGGGGAGACGTGTCCAGAGGCAGGAGGAGAGGAGGAAGGTAAAGAGAGTGGAACTGAGGGTAGGAACTTTGAAAGTTGGCAGTATGACTGGTAAGGGGAGAGAGTTAGCAGATATGATGGAGAGAAGGAAGGTTGATATATTGTGAGAGCAAGACACTACATGGAAGGGGAGTAAGGCCAGGTGGATCGAAAATGGATTCAAAATTGTTCTATCATGGTGTGAATGGGAGGAGAAATGAAGTAGGAGTTATTCTGAAGGAACAGCATGTCAAGAGTGTTTTGGAGGTGAAAAGAGTGTCAGACCGAGTCATGATTATGAAGCTGGAAGTTGGAGGTGTGATGATGAATGTTGTTAGTGCATATGCCCCACAAGTTGGGTGTGCAGTGGGTGAGAAAGAAGATATTTGGAGTGAGTTGGATGAGGTGATGAACAGGGTACCCAAGGGACAGAAAGTCATGATTGGAGCGGATTTCAATGGGCATGTTGGTGAAGGGAACAGAGGAGATGAGGAAGTGATGGGTAGGTATGGTGTCAAGGAGAGGAATGAAGAAGGTCAGAGGATAGTGGATTTTGCCATAAGGATAGACATTCCAATAGGAATTCGCCAGGCTAATACAGTGGAGCACTTTAAAACACTGCTGAAAACATATTACTTTAACATGGCCTTTCTATAACTTCAATTTAACTTAATTTAACTTAATCCTGATACTCTATATGTTCAATTTCCTCATAATAACTATTCAGGGTAGCTCTACAATCCATACTGACCCCTACTCTCTTTTCTGTTTCTTTTTCCGGTTTCTTTGTGGTGGTGGCCTGCGCCACCTCCACCTACTAAAAGCTTCATGATGCTCCAACAATGATGGATGGACTAAAAGGCAGAATTCTACGTGACCATCATCATCAAGCCTTTCCGTGAGAACCCTAAATCCAAAGAGGACTGTTTCATTTATGTTAGGTAGAATGCCCAGAGGGGACTGGGCGGTCTCATGGTCTGGAATCCCTACAGATTTTATTTTTTTTTCTCCAGCCATTTGGAGTTTTTATTTTGTTTTTTCTGTCCCCCCTGGCCATTGGACCTTACTCTTATTCGATGTTAATTAATGCTGATTTATTTTGTTTTCGTATTGTGTTTTTTATTTTTCTATTCTTTATTATGTAAAGCACTTTGAGCTACTGTTTGTATGAATATGTGCTATATAAATAAATGTTGTTGTTGTTGTTGTTGGTGAATACGTATTTTAAGAGGAGGGAGGAACATAGGGTTACGTACAAGAGTGGAGGAAGATGCACACAGGTAGATTACATCCTATGCAGAAGAGTCAATCTGAAGGAGATTGAAGACTGCAAAGTTGTGGCAGGGGAAAGTGTAGTTAGACAGCATAGGATGGTGGTCTGTAGGATAACGTTGGAGATCAAGAAGAGGAAGAGAGTGAGGGCAGAGCCAAGGATCAAATGGTGGAAGTTGAAAAAGGAAGACTGCAAGGTTGAGTTTAGGGAGGAGGTGAGACAGGCACTGGGTGGCAGTGAAGAATTACCAGACAGTTGGGAAACTACAGCAGAAGTAGTAAGGGTGACAGCAAGATGGGTGCTTGGAGTGACATCTGGAAAGAGGAAGGAGGAAAAGGAAACCTGGTGGTGGAATGAGGAAATACAGGAGACTATACAGAGGACGAGGATGGCAAAGAAGAAGTGGGATAGTCAGAGAGATGCAGAAAGTAGACAAGAGTACAAGGAGATAAGGTGCAAGGTGAAGAGAGAGGTGGTGAAGGCTAAAGAAAAGGCGTACAATGAGTTGTATGAGAGGTTAGACACTAAGGAGGGAGAAAAGGACCGATGGGCTAGACAGAGGGACCAAGCTGGGAAAGATGAGCGGCAGGTTAGGGTGATAAAGGATAAAGATGGAAACGTACTCACAAGCGAGGAGAGTGTGTTGAGCAGATGGAAAGAGCACTTTGAGAAGTTGATGAATGAAGAGAATGAGAGAGAGAGAAGGTTGGATAATGTGGAGATAGTGAATCAGGAAGTGCAACAGATTAGCAAGGAGGAAGTAAGGACAGCTATGAAGAGGATGAAGAATGGAAAAGCCGTTAGTCCAGATGACATACCTGTGGAAGCATGGAGGTATTCTGGAGAGATGGCAGTGGAGTTTTTATCCAGATTGTTTAATTGTATCATGGAAAGTGAGAGGATGCCTGAGGATTGGAAAAGAAGTGTACTGGTGCTGATATTTAAGAATAAGAGGGATGTGCAGGACTGTAGTAACTACAGGGGGATTAAATTAATGAGCCACAGCATGAAGTTATGGGACAGAGTAGTGGAAGCTCAGTTAAGAAGTGAGGTGATGATTAGTGAACAGCAGTGTGGTTTCATGCCAAGAAAGAGCACCACAGATGAGATGTTTGCTCTGAGGGAGTTGATGGAGAAGAACAGAGTAGGCCAGAAGGAGTTGCATTGTGTCTTTGTGGACCTGGAGAAAGCATATGACAGGGTGCCTCAAGAGGAGTTGTGGTATTGTATGAGGAAGTCGGGAGTGGCAGAGAAGTACATAAGAGTTGTACAGGATATGTACGAGGGAAGTGTGACTGTGGTGAGGTCTGCGGTAGGAGCGACAGATGCATTCAACATTGTGGTGAGATTACATCAGGAATCAGCTCTGGGCCCTTTCTTATTTGCAATGGTGATGGGCAGGATGACAGACGAGATTAGACAGGAGTCCCCGTGGACTGTGATGATTGCTGATGACATTGTGATCTGTAGTGAGAGAAGGGAGCAGGTTGAGGAGACCTTGGAGAGGTGGAGATATGAGAGGAGAGGAGAGGAATGAAGGTCAGTAGGACCACCAAGACAGAATACATGTGTGTTAATGAGAGGGAGGTCAGTGGAATGGTGAGGATGCAAAGAGTAGAGTTGGTGAAGGTGGATTAGTTTAAATACATCGGATCAACAGTACAGAGTAATGGGGATTGTGGAAGAGAAGTGAAGAAAAGAGGGCAGGCAGGGTGGAATGGGTGGAGAAGAGTGACAGGAGTGATTTGTGACAGACGGGTATCAGCAAGAGTGAAAGGGAAGGTCTACAGGACGGTAGTGAGACCAGCTATGTTATATGGGTTGGAGACGGTGGCACTGAGCAGAAAGCAGGAGACAGAGCTGGAGGTGGCAGAGTTAAAGATGCTAAGAATTGCATTGGGTGTGATGAGGAGGGATAGGATTAGAAATGAGGACATTAGAGGGTCAGCTCAGGTTGGACAGTTGGGAGACAAAGTCAGAGAGGCGAGATTGCGTTGGTTTGGACATGTGCAGAGGAACGATGAGGGGTATATTGGGAGAAGGGTACTAAGGATACAACTGCCAGGGAAGAGGAGAAGAGGAAGGCCTAAGAGAAGGTTTATGGATGTGGTGCTAGAGAACATGCAGGTGATGGGTGTGACAGAACAAGATGCAGAGGACAGGAAGATATGGATGAAGATGATCCACAGTGTCAACCCCTAATGGGAGCAGACGAAAGAAGAAGAAGAAGAAGGGTTACACTAACATGAAGCTATGAGAAGGCCATGTTACAATAATGGGTTTTTATCATTTTTTTAAAGTGCTCCACCATATCAGCCTGGCGAATTCCTATTGGCAGGCTATTCCAGATTTTAGGTGCCTAACAGCAGATGGCCGCCCTCCTCACTACTTCTTTTAATTTTAGCTCTTAGAATTCTAAGTAGACCCTCATTTGAAGATCTAAGGTTACGATTTGCAGTTTAAGGTGTAAGACATTCTGAGATATACGATGGAGCAGATTATTGAAGGCGTTGTAAACCATAAGCAGGATTTTAAAGTCAATTCTAAATGGCACAGGTAACCAGTATAACGACGCTAAGACTGGTGTGATGTGCACAGATTTTCTTTTCCTAGTTAAGATTCTGGCAACTCCATTCTGCACTCATTGTTACTGATTGATGTCTTTCTTGGGTGGTCCCGAGAGTAATGCGTTACAGTAATCTACTCGACTAAAAACAGAAACTTCAACTAATTTTTCTGCATCTTGCATTGTTATAAGAGGTCTAACTTTGCTCTGTTTCTTACGTGACAAAATGCTGTCCTAGTAATCTGATTAATATGTGATTTCAAATTCAGGTCAGAGTATATAATCACTGTGACAGTTTAGGGCTTTCTCGCTCCCTTGTACTCTCAGACCACACGTCAGACACCAGATAAAAGTCCAAATACTGTACTTGATTTATTATTATAAATAAGTGCACAAAGCACGCACCTCTCCACAATTCTCAATAAACAATAATCCAAAATTCACAATCCTCCTCTCCCAGACGCTTAGCCACCCTGCCTCCCAACTCAGCTCGTCCGTCTGGGATTTCCCAGAGTCCTTTATAGCCCTTGACCCGGAAGTGTTTGTCCCTCAGTCCACGTGACTTTCTATCACTTCTGGGTCAGGTAAAAAACTCCTTTTCTTCATCCCGGAAGCACGTCATTTCTTCTGTTCATGTGACTGGGAATTACTTCCGGGGTGTAGGGAAAATAGTCTCTGGGCCTCCCTGCAGCGACACCTGGCGGCCCCCATGGTATCCAGCAGGGCTGTGCATTAAAAGTCCACTGTCCATAATTCCCTGCTGGCATTCGGGGCACCTCTATGCTGCAAGGAGGGCTCCATCTGGCAGCCTGGGGGTATTGGCCGGGATAAATGGCCGGACAGATCTCACATCACCCTTAAATTCTTTACTTCTGTCTTGACTTTTAAGCCTAATGGATCAAAGTCTATTACTAATATTCTATATATATCCATTTTTACCAATTACTAAGATTTCTGTTTTCTCCTTATTTCATTTGCTCATCCATTCAGAAACACAAGTAAGACATTGGGTGTCAGTGAACCAAGAGAGTCGGGGTCATCAGGCACTATCAATGAATACAGTAGTGTGCATCAGCATAGCTTTAGTAGCTCACGTTATGCCTTGAAATAATCTGGCCTCATGGAAGCATGGAGATCGAAAAGAGCAGACCCCGGAGATATCCGTGTGGACCACCGTATGGAATATCATGTGTCTTCAAAGTGTAATTACCACAACTAACAGAATTTTCTACCTGTTAAGTAAGACTCAAACCAGTTTAAGACACTGCCAGAGAGGCCCACCCACGGACTAAGGCGATTTCTAAGAATATTGTGATCAATGGTATCAAATGCAGCACTCAGATCTAAGAGGATGAGAACAGATAAATGGCCTCTGTTTGCATTCGCCCGCAAGTCACTGACTACTTAAACGAGTGTAGTTTCTGTACTGTGATAAGCACTGCTTATTAAGCAAAGTGCAGAAGCAATTAACAAGGTGTGGCATACGGTCAGGACCCTTGCCCGGCTGGGATACCTCCACGCTGGAAGGACCAAAGGGAAGGAGCATATCCAGAGCATTACCTCTCCAAGTGCTAGGTGGCAGCCCCCCTGGGTTGCAGCGGTGCCTCAGACTCCCGCAGGTCTCCATGGGAGCTGGCGTGTGATACAGCCCTGTAGGGTTCAGTGGGTGCTGCCAAGGGGCGCTTCAGTCGCTGCTGAGCCCTTTGGCGCAGCTGTTCTGCCAGACCCACTTCCGCCACATCCGGGTGCCTTATAAAAGTAGCCAGCATCCCCTACTCGGGAAGCCAGAGTCAGGAGTCCCAGAGGAGTAGAGGAAAGAGAGAAAGAAAAGAAAGAAGAAGAGATTTACTGAGCTACACTCGTGGAAAATGGAGGAAGGTGTTTCCCACGAGGTAAAAAGAACAAATAAAGAGTGTGTGTGCTTAACTTGTGTCCTGCATCTGTCTGTGTCGGGTTTGGGCCACAAAGGCAAATAAAATATTACATTAAATCATAAAAACTGTTGAGTCTACATTACGCTAGTACTATATGATGCACTAGTGAGACCACATCTGGAGTGTTGTGTACAGTTCTGGTCACCAAGCTACAAGAAAGACATAGCAGCACTCGAAGCAGTGCAGGGGAGAGCAGCCAGGTGCATCATGGGACTGAAGGACATGTTGTGTTGTCTTGAGCAGAGACGACCACATGGGGGCCTCCAAGCTTGAGGGTGAATCACATACTTGAGGATGTTCTTTCGTATGGACGCTTACCTGGGAAGTAGTTATGCCCCGTAAGACGTGACAAATCTTTTTTACATCTGCAGTGTCAGAATTCTCCATGCCGGAGTCTTTAAAAACGTGTTCTAATACCTCCGCTGTACTCCTTTTATCCATAGTTCAAAAATCTGGTGTTCTATTTTATCGCCTCCATCCATCCATTATCCAACCCACTATATCCTAACTACAGGGTCACAGGAGCCAATCCCAGCCAACACAGGGTGCAAGGCAGGGAACAAACCCCGGGCAGAGCACCAGCCCACTGCAGGGCACACACACACCAAGCACAATTTAGAATCGCCAATGCATCTAACCTGCATGTGTTTGGACTGTGGGAGGAAACCCACGCAGACATGGGGAGAACATGCAAACTCCACGGAGGGAGGACCCGGGAAGCGAACCCAGGTCTCCTAACTGCCAGACGGCAGCGCTACCCACTGTGCCACCCTATTTTATTGTTTCTATCCACAAAAACAACATAGACTTGGCACATATAGTAAATATAGTATAGTAAAAAAAAAACAAAAATACGTCATCGTGTTGCCACGTTCAGTTTAGCTCAGTGGTCTCAAACTCCGGTCCTGGAGGGCCACAGTGGCTGCAGGTGTTCATTCTAACCCTTCTCTTAATTGGTGGCCAGTTTTTGCTGCTAATTAATTCCTTGTTGACTAATTGACTTGTTTTTTAACTCTTTCAGGGAAGATGTCGACTTTTGTCAACAAGATCGATTGAGGGCGACAATGAACTGTAAACGGTGACAAAACCTGCCATTTATATTTTAGTTTGACTCACTTTGCTAGAAAGGAAGTTATCTTGGCTGGCTTGACTGAGATTCCCTGAGCTCGCGTGAGTAGTGAAGAGCAAACAGCTGGTAAAAATGGCATTGACATCTGACAAGAGATCGATGTAAATGCCCAGGCAAAATACTCTGACTTGTCGGGCTCCGTTTTTGATGTAAGTGATCTGGAGATCGAGATTGAAAACGCAAATGAGGTACCAGTATCTGCTGATTGCTCTCCAGTTGTTTGTGGTGCTGAATGTACTTTTATGTAGCTGATGCGCCCATGGCAGTGTTTGCCTTGGTGGACCACCACTTACGATGACAGGAGGGACAAACAAGATTGCGTCGTACCGCTACTGTGACCACATGAAAACAGCTTGGCAGCCAGCCTGTTGCTCATTCCTGCCAGCAGTCGTGCCACCCGTGAGTAGCTTGAGCCAAAAGAGACAGCAAACCGGCAGCCACAGCACGCAGCAACAGATGTTTTGATGTTGATTACTGTGTGAAACCACTGCTTTGTGTGCTTTTCAGGAAACTGCGTTTGTTTGGGAAAAATATTCAGCCCTCAAAGAGTTAAGATTTGTTCCTCTGAATTTCTTTCCTTAAATGGCACCCAAACAGAAATAAAACGTCAAGTGAGGGAGCCAACAGAAAACCAACTAAGTGAGGGCCTCAAACTCCAACCAGTTGCTTAATGAGGTGCCGATTCTTGTCGTTAATTAAACCCGTTCCTTAATTTCGTGGCTGGTTGCTGCTCTCGTGGTGCATTAGCAGACATTTCTGAAATTGTGGATTTTCTCTTTCTAAGAGCGCACGTTAAAATGTATTGTGGACCTGAGCAGATCGACATTCCTGAGACCTTCACCTTTCTTTATTTTCAGATATTAAATGATGGACACCAGTTGCTTTGGCTCCTTTTGTATCTCATTATTGTTTGGTTGCTAATTAAGGAAAAACGAAACAATTAAGAGGTCTGAGTCTTCAAGAGCAAGTCAAATAAAATGAATTCAAAAGAAGTTAATTAGCAGCAAAAAACAGGTCACTCATTCAAAAAAGGGTTAGAATGAAAACCTGCAGCCACGGTGGTCCTCCAGGACCAGAGTTTGAGACCATTGGTTTAGTTAGACTTGTGACTGAATGAAGGAGAGGATCCAACGCCACATGACCGACAAACACAGTTCTCATTTGTTGAGCATCACCAAATACAAATGACCATCAAGCAGTGCTGGCACAGTATATACCTCTCTGGTATACAGGGTTGCCATATGGTTACCAGCTTTGTAACCCTTTGGGCCAAAGGATCACGTAGTGCAGCATGGCTATGGAACCCTTCAATCCGAAGGGTCACATTGTGAAAGGGTTAAAGGGGACATGCATTGCAGACTGAAACCAGGAAGTGTTTCTTTACGCAAAGAGTTGTGGGACTTTGGAACAAACTGCTGAGGCATGGAGGTGAAGCAGAAACCTTGATAACCTTGAAGAAGAATCTGGATGAGCTATTGGGACAGCTTAGCTATTAGCTAGACAAACAGGCTCGATGGACTGAATGGTCTCCTCTCATTTGTCAAATTTCTTATGTTCTAATCATCTATAATTAGGAAGAGTCTCTTACAATTTATGTTGGCTTTTAAAGGCATCAATCAATCAATCAACATTTATTTATATAGCACATTTTCATACAAAAAAATGTAGCTCAAAGTGCTTTACAAAATGAATAGAAAAATAAAAGACACAATAAAAAATAAACATAAGTCAACATGAATTAACATAGGATAAGTAAGGTCCGATGGCCAGGGTGGACAGAAAAAACAAAAAAAAAAAACTCCAAAAGCTGGAGAAAAAAAAATAAAATCTGTAGGGATTCCAGACCAAGAGACCGCCCAGTCCCCTCTGGGCAATCTACCTAACATAAATCAAACAGTCCTCTTTGTATTTAGGGTTTTCAAGAAAGGACCTGGTGATGATGGTCACGTAGACTTCTGGCTTTCAGTCCATCAATGTTGGAGTATCATGATGCTTTGGGTAGGTGGTGGTGGCGCAGGCCGCCACCACGAAGAAACCGGAAAAAGAAGCAGAAGAGAGAGTAGGGGTCAGTATGGATTTTGGATCCACTGTAAATAGTTATTATGAAGAATTGAACATACAGAGTATCGGTATTACGTTAAAGTGAAGTTATAAAAAGGCCATGTTAAAGTGATGTGTTTTCAGCAGTGTTTTAAAGTGCTCTACTGTATTAGCCTGGCAAATTCCTATTGGCAGGCTATTCCAGATTTTAGGTTCATAACAGCAGAAGGCCGCCTCACCACTTCTTTTAAGTTTAGCTTTTGGAATTCTAAGGAGACACTCATTTGAAGATCTAAGGTTACGATTTGGAATATAACGTGTCAGGCATTCCGATATATAAGATGGAGCGAGATTATTTAAGGCTTTATAAACCATAAGCAGTATTTTAAAGTCAATCCTGAATGACACAGGCAACCAGTGTAGTGACATCAAAACTGGAGAAATGTGTTCGGATTTTCTTTTCCCAGTTAGGATTCTAGCAGCTGCATTCTGCACTCGTTGCAAGTGATTGATGCCTTTTTTGGGTAGTCCTGAGAGGAGCGCGTTACAGTAATCTAGTCTACTAAAAACAAACGCGTGAATTAATTTCTCAGCATCTTTCAATGATATAAGAGGTCTAACTTTTGCTATGTTTCTTAAGTGAAAAAATGCTGTCCTAGTGGTCTGATGAATATGCGATTTAAAATTCAGATTACAGTCAACGGTTACCCCTAAGTTTTTTACTTCCGTCTTAACTTTTAATCCTAGTGCATCAAGTTTATTTCTGATAACCTCATTGAATCCATTATTGCCAATTACTAAAATTTCAGTTTTCTCTTTATTTAGTTTGAGAAAATTACTATTCATCCATTCAGAAATACCAGTAAGACATTGTGTTAGTGTATCGAAAGAGTCGGAGTCATCAGGTGCTATTGATAAGTACAGCTGTGTGTCATCAGCATAGCTGTGGTAGCTCACGTTGTAACCTGAGGTAATCTGACCTAATGGAAGCATATAGATTGAGAAAAGCAGCGGACCCAGGATAGAGCCTTGTGGAACACCATATCGGATATCATGTGTCTTTGAGATTTGATTACCACAACTCACAAAGAATTTTCTACCTGCCAGGTAGGATTCAAACCAATTTAAGACACTGCCAGAGAGGCCCACCCATTGACTAAGGCGATTTCTAAGAATGTTGTGATCAATGGTGTCAAATGCAGCACTCAGATCTAAGAGGATGAGAACAGATAAAAGGCCTCTGTCTGCATTTACCCGCAAGTCATTTACTACTTTAACAAGTGCAGTTTCTGTGCTGTGATTTGTTCTGAAGCCTGACTGAAATTTATCAAGAATAGCATGTTTATTGAGGTGGTCATTTAATTGCAAAATGACTGCCTTCTCTAGAATTTTACTAGGCATGACATATCCATTGGAGCTCTGGTTACAAGTAGTGATGAGCGAATCTCCTTAGACTCCTTGTCTCCTTAGAATTCCAAGAACAAAACTTAAAAGAAGTGGTGAGGCGGGCGGCCTTCTGCTGCTATGCACCTAAAATTTGGAATAGCCTGCCAATAGGAATTCGCCAGGCTAATACAGTAGAGCACTTTAAAACACTGCTGAAAACACATTACTTTAACATGGCCTTTCTATAACTTCAATTTAACTTAATTTAACTTAATCCTGATACTCTGTATGCTCAATTTCCTCATAATAACTATTCATGGTGGCTCTAAAATCCGTACTGACCCCTACTCTCTCTTCTGTTTCTTTTTCCGGTTTCTTTGTGGTGGTGGCCTGTGCCACCTCCACCTACTCAAAGCTTCGTGATGCTCCAACAATGATGGATGGATTAAAAGGCAGAATTCTACGTGACCATCATCATCAAGTCCTTCTGTGAGAACCCTAAATCCAAAGAGGACTGTTTCATTTATGTTAGGTAGAATGTCCAGAGGGGACTGGGCGGTCTCATGGTCTGGAATCCCTAAAGATTTTATTTTTTTTTCTCCAGCCGTCTGGAGTTTTTTTTGTTTTTTCTGTCCCCCCTGGCCATTGGACCTTACTCTTATTCGATGTTAATTAATGTTGATTTATTTTGTTTTCTTATTGTGTCTTTTATTTTTCTATTCTTTATTATGTAAAGCACTTTGAGCTACTGTTTGTATGAAAATGTGCTATATAAATAAATGTTGTTGTTGTTGTTGTTGAATCCCGCTGTGTTCATTGGTTCACCTCATGTTTGGTCAGGTCAGTCAGGTTAGGGAGTATCCACTGGTGCAGCATGTTGCCGCACCCACCACACGACAAAACAGCTCGGGATCCTGGTTGGCAACCCCCCAGACAGACGTGTTCCAGTCCCATCCTCTGGAAATTACCCTCTATCTGCTGTAATCAGGTGTTAGGTGGCCTGGTCCTCAACAATGAGAATATTGCAAGCCGGATCACCCTCAGGGAATTGCGCCACACTGACTGACACTGCCTCAAAATGCAGGCAATGTCCCTTATTCAGGACACCATGACAAGTCAAACCAGCAGTGCCCAAGCATTCATAGAAGAGACACAGCACTGAAAGAGTCCAGTCTTCATCTCAGGTCACTGGACAGCGTCCATGTCTTACAAAACAAGGAGCACCAGGACTCTAAAGATTTGGACCTTCGTCCTTTTACAGAGATATCGGGAGTGCCACACACCCCTTTCCAGCGACCTCATGACCCCCCATGCCCTCCCAACCCGTCTAGTGACTTCATAGGAAGAGTCACCAGAGACACGAACGTCACTGCTGAGGTAAGTAAACCTCTCGACGAGGTCGACACTCTCTCCGCAGACAGACACACTGCTGATGGCCGTGCCCAAGAGGTCATTAAAGGCCTGGATGTTATTTTTTATCAGGACCCTCACAAGCCCAGACACTCAGACTCCTCACTCAGTTTCTCGAGCGACCCGGTCAGAGCCTCCATTGACTCCGTGAAGATCACTGCATTGTCAGCAAAATCGAGATCAGTGAACTCTCTTCGCCAACAGATGCCCGACACCCACCGATGATCCCTTTTGCTCGCTCGCTCACACCGGCTCTTTCGTCTCCTGCCATCTGCCTCCTTCCTTCACTAACCTCCTTTCTGTATTTTTTTCTTTTGTTCTTTTTCTCTCACACTCGCTCTTCTCCCTTTTTAAAATGGGGATGTGGTACAGGTGTGGCTATTAGCAGCTCCCGGAATCAATTACAGCCGCGGGCGATTCTGCACCTGTGCACTTAAGTGCTGGACCACCAGTGTCACGCATGGGAACTGCTCTCACCACGCCCCCTACTAAAAACCGTGAGTGTGGTAATTATTTATTTAAAATGGTGCCCCTCAGCCACGGATGTCACTTTACCACAGGATCACGAAACTGCACAGGGGCTTACCCCCTCCTGTTATCTTGAAGCATCACAGGGTACTCTTTGTTCACCTATTGTTACTTTACGGCACTCAAAACTTCACGCCACCCCTGCTCATCATTCCTGTGTCGGTGCTTTGCAGTGATCAAAATTTCAAGAAAGAGCAAGCTCATCGTTCATGTGTTAGTGCTTCGCAGCGCTTAAAACTTCATGAGCCCACCCTGCTCCGCTCATGTAGTGGTGCTTTGATATTCAAAGAGGGATTGAAGAAATCAGTCGTACTCAGTAAGCATCAGCTCATGAGTTACTCACATTCGCTCACCTCTACAAAAAATTAGAAGGAACATTGAATCCTTCCCCAGGGGACAACAGCGTCGTCAACAACACAATGGCTACAACGGAGTGGTAAAATGTTTCCAGTGACTTGAGTCTCCTCAGAAAGTACAGCCCTTCTTACACAATGTCACTGAGTGGTCAAGCCAGCCCTGTTTGCTCTTCATCTAAACCACTGCACCACCTCCATCACTTCCATCACCACCATCTCAGGGGCTCCTTGACACACCAGAAGCCTACCATTAACTCCTTTTGTCTTGTTGATGTTGATCTACAGGTCGTTCTTCTTGCACCACAAGACAGAGTCTTGTACTCCAACTCATCTCCATTATTAATGCAGCCTATCGTGGAGGAGTCGTCAGAGAACTGTAGATGGCAAGAGCTGCTATAATATTGGACATCTGTTGCAGAGAGGGGTAAACTGGAAAGGGAGACAGGACAGTTCCCAGATGTTACACACCACCATCTCTGACACACAGCCCTGGAGCCTCAAAAGCTGACATGTGTTGGTCAGGTAGTCCATGATCCAGAAGATTGTGAAGGCATCAAGATGCGTAGCCCTTAACTTCTTATCAGTCTGTGAGGCATTATGGTGTTAAAACCCCTGGAGAAATCAAAGAACATGACCCTGACTGTGCTGCCGATTGTTTGTTAATCAACAATCATATAAATGTTTAGTAAAACACAGCACATCTTCCTGCCAATAAAGTTGTTTCTGAATTTAATTAATTACGATTCAGCAATACAGAAAGAAAATGTCAAAACAAGTCTTTTAATGAATTAGAGGGTGGCACGCAGCGCCAGCTCCTGTTTAGAAACTGAGGCAGTTTATGGACATGCAAAGCCAGAGGTTGCTCCTGTGCCTATGGAGATGACAAAAACAGAGCAGACGTTTCTCATTTAAGGCTCCCCTAAGGCATCCACTCATTTATTAAAAGAAGGAAGCCCCAAACAAATTTTTCCGGTGAGTAAAATTTTCCAAAGTGGTTAAACCTTGGATAAATCAGGTATTGTGCAGAATAAATGGCATCCCCGCATTTAAAAAAATGATGCCTGCTTTATTTTTGTCAGTAATGATTTGAAAAGTTGCAGAGCAGCACCTGTAGATGATGAATGGGCAATCCACTCTGATGTTTACGTGAATAAATGGATGATCTTTTGATTGGTTCAGAGTTAAAGTTTGTACTTTATTTAAGTAGATAAGAATACAGTACTGTCACAGCTCTAAATCAGTACAGCGTTTGAGAACATGTGAAGCCAACCTTCTAATTGCTCAGAGGATCCCATGTTCTCCATTTAACCCAAACTTGTTAATACTGGTACTATGTAGTTTGTATCTCAGTGGAAGGATTAATGTTTCAAGAAGGAGGCCCATCTCCTCGCTGTAACATGGTTATAAAATCCTTTCGCCCATGGTATTATTTATTCAGTATCTTCGTACTCTTAATGATTTGAGGCTAATCAGGGAGGTCAAACCCATAAAATTCTTACTCAGCTCATCCATCCATCCATCTTGTTAGCATGTTTAACTAGGGCAGGATCACAGGGCAGGTGGAGCCAATCCCAGCAATCATGGGGAGCAAGGCAAGAACATCTCCTGCAACAAGGTGCCAATCCAATGCATGGCAAACACACACTAGGAATAATTTTGTATCATGAATCCACCTAACTCTCGTATCTATTATGTTTACAAGCATGGGAAAAGATGAAAGCTAGATGCTCTGTTGCTTGATTTAAAGTTAAAGTTTGTACTTTATTTAAGTAGATAAGAATATGGTACTGTCACAGCCATAAACCACAGCAATGGTTAACTACATGTGAAGTCAGCCTTCTAAATACTCAGAAGATCCAACGTTCTCCATTTAACCCAAACTTGCTCAAACTGGTACTACATACTATGTATCTCGGTGGAATAATTAATGTTCAAAACAAGGCCCATCTCCTTGCTGCAATATTATTCTAAAATGTTTTTGCCTGCTGTGTAATTTCTTTAGTATCTTCATACTATAATTATTTGAGCCTAAACAGGGACGTCAAAACCATAAAATTCTTACCCAACACATCCATCTTGCTAACACGTTTATCTAGGGCAGGATCATGGGGAAGGTGGAACCAATCCCAGCAATCATGGGGAGCAAGGCAAGAAAATCTCCTGCAACAAGGTGCCAGTCCACTGCATGGCAAATAAACACTAGGAATAATTTTGTATCATGAATCCACCCAACTCTCATATCTGTTATGTTTACAAGCAGGGGAAAAGATGAAAGCCAGATGCTCTTTTGCTTAATTTAAAGTTACAGTTTGTACTTTATTTAAGTAGATAAGAATATGGTACTGTCACAGCCATAAACCACAGCAATGGTTAACCACATGTGAGGCCCGCCTTCTACATACTCAGAAGATCCAACGTTCTCCATTTAACCCAAAATTGTTCAAACTGGTACAACATACTATGTATTTCGATGGAAGCTTTAATGTTCAAGTAGAAGGCTCATCTTCTTGCTGTAACATGGTTATAAAATGTGTCTGAATACTGTGTAATTTCTTCAGTATCTTCATACTCTAATGATCTGAACGTTATCAGGGAGTCAAAACCATACAATTCTTGCCGAACACATCCAGCCATCCATCTTGTTAAGATGTTTATCTAGGGCAGGATCACAGGGCAGGTGGAGCCAATCCCAACAATCATGGGGAGCAAGGCAAGAAAAGGTCCCAGTCCACTGCTTGGAAAACACACACTTTGAACAATTTTGTATCATAAATACACTTAATTTTTATATATGTCAGCAAGTAGGAGTTTTGAGGAAAGACAGAAAAGGGTCTGCACTGGGAGAAAAAGTACGAGTGTCATAGCCATAACAAGACACAAAATTCCTGGTCAACAGTGTGACAACTCTAAAAGACCCTCTAAACCAGTCCAGAGCCTTCACTACCAACCTAGAATACAACTCCCCCTGGGCAGCCTGTCCTCCCTACTCCACAAATGCTATGGAGTCTTCATAAAGGCAGAACAAAAGTGTGAGTCCCCCAAACATAAAATAAGAAGCAGGCCAGTATCTTCACTAACCTGCCAAGAAAGGGGTCAGTTTAACTCCTCAAAATACCCTCAAGTACCTGCTGGCTTCAGCTGATGCAGGTCCCAAAATTAAGGAGCTGGCAAAGCAACAGGAAATGTCAACAAATTGATCAAAAAGCCTCACAAAAGGGAGGATAACTGTCAACCTCTGGATTGTGATCAAAGCCTGCAACAAAGGATATTTATAAATCAAACGTTTATTTAAGAAAAATCCATAAAGATGCTCAACAGAGCAAGAAGTCGTTAAATTCAGTTTAGCAAAGAGTCTGAAACAGGGTTTTGGATCTACAACTCGGATGAGGAAGTGAATTCCAGGAGAACCTTTTAATATCCAGAGGACACGGTGCTAATAGTAGTTGATTTTGTTCTAATGACGGGGTCCAATATGGCAGTAAGTGTGAAAACAAAAAAGGGAGACAAAAAGGTAAAAAAAAAAAAAATTAACCACCGAAAAAAAAGGAGAATCTCCAGAAATGGAGGTCAGAATCAAAGTCAGTGACTCTGAAAAATCCACCAAAAAGAGTGTAAGACTGCCAGACTCAAAAATGCTTAACAACCCAGTTAAGGAACTCAGTACTCACAATTTCTGTGGACTGTGAGAGGAAAACCAGAGTGTCAGGTGGAAGAACACAAGGAGAACATGCGGACTCCACAGAGGGAACACAAACCCCAGTCTTCTTACCGCGAGGCAGCAGGGCCGCCAATGCACCACCATACCACAAATACATGAGACGACACTTTAATTATTTAATTTCATATTCAAATTATAAAAAAAATTCAAATTTAAAATCAAGAAAGTCAATCAGAATTACCCCCAAGTTTATCTAATCTAATCTGAATGTTTGATCCATGCAGTGGTCCACAGTAAGGAGATCGTGCGTTCGAGTCCTGGGTCCTCACTGTGTGGAAGTTCCTTGAGTAGTGAGAAAAACGCAATATAAATGTAAAGAATTATTATTATTACTGTAATGAAACAGGAAAGGAAGCAAAGAAACAATATTTCAATTACACACCTAATACACACGCCAGAGGAAGCTCTTCCAATACTGCAACAAAAGGAAAAGATTAAATATAACACAAGTGTATTACCATAAAACAATTAATAAATCTAACAAGCTGAAGTATTTAGCTAGCCAAAGTCTACAAGTTCTAAAGCAAAAATCGGAAACTACTAAAGTTCAGATCAAAGAATGGAGAATCCCAAAAATGCCAACACGATCAAAAGGCTGCCAAACTAAAAAAAAAAAATTGAACCACGAAGAGAAACAGAGAAACGCTGCTGCATAATGCCAGCCAATGTCACAGCAAAGAGGCGCTGGCAACAGGAGTCTTAGGTAGACCACGGGTTACTGCAGCCTTAATGATAATAATAATACATCTTACAGTCATATGAAAAAGTTTGGGAAGCCCTCTCTGCCTGCATAATAATTAACTCTACTTTCAACAAAAAAGATAACAGTGGTACGTCTTTCATTTCCTAGGAACATCAGAGTACTGGGGTGTTTTCAGAACAAAGATTTTTAGTGAAGCCGTATTTAGTTGTATGAATCAAATATGAAAAACTATCCATCCATCATCCAACCTGCTATATCCTAACTACAGGGTCACGGGGGTCTGCTCGAGCCAATCCCAGCCAACACAGGGTGCAAGGCAGGAAACAAACCCCGGGCAGGACGCCAGCCCACTGCAGGGCACACACACACACCCACACACCAAGCACACACTAGGGAAAATTTAGGATCTCCAATTCACCTAACCTGCATGTCTGTGGACTGTGGGAGGAAACCGGAGCACCCGGAGGAAACCCACGCAGACACGGGGAGAACATGCAAACTCCACGCAGGGAGGACCCGGGAAGCAAACCCAGGTCTCCTAACTGTGAGGCAGCAGTGCTACCCACTGCGCCACCATGCCACTCTGTGAAAAACTGGCTGTGCACAAATGTGAGTCCCCTTGTCATTTTGCTGATTTGAATGCCTGTCACTGCTCAATGCTGATTACTTGAAACACCAAATTGGTTGGATGAGCTCGTTAAGCCTTGAACTTCATAGGCAGGAGTGTCCAATCATGAGTGGTAAAAGGTATTTAAGGTGGTCAATTACAAGTTGTGCTTCCTTCCCTTTGACTCTCCTCTGAAGAGTGACAGACAGCATGGGATCCTCAAAGCAACTCTCCAAAGATCTGAAAACAAAGATTGTTGAGTCTCATGGTTTAGGGGAAGGCTACAAAAAGCCATCTCAGAGGTTTAAACTGTCAGTTTCAACTGTAAGGAATGGAATCAGGAAATGGAAGGCCACAGGCACAGTTGCTGTTAAACCCAGCAGGTCTGGCAGGCCAAGAGAAATACAGGAGCGGCATATGAGCAGGATTGTGAGAATGGTGACAGACAACCCACAGATCACCTCCAAAGACCTGCAAGAACATCTTGCTGCAGATGGTGTATCTGTACATCGTTCTACAATTCAGCGCAATTTACACAAAGAACATCTGTATGGCAGGGCGATGTGAAAGAAGCCCTTTCTGCACTCACGCCACAAACAGAGTTGCTTGTTGTATCAAATACTCATTTAGACAAGCCAGATTCATTTTGGAACAAAGTGCTTTGGACTGATAAGACAAAAATGGAGTTATTTGGTCAAAACAAAAAGCGCTTTGCATGGCGGAAGAAGAACACAGCATTCCAAGAAAAACATCTGCTACCTCCTGTCAAATTTGGTGGAGGTCCCATCATGCTGTTGGTCTGTGTGGCTAGTTCAGGGACTGGGGCCCTTGTTAAAGTCGAGGGTCAGATGAATTCAACCCAATATCAACAAATTCTTCAGGATAATGTTCAAGCATCAGTGACAAAGTTGAAGTTACGCAGGAGTTGGATATCCCAACAAGACAATGACCCAAAACACAGTTCGAAATCTACAAAGGCATTCATGCAGAGGGAGAAGTACAATGTTCTGGGATGACCGTCACAGTCCCCGGACTTGAATATCATCGAAAATCTATGGGATGATCTGAAGCAGGCTTTCCTTGCTCGGCAGCCATCAAATTGAACTGAACTGGAGAGATTTTGTATGAAGAATGGTCAAAAATACCTCCATCCAGAATCCAGACACTCATCAAAGGCTATAGGAGGACAGCGTCTAGAGGCTCAAAGGAGCAAAAGGAAGCTCAACTAAGTATTGATGTCATATCTCTGTTAGGGTGCCCACATTTATGCACCTGTCTAATTTTGTTATGATACATATTGCATATTTTCTGTTAATCCAATAAACTTAATGTCACTGCTGAAATACTACTGTTTTCATAAGGCATGTCAGATATTAAAAGGAAGTTGCTACTTTGAAAGCTCAGCCAATGATAAGCAAAAATCCAAAGAATTAAGAGGGGTTCCCACACTTTTTCATATGATTGTATATATATATATATATATTGTCACACACGTGCGAGTTGGAGGCAGTCAAAGAGCCTAAAGGTGAGTGAAATATCGCGAGATAGAGGGTCATCACATGGTACTTACCTGAATCTCTTTTCATCAACAGAAAATCAGAGGAAAAATAATCACCTCCACTTCCGGGTCCAAAATGGCCATGATGATGTCACTTCCGGTCAGCCACGATGACATCACTTCCGGCTCCACAAGATCACTTCATTTCTGTCGACTGCTGATGACGTTGGTTCCGGTTCCTGTCTTCAACGTCACATCCTGCCAACCATTTCCTGTCCCATAATCATTTTTTTTATAAAAACGCCATCTTCACAACAGTAAAACGTTTATTGTAAAATAAAAGACATTGAATCAGTTTCTTTATTTATTGTCTGGACGACAATATACAGGGACAGTCCCCAAAACTTGTTTTTGTGCAGTATTTTTTCCTTGTGATTAATTCTCCACTATATATATATATATATATATATATATATATCCCCGGGCCACAAGGGGGCAACCACCTGGGATAGCAAGTGGACAATGGGGAAGAAGCAGGGAGGCTCAAACCCATGGGGGCCCGTGGCTACCGCCATTTGGCACCCCAAGCCTTATAAAGCCCAGGAGATCGACACTTCCACCACACCTGGGAAGGCGGAGGAAAGACCTTCCGACAACTCCTGGAGTGCTTTCGGGTGCTCACGCGGCACTTCCATCACACCAGGAAGTGCCACCGGAAGAACGTCAGTGAGCACCTGAAGCACGTCCGGTGACTATAAAGGGAGCCGCCTTCATACAGTCAGGGAGCAAGAATCGGGAGCTGGAGGAGGACAAAGCTCCAGTGACGGAGGGAAGAAAGGCGGCCCACGGACATTGAAAGGCCCGAGTAAGGGTGATTGGTGTGGGGCACTGTGTGTGCACAAAACTGTAAATAAACAGGTGTTTTATAGAAATACTGGTGTCAGTCTGATGGTGTTCGGGCTAGCTCTCACAATATACTGTATATATATATTGTCACGCATGTGTGAGTAGGAGGACGTTGTATGGACTAAGGGAAAGTAATTTCACGCCAAGCCAGGGGCGCACTAAATCTTCTCCTGTTATCTCTGCAGACCAGCCGCAGGAAAACCTGTTTGACTCAACCTTGAAGACATCACTTCCGGGTCCGGTGACTAGGATGACGTCACTTCTGGTTCCAGCGCCATGATTAACATCGCTTCCGGTTCTAGTGCCGCGATTGACGTCAGAAGAAGGTCACTTCCGGTTCCCCCTACATCACTTTCGGTCTGACTATTTAAAATCACCATCTTTACAAACCATCATCAGTTCATTTTGGGACTCCGACTAAGAAACTAGATTGCCAGAATTCATCCCATTGCAGCCAGGGATAATACGTATACAGGTGGCTGCCCCAAACCTTTTTAAGTGTGTCGAGTCTGATCATTTTCACTTTTTCATTTTATATATATATATATATATATATACAGTACAGGCCAAAAGTTTGGACACACCTCCTCATTCAATGTGTT
>JANRMT010062806.1:116098257-116112914 GCA_026402145.1 Polypterus bichir lapradei | reverse complement strand
AACACATTGAATGAGGAGGTGTGTCCAAACTTTTGGCCTGTACTGTAGATACAGTAGATACTTTATTAATCCCAAGGGGAAATTCACATACTCCAGCAGCAGCATACTGATAAAAAACAATATTAAATTAAAGAGTGATAACAATGAACAGACAATAACTTTATATAATGTTAACGTTTACCTCCCCCAGGTGGAATTGAAGAGTCGCATAGTGTGGGGTCTCCTCAGTCTGTCAGTGGAGCAGGACGGTGACAGCAGTCTGTCTCTGAAGCTGCTCCTCTGTCTGGAGATGATCCTGTTCAGTGGATTCAATGGATTCTCCATGATTGACAGGAGTCTGCTCAGCGCCCATTGCTCTACCACGGATGTCAAACTGTCCAGCTACGTGCCTACAATAGAGCCTGCCTTCCTCACCAGTTTGTCCAGGCGTGAGGCGTCCTTTCTTCTTTATGCTGCCTCCCCAGCACACCACCGCGTAGAAGAGGGCGCTCGCCACAACCGTCTGATAGAACATCTGCAGCATCTTATTGCAGATGTTGAAGGACGCCAGCCTTCTAAGGAAGTATAGTCGGCTCTGTCCTCTCTTGTACAGAGCATCAGTATTGGCAGTCCAGTCCAGTTTATCACCCAGCTGCACTCCCAGGTATTTATAGGTCTGCACCCTCTGCACAGTCACCTCTGATGATCATGGGGTCCATGAGGGGTCTGGTCCTTCTAAAATTCACCATCAGCTCCTTGGTTTTGCTGGTGTTCCGGTGTAAGTGGTTTGAGTCGCACCATTTAACAAAGTCCTTGATTAAGTTCCTATCCTCTCCTCCTCCTGCCCACTCCTGATGCAGCCCACGATAGCAGTGTCGTCAGCGAACTTTTGCACGTGGCAGGACTCCGAATTGTATTAGAAGTCTGATGTACATTGGCTGAACAGGACTGGAGAAAGTACAGTCCCCTGCGGCACTCCTGTGCTGCTGACCACAATGTCAGACCTGCAGTTCCCGAGACGCACATACTGAGGTCTGTCTGTAAGATAGTCCACGATCCATGCCACCAGGTGTGAATCTACTCCCATCTCTGTCAGCTTGTCCCTAAGGAGCAGAGGTTGGATGGTGTTGAAGGCGCTAGAGAAGTCCAGAAACATAATTCTTACAGCACCACTGCCTCTGTCCAAGTGGGAGAGGGATCGGTGTAGCATATAGATGATGGCATCCTCCGCTCCCACCTTCTCCTGGTATGCGAACTGCAGAGGGTCGAGGGCGTGGCGGACCTGTGGCCTCAGGTGGTGAAGCAGCAGCCTCTCCATGGTCTTCATCACAGTATTGTGACATGGCCTTTAGTGGCTTACTGAGTGTCTGGGAAACTTTTTCTAGCAGCACTGCACCACAAGTACCAGCCTGTACCATTGACACAGGGCTGGATGGATACATGTATTTGTGTTTTTTATTCCAAGTTCTGACATCATTAACTCTGAGATGTAAGTTCACCAGATGCAGTGATATTTAAAATCTTTAATTGTCCAGATTTGGCACCAACATGCCCACTGACAGAAGAGGAACATCACACAGCTATAGCTCATCCAATTCGAAGAGTGACATGTTGGGCATTCAGTGGCACCTTTCTGTTAGATTGACCGAGTCTGGCCATTTCCCTCTGACCTGGCACATTAACCCAACTGTGGCTCACTGGATCTCTTTTGTTTACTGCTGCATAAACGAGACATGGAGTTAAGTCTGTGAAAATCCTAGGAGGGCAGCTTGGACCCAACATGTCTGGTAATGAAGGGGCCAGCTTTAACACTTACACGTTCTCCTATGGTGGAAAAAATCTGGAGGGGTGACATTTTTTTTTAAACAATACAGCCTGATTTATGATGGTTTTATACAGTCATCTGAAAAAGTTTGGGAACCCCTCTCAGCCTGCATAATAATTGACTCTCCTTTCAACAAAAAAGATAACAGTGGTATGTCTTTCATTTCCTAGAACATCGGAGTACTGGGGTGTTTCCCAAATAAAGATTTTTAGTGAAGCAGTATTTAGTTTTATGAAATTAAATCAAATGTGAAAAACTGGCTGTGCACAAATGTGGGTCCCCTTGTCATTGTGCTGATTTGAATGCCTGTCACTGCTCAATGCTGATTACTTGTAACACCAAATTGGTTGGATGAGCTTGTTAAGCCTTGAACTTCATAGACAGGAGTGTCCAATCATGAGTGGTAAAAGGTATTTAAGGTGGTCAATTGCAAGTTGTGCTTCCTTCCCTTTGACTCTCCTCTGAAGAGTGACAGACAGCATGGGATCCTCAAAGCAACTCTCCAAAGATCTGAAAACAAAGATTGTTGAGTCTCATGGTTTAGGGGAAGGCTACAAAAAGCCATCTCAGAGGTTTAAACTGTCAGTTTCAACTGTAAGGAATGGAATCAGGAAATGGAAGGCCACAGGCACAGTCGCTGTTAAACCCAGCAGACCAAAAACAATACAGGAGCGGCATATGAGCAGGATTGTGAGAATGGTGACAGACAACCCACAGATCACCTCCAAAGACCTGCAAGAACATCTCGCTGCAGATGGTGTATCTGTACATCGTTCTACAATTCAACACAATCTGCACAAAGAACATCTGTATGGCAGGGTGATGAGAAAGAAGCCCTTTCTGCACTCACGCCACAAATAGAGTCGCTTGTTGTATGCCAATGCTCATTTAGACAACCCAGATTCATTTGGGAACAAAGTGCTTTCGACTGATGAGATAAAAATCAAGTTATTTGGTCATAACAAGACGCACTTTGCATGGTGGAAGAATAACACCACATTCCAAGACAAACACCTGCTACCTACTGTCAAATGTGGTGGAGGTCCCATCATGCTGTGGGGCTGTGTGGCTAGTTCAGGGACTGGGCCCTTGTTAAAGTCGAGGGTCAGATGAATTCAACCCAATATCAACAAATTCTTCAGGATAATGTTCAAGCATCAGTCACAAAGTCGAAGTTACGCAGGGGTTGGATATTCCAACAAGACAATGACCCAAAACACAGTTCGAAATCTACAAAGGCATTCATGCAGAGGGTGAAGTACAATGTGCTGGGATGGCCGTCACAGTCCCCTGACTTGAATATCATCGACAATCTGTGGGATGATTTGAAGCAGGCTGTCCATGCTCGGCAGCCATCAAATTGAACTGAACTGGAGAGATTTTGTATGAAGAATGGTCAACAACACCTCCATCCACAATCCAGACACTCATCAAAGGCTACAGGAGGACAGCGTCTAGAGGCTGTTAGATTTGAAAAGGAGGCTCAACTAAGTATTGATGTCATATCTCTGTTGGGGTGCCCACATTTATGCACCTGTCTAATTTTGTCTAAAATCATGTGATCATAATCCGACCTTTTCATTGGTAGGTGGCCTGTCCTCATTTGTCAGTGAAGTTGCTAGGTTTTTGTCCTACACTATGTGTAATATGAACTTTTTCCATCGTGCTATGACCAGAATGAAGATGTATTTGGCCCTCACCACTACCTTATCACATCAGTAAAGACTCCAAAAACTAAAAAAACTCAATTCTGAAGAAAATGGCTGTTATTGGTTTTCCATTGCACGTGAGAGATGAATCCGGGATGCCCCCCTGTGGCAGTTTTAGGGGAGGAGACCTCAGGGGAAGACCCAAGACTTGCTGAGGTGATTATATCTCTCAGAAGGCCTGGGACCACCTTGGGATCCCACAGTATGAGTTAGCAAGTGTGGCTGGGGAAAGTGACATATGGACCTCACCCGGTCTTGGATAAGTGGTAGAAAATGAATGAATGAACAAATGAATGTTTATTGCTGTCTTCCTATATAACCAGAGGCATGGCGGCAGGAATGGTAAGGCAGGCAATTGCCTGGGGTCCTGTACCGGGATGCCCCTAACTGGGTAATTTCCCCACGAGGCAGTCAGTTTGCATAGGCACTCAATGGTACTCATTGCAATGACAATGTAACGAGAAATCAGCGGGAATCCCCCATGAAGCCGAGCATCGTCACACTACAAGAACACGATTGGAAACCCCCCCTAACGGGGAACATTGCTTTTTTTAGTAACTTTTAATGTAATCAGAGCTGATTTCACAAATCAGGCAGGTGATTTGTATCTCTGGAAGCAAAAAAATGGATTGAGACTCTGTTCCTTTAGACCAGGGGTCTCAAACTCTGGTCCTGGAGGGCCGCAGTGGCCGCAGGTTTTCATTCTAACCTTTTTCTTAATTAGTGACCTGTTTTTGCTGCTAATTAACTTCTTTTGAATTCATTGTAATTGATTTGCTCTTGAAGACTCTGACCCCTTAATTGTTTTTGTCTTTAAATAGCAGTCAGACAATAATGAGATAAGGGGCGGCATGGTGGCATAGTGATAGTACTGATGCCTCGCAGTAAGGAGAACCTTAAGCGTTCGCTTACCCAGGTCCTCCTTGCGTGGAGTTGGCACGTTCTCCCTTCCTCCGAGTACTCTGGTTTCCTCCCACTGTCCAAAGGCATGCAGGTTAGGAGCACAGGAAGTGCTTTTTAACATAAACTGCCTTTATTTAGCAAAAGCGTGTAAGCGTGTTTTGGAGGATGGAGGATAAGAGGACAGACTGTGAAGAAACCTGAGCTGTTCACTTCACCTTCCATGGCTACAGCTGTAGAAATAGGACAACATCTGGAGTGTGAATAAAAATAATAATAATAGGGAGGCACAGTGGTAGCACTGCTGCCTTACAGTAAGGAGACCTGGGGTTCGCTTTCCGGGTCCTCCCTGCGTGGAGTTTGCACGTTCTCCCTGTGTCTGTTGGGTTTCCTCCCACAGTCCAAAGACATGCAGGTTAGGTGCACTGGCGATTCTAAATTGTCCCTAGTATGTGCTTGGTGTGTGTGTGCGTGCCCTGTGGTGGGCTGGCGCCCTGCCCGGGGTTTGTTCCTGCCTTGCGCCCTGTGTTGGCTGGGATTGGCTCCAGCAGACCACCGCGACCCTGTGTTAGGATATAGCAGGTTGGAAAATGACTGATTGATGACTGACAATAATAAGATACAAAATGAGCCAAAACAACTGGTGTCTGTCATACGATACAGGGGTCCTCAATCACGGTCCTGGAGGGCCGCAGTGGCTGCAGGTTTTCATTCCAGCCAGTTTCCCAATTAGACCTCAGTCCTTGCTGGTAATGAAACTTGGTGTTGAATTCTATGGCTTGTTAGCACTGTCAATCATCAAAGACAAATTTAATTACATTGTAGATCAGGGGTCCTCAATTACAGTCCTAGAGGGCCACAGTGGCTGCAGGTTTTCATTCCAACTGGTTTCCTAATTAGAAGTCAGTCCTTGCTGATAAAGAAACTTGGTATTGAACTGTATGCCTTGTTAGTGCTTTTTTATTCATCCAAGAGAAATTGTAATTGTGCTGTAGAGTTTCTTTACCATTATCCATGTGTTTTGTGGACTAGAACAGAATTAAACTTAACGCTCCTTCCAATTGCCCTCTCATTTATTTCGAAATATTTTTTATTTTTTTTTTAAACACAGACACTTTTAATGGTGCATATGCACAGGTTTTAAAGGAGGCACATTGACTGGAGAGCTGCTGCTTTATTGGTTATCTGCATTTTATTATTAACTAATGTCTGATTAACAAAACAGGCAACAATTAAAATTTTAAATGCAGCTGCTAAAACTAAAATAGGCAATTAAGGGCTCTGGATGGTAACTGGCAAGAGAACTTAAATTCTTCTTCTTCTGTCGGCTGCTCCAGTTAGTGTTGCCATCTGTGCTGATCATCTTCTTCCATATCTTCCTGTCCTTGTCATCTTGCTCTGTCACACACCGTCACCTGCATGTCCTCTCTCACCACATCCATAAACCTTCTCTTAGGTCTTCCTCTTGCCTGGCAGCTCTATCCTTAGCACCCTTCTCCCAATATACCCAGCACATGTCCAAACCAACGCAATCTCGCCTCTCTGACTTTGTCTCCCAACCGTCCAACTTGAGGTGACCCTCTAATGTCCTCATTTCTAATCCTGTCCCTCCTCGTCACACCCAATGCATATCTTAGCATCTTTAACTCTGCCACCTCCAGCTCTGTCTTCTGCCTTCTGGTCAGTGCCACCGTCTCCAACCCATATAACATAGCTGGTCTCACTACCGTCCTGTAGACCTTCCCTTTCACTCTTGCTGATACCCGTCTGTTACCAATTACTCCTGACACTCTTCTCCACCCACTCCACCCTACCTTCACTCTTTTATTCATTTCTCTTCCACAATCCCCATTACTCTAATTATGCCCAAAAATGTATTGCTTTAGTAGAAAATAAATTGGCTCTAATTAAAAAATTGGTTGAAATGGAAACCTGCAGCCACTGTGGCCCTCCAGGACTGTAATTGAGGACCCCTGATCTACAATGTAATTAAATTTGTCTTTGATGAATGGCAGTGCTAACAAGCCATAGAATTCAACACCAAGTTTCATTCCCAGCAAAGACTGAGGTCTAATTGGGAAACCGGCGGGAATGAAAACCTGCAGCCACTGCGGCCCTCCAGGACCGTGATTGAGGACCCCTGATACAATATGTGAAAATAAAGAGGGGTGAATTATCTCAGGATTGTCGATCTGCTCAGGTCCCCAAAACATTTCAGCAGTGATCTTAGAAAAGAGAAAGTCAACAATTTCAGAAATGCCTGCTATTGCACAATGAGAGCGGCAATACGCCATGAAATTAACTCTTTCAGTTCTGATGTCGACTTTTGTCAAAATTCAGGAGTAGAGGGCAGTGATCAGCTGTAAACTGCGACAAAACTCGCCCTTACATTTTAGTTCGACTCTCTTTGCTAGAAAGAAAGTTACACAGTGTGGTAGGTAGCCTCGGACACAAACAGGCAGACACCGAGAGTTTCAAAACACACACGTTTAATTAAATAAATTGTCCCGCACAGCACACAGCGTCCTCGCACCAAACACCCTTAAGTCCGGCCCTTTCAATGGACCTTCTGTCCATCACCGCCTCTTACTGGATTCCACCTTCCTGAGCTTTGTCCTCTTCCTCCCGACTCCGGCCAACGACTGGAGGAAGGCGGTGGGCATCAGCAAGAGTGAAAGGGAAGATCTACAGGACGGTAGTGAGACCAGCTATGTTACAGTTAGGTCCATAAATATTGGGACAGAGACAACTTTTTTTCTCATTTTGTTTCTGCACATTACCACAATGAATTTTAAATGAAACAACTCAAATGCAGTTGAAGTGCAGACTTTCAGCTTTAATTCAGTGGGTTGAAGAAAACGATTGCATAAAAATGTGAGGGAACTAAAGTATTTTTTGAACACAATCCCTTCATTTCAGGGGCTCAAAAGTAATTGGACAAATTAAATCACTGGAAACAAAATGTTCATTTCTAATACTTGCTTTACTGGCAATGCCAGCCTGAAGTCTTGAACTCGTGGACATCACCAGATGCTGGGTTTCCTCCTTTTTAATGCTCTGCCAGGCCTTTACTGCAGCGGATTTACTTTCAGTTGCTGTTTGTTTGTGGGCCTTTCTGTCCGAAGTTTCGTCTTCAACAAGTGAAATGCTTGCTCAGTTGGGTTAAGATCAGGTGACTGACTTGGCCATTCAAGACTTTTCCACTTCTTTGCTTTAATAAACTCCTGGGTTGCTTTGGCTGTATGTTTTGGGTCATTGTCCATCTGTATCATGAAACGCCCGCCGCCCAATCAATTTGAGTGCATTTAGCTGGATTTGAGCAGACAGTATGTCTCTGAACACCTCAGAATTCATTCGGCTGCTTCTGTCCTGTGTCACATCATCAATAAACACTAGTGTCCCAGTGCCACTGGCAGCCATGCACGCCCAAGCCATCACATTGCCTGCCTCCACCGTGTTTTACAGATGATGTGCTATGCTTTGGATAATGAGCTGTTCCACGCCTTCTCCATACTTTTTTCTTGCCATCATTCTGGTCGAGGTTGATCTTGGTTTCATCTGTCCAAAGAATGTGTTTCCAGAACTGTGCTGGCTTTTTTAGATGTTCTTCAGCAAAGTCCAATCCAGCCTTTCTATTCTTGAGGCTTATGAGTGGCTGGCACCTTGCAGTGCACCCTCTGTATTTCCTTTCATGCAGTCTTCTCTTTATGGTAGACTTGGATATCGATACGCCGACCCCCTGGAGAGTGTTGTTCACTTGGTTGGCTGTTGTGAAGGGGTTTCTCTTCACCATGGAAATGATTCTGCGATCATCCACCACTGTTGTCTTCCGTGGACGTCCATGTCTTTTTGCGTTGCTGAGTTCACCAGTGCTTGCTTTCTTTCTCAGGATGTACCAAACTGTAGATTTTGAATATTGTAGCAATTTCTCGGATGGCTTTTTTCTGTTTTCGCAGCTTAAGGATGGCTTCTTTCACCTGCATGGAGAGCTCCTTTGACCGCATGTTGTCTGTTCACAGCAAAATCTTCCACATTCAAGCACCACACCTCAAATCAACTCCAGGCCTTTTATCTGCTTAATTGATAAGACATAACGACAGACTTGACCACACCTGCCCATGAAATAGCCTTTGAGTCAATTGGCCAATTACTTTTGAGCCCCTGGAATGAAGGGATTGTGTTCAAAAAATACTTTAGTTGCCTCACATTTTTATGCAATCATTTTGTTCAACCCACACTGAATTAAAGCTGAAAGTCTACACTTCAACTGCATCTGAGTCGTTTAATTTAAAATTCAACCAACATCAACCTCTACCAGAATGATGGCAAGAAAAAAGTATGGAGAAGGCGTGGAACAGCTCATTATCTAAAGCATACCACATCATCTGTAAAACACGGTGGAGTCAGGCAGTGTGATGGCTGCCAGTGGCACTGGGACACTAGTGTTTATTGATGATGTGACACAGGACAGAAGCAGCCGAATGAATTCTGAGGTGTTTAGAGACATACTGTCTGCTCAAATCCAGCTAAATGCACTCAAATTGATTGGGCGGCGGGCGTTTCATGATACAGATGGACAATGACCCAAAACATACAGCCAAAGCAACCCAGGAGTTTATTAAAGCAAAGAAGTGGAAAAGTCTTGAATGGCCAAGTCAGTCACCTGATCTTAACCCAACTGAGCAGGAATTTCACTTGTTGAAGACCAAACTTCGGACAGAAAGGCCCACAAACAAACAGCAACTGAAAGTAAAGCCGCTGCAGTAAAGGCCTGGCAGAGCATTAAAAAGGAGGAAACCCAACATCTGGTGACGTCCACGAGTTCAAGACTTCAGGCTGGCATTGTCAGCAAAGGGTTTTCAACCAAGTATTAGAAATGAACATTTTATTTCCAGTTATTTAATTTGTCCAATTACTTTTGAGCCCCTGAGATGAAGGGATTGTGTTCAAAAAATGCTTTAGTTGCCTCTCATTTTTATGCAAACTTTTTCTTCAACTCACTGAATTAAAGCTGAAAGTCTGCACTTCAACTGCATCTGAGTCGTTTCATTTCAAATTCATTGTGGTAATGTACAGAACCAAAATGAGAAAAAAGTGGTCTCTGTCCAAATATTTATGGACCTTACTGTATACGGGCTGGAGACGGTGGCACCGGAGACAGAGCTGGAGGTGGCAGAGTTAAAGATGCTAAGACTTGCATTGAGTGTGACGAGGATGGACAGGATTAGACATTAGAGGGTCAGCTCAAGTTGGGAGACGATGTCAGTGAGGCGAGATTGTGTTGGTTTGGACATGTGCAGAGGAGAGGTGAGGGGTATAATGGGAGAAGGGTACTAAGGATAGGCAGAGTGTGGCTCTGAGGTTAAGGATCTGCACTGGCAACCGGAAGGTTGCCAGTTTGAATCCCATAAAATGCCAATAGGAACTCTGCTCTGTTGGGCCCTTAACCTGCAATTGCTGAGCGCTTTGAGTACTGAGAGAAGCGCTATATAAATGCAAAGAATTATTATTAAGGATAGAGCTGCCAAGTAAGAGGAAAAGAGGACGGCCTAAGAGAAGGTTTATGGATGTGGTGAGAGAGGACATGCAGGTGACGGGTGTGACAGAACAAGATGACGAGGACAGGAAGAGATGGAAGAAAATGATCTGCTGTGGCAACCTTTAATGGAAGCAGCTAAAAGAAGAAGGTCTATAAAAGAAATAAATTGTTCTTGTTGTTTTTAACCGCTTCTTTAACTTGGTGTTTATTTGCATTTTATTTTAAGATCCTAGGTCCATGGGTTCCACTAGTAAGAGTAATAAACAGTAAAGATTAAAACAACAAAAAAAAAAATGAAAGACGTCTTTGATCCAAAGGTATCACCTCCAGAAACCGTATCAGAGTCAATGCCAAGAGGGCTTTTGGATTGCTGCGGCCGGAGAGGCTGTTGTGTTCTGCCGGTATCCTTTTACGTTTCATTTTATTTTGGTATTTTTACCACATCTACTGTGAAGCTGAAAGCAGATTCAGATGTTAGGGGAAAAAAATTGGCCTTTTATTTCTGTGTGCAGAAGTAACACGGTAGACTTCAAAACCTCAAAAAGTCATTTGCAATCACGCTCTGAAAGAGGGATCAACGTTTTGGAAAAGTGTTTTTTTTTTTCACTTTCTGTGTGGGAAAGCAATATACCAGAGGTCATTTTTATATGTTTTAAAAAAAAATGCCTCCAACACAGACACTCAGGAAAAAAAAAAAAAATAAAGTCAACGCCAGCCAAGAGAAACCCACAAGGCTTCTGAGACGCTTTACACTGCGAAAGTATTAAGCCTGATAAAAAAGACGGCTTCTGTTGCCAAGAAATGCAAGAATCTTTTATTTTCACTACCACATGTTTTTTTTTTTTTTCACTCTCTTTCTCTACTCTCTGGTTGGCAGGGATTGCCGTGCTCTATAATTAAAGCCAGACTGGCCAGTTTTTATTTATTTATTTATTTTTTTGGAATCTCATAATAGGAGGCGACTCCCCCTTATTTCAGCTATTCTTTCCCTTTGACTCTTGTAAATATTTAAGTGGAATGAACAGTACCCTTCAGCGTGTCAAAGGGACAGCCCGCTGCCTCGCGAACGTGGCGAAAAACAGCCTCTGCTTCTCTCCTCTCCTGCTCTTGGCCAGATGTGCACAATGTGAAGCTGTCGTTTCCTCCACTCTGCCGGGAGTCTTTCACTCACTCTCTCTCTCTCTCTCTCTCTCTCGCTTTTTCTTTCTTTCTCTTCTGCATCCTGAAATCGATGCTTTATCCATGCCTGCTGCTTGTGTTTAGGCCACCCCTGCTCTTCGGGCTCTTAAAGAGTTTGCCACGGTGTGGGCTGCCACAGATTTGATCACAAAGGCCGATGTGCACCCAGAGTGTATCGACATATTTTATATAGCGTCTTTGATGTGTACTCATTTTATACTGTGTCACGACCCACTCTGTTTGAACTATTCATTTACATAATGTGTGGCCTGTAGGGGACATCACTGAGCCCCAAACCCCAGACACAACTACACAGAGACAGGCCTGGGTTGAATTTTGAAATTTTTTTTAATGAACACAACACCTCTTTACAGGTCTCCTTACACCACACTGGACCAGGTGCTGCAATGGCCAGGGTCAGCTCCACACTCTTTGTAAGTTTCTGAGAGCCGTCGACAAAAGTACCCGAGGATGAGCTGGGCACTGAGGACGCACGCAATCAGCAAAAGGTGGCGAATCAAGTGCTTTCATTAACTATCTGAGGATTAAAAGTAACAACCGTGCCAAAGCACAAAAGTGTCAGGCAAGTTCTTCAAGTACCTTGAGCATGGGAAAGGCGCTATATAAACCAAAATTATTATTATCATTATTATTATTATTATTATTATTAAAAGTCAAAGTGCAAAAGTGTCAGGCAAGCTCTTCAAGTACCTTGAGCATGGGAAAGGCGCTATATAAGCACAAATTATTATTATTATTATTATTATTAAAAGTCAAAGTGCAAAAGTGTAAGGCAAGTTCTTCAAGCACCTTGAGCATGGGAAAGGCGCTATATAAGCAAAAATTATTATTATTATTATTATTATTATTATTATTATTATTATTAAAAGTCAAAGTGCAAAAGTGTCAGGCAAGCTCTTCAAGTACCTTGAGCATGGGAAAGGTGCTATATAAACCAAAATTATTATTATCATTATTATTATTATTATTAAAAGTCAAAGTGCAAAAGTGTAAGGCAAGTTCTTCAAGCACCTTGAGCATGGGAAAGGCGCTATATAAACCAAAATTACTATTATTATTATTATTATTATTATTATTAATATTGTTATTATTATTATTAAAAGTTAAAGTGCAAGGCAAGTTCTTTGAGCACCTTGAGCATGGGAAAGGTGCTATATAAACAAAAATTACTATTATTAACAATAATAATAATAATCATAATAATAATACAATAAATGAGCTATAATAAAAAACAGGTGATAGGGTGTAAGTTTAAAATGATCAAATAAATATATCCATTGTAAGTGCCTAAGAATAAGAACAGGTATCCTGGCCAGAATGGAGGATAATTTCTTTCCCAGACAAGCTTGCCAGCTGGATGAGGAAACGACTTTGTGCCCGGCCGGAGTAATGTAATTAAAAGACCAGTGGAAGCTGGAAACCAGGAGAAGTTCCATCCTCTATATGGCAGGTGGCAGTGGTCCTCTTGTGGTATGCCAGTTTGGATATTGCAATGGTCCTTGGGTGTTGGAAGTCCAAAAGTGCAACCCTATTGGGGATCCCTGGCTGCTGGAAGAGAGAGAGCACAGTTGGGGGAGAACCTCCCTGCTTTCCATATGACCAGGAAGTGCTTCCAAGAGGACACATTGTGGCAACGGAAGCACTCCCGGGTCCGGCTTGAAAAGCAGCCCACCTCATCACAGTGGGAGGCTGCAGGCAATACTCTTGGAGGGAGGAAGGAAGAAGGAAGAATTTGGTTATATTGTGACTGACCTTTGCATGGATGAAAATTGTGAGGGTACTAAACCAAGAATTGTGTGGGGCATTACAGGGTCTGAGGTTTGGGGCTCAGTGGTGCCCCCTGGTGGCTACACCATATAAAATGGGGTTCAAATCATGGGCAGATTCATTCAATTAAAACCCATGAGCCTTGCTGCTTCTCTCTAACAACTGTGCCAGTGCCACTCAACTGAAATGCGTCTTCTCAGCAGACAGCCAGCACATTCTCTTAAATTCCAACCACCTCAGCCAGTCACCACCATGGTGCCCTAAAAGCCTGACTGGTGTCCCTTGCTGCCTTCAGGGAACCTACAAGCCCTGTTCACATCCCCCAAAATCGTGCTTCGTGCCTCCAGCTACGTGATGCCTGAAGCGGTAGGTCACTACTGTTCCCGTTACTCTCAAGCAGGAGCGACCTCGACACCTGCCCCCCCCCCATCAAGTGCTGACCACACCCACCTCTTTGGGGTCCTCATTCCCGACTGCTTGCCTTCTGTCTAAAACAATGCTGACTCTGGCTTGCCCTTCCCTCCTCATCACATTCATTTTCTCTCATCTCTTAACCTTCATGTTTCTCCTCTTCATCAGCTCCCCCTGTTTCCTGCCTGGATTTCTTTTACAGACAGATAGGGATGTAGGCGTGTTGATGACAGACCCTTGGAGCGCTAATATGGCAATCAACTGAACCGCTCGCATCTGCACATGAATGCACAATCAGGCGAGCTGCTCCGCCATTTCACCAGACACACCCACACCCCACTGAAGCCCAAGTTTATTTAAACTTGAGCTTCACCATAAACCTCTCTTATCACAGGTGCCTCAATTCTAAAGGGTGACCGGAAAGAAGCGCACAGGAAAAAAGCGTACAGTCATATAGATAGATAGATAGATAGATAGATAGATAGATAGATAGATAGATAGATAGATAGATAGATGTGAAAGGCACTAGATAGATAGATAGATAGATAGATAGATAGATAGATAGATAGATAGATAGATAGATAGATACTTTATTAATCCCAAGGGGAAATTCGCATACTCCTGCAGCAGCATACTGATAAAAAACAATATTAAATTAAAGAGTGATAACAATGAAGGTATAACAGACAATAACTTTGTATAATGTTAACGTTTACCCCCCCGGGTGGAACTGAAGAGTCGCATAGTGTGGGGTCTCCTCAGTCTGTCAGTGAAGCAGGACAGTAACAGCAGTCTGTCGTTGAAGCTGCTCCTCTGTCTGGAGATGATCCTGTTCAGTGGATTCTCCATGATTGACAGGAGTCTGCTCAGCGCCCGTCGCCCTGCCACGGATGTTAAACTGTCCAGCTCTGTGCCTACAATAGAGCCTGCCTTCCTCACCAGTTTGTCCAGGTGTGAGGTGTCCCTCTTCTTTATGCTGCCTCCCCAGCACACCACCGCATAGAAGAGGGCGCTCACCACAACCGTCTGATAGAACATCTGCAGCATCTTATTGCAGATGTTGAAGGACGCCAGCCTTCTAAGGAAGTATAGTCAGCTCTATCCTCTCTTGCACAGAGCATCAGTATCGGCAGTCCAGTCCAATTTGTCATCCAGCTGCACTCCCAGGTATTTATAGGTCTGTACCCTCTGCTCAGTCACCTCTGATGATCACGAGGTCCATGAGGGGCCTGGGCCTCCTAAAATCCACCACCAGCTCCTTGGTTTTGCTGGTGTTCAGTTGTAGGTGGTTTGAGTCGCACCATTTAACAAAGTCCTTGATTAGGTT
>JANRMT010062806.1:115994250-116026295 GCA_026402145.1 Polypterus bichir lapradei | reverse complement strand
AAAAGGAGTTTTACACTTAAAATATATATATAGTCTTCAGCAATTTTAGTGCATTAAGATGATACACCCAGATAATAAACCCAGGGGATGGTATTAAAAATGTGTCCAGAAGAGGCATAACCAGTCTTAATGCAGTAATAGCAATAACAGTAAACCTAGGGTATGATATTGAACAGTCTCGTTTAGGGTAGAGATGAGATAATTAGAAAAGAAAAAGAGAAAAATAAATAAATAGATAAATAAATAATTAAGCACAATAAAACATAAACAGATAGCGCCCTAGTAATACTAAGTAATAATGAGAATATATGCTGATAAAAACCCGTATTTTAAAACGAATAGATCAGACAAAAGATTATTAATCTTTCCTTCATCGTTTTAACCGCCATGACTCACTATTATGTATCAGAATAGTCCCGGGATCAGCTTTCTTAATTCTTTTTCAGCTTCTTCCTTGCTAGCGAAGACATAGAATTGACCCTGCCATTCCACTTTCAGTTTTGCCGGATACAGGAGGCTGTATTTCACACTGGCTTGCCGTAGCCGCTGTTTAATATTATAGAAGGATGCGCATTTAGTAGCTGTTGCTGGAGAGAAGTCAGGGAAGATAAGAATGTGGTTATTTTCAAATATAATATCTTCCTTGTTTCTGAGGAGTGCCATCACCTCTAGCTTAAATGATAATCGTTCAAAACGAACTATAAAAGATCTTGGTCGGGGTCTGACGGTGTTTGGTCCGCGTACGCGGTAAGCCGCTGCTATCTCAGATTCTGCTTTAAAGTCGTCCCCGATTATTTTAGAAAAAAGTTCAGCTGCGAATTTCACAGGGTTTGAACTTTCTCGATTCTCTGGCAGACCTTCAATTCTGACATTATACCTTCTACTGCCATCTTCTAAAGCAGCCAGTCTGTCTCCAAGTTTTTCTCCGAGTTTTTTGCATTCGGAACTGACATTTATTGCTCTTTCTTCGGCACTGGCAGCTGAATGTTCGACCATTTCAATCCGATTCGTGAATGTCTCCTTGAGATGCTCCAATTGATCAGTAAGCGTGCTTAGTTTAACCGAGTTTTCCTGAATGCGCTCTTCAATTTTTCCCAGCACCTGTCGAAGCTCAAATTGCACCTCTTGACGCAGCAAGTTTAATTAACAGCAAGAATTGGCTTCTCATTAAGAAACTGGTTAGAGTTTGAAGCCCCATTTTAGCTGGTCATCTGTTGGCTCATTTCACGTCTCATTTGTGTTTGGCTGCATTTTAATGAGGAAACGAATCAATTCAGAGGACTGAATCCTTCTAATAGGGCTATTAAAATGTGAATTAGCAGTGAAAACAGGTCACTGATTAGGAAAAGGGTTAGAATAAAAACCTGTAGCCACTGCGGCCCTCCAGGCCTGGAGTTCGACACCTGTGGTCTTGAGTGATTGAAGTAATAAGGTAGATTTCTTTGAGCACCTGGTGCAGCCAGGGATTTGCCATACACTCTGTGCTGCAAGGTTTATTAAGGGCTGAGGGTGAGAGCTCCACCCAATAGTAGGGAACAGTACATACAGAAGGTATTCTTGAATGATAAATGGCCTGAGTGCTGAACCTTTGTATGTTTAAATGTACTCTTGTAGACCAAAAGTAATATTTAGGTCTGAGATATCATTAAAACATTGTATGTTGTTCGTGCCGATAATAAGTAAGTCTCTTGAAGTGCTGAGAAAGTGACAGGCTGTTTTATTCCTAAAGCACTTGTGTGGTTTAAAGTGCTAGAGGTTAACCAGCTGTGTGTTTCTCATTCATTGTGGTTAGGGTCTGTGTGTGATAATCTAAATGTGCAACAGTAGACCAGTAGACCAACCCAATAACGAACTTGACGAGTACACTTACCCTTGAAGAAAACAGGTAAAGGGTAAGTAGAGGGAAATACTACAATAATACAGGGATGAAATAATGGATGAGAGGGATGGATTGCGCCCACTGACAACGTGTGCGAGAAGGAAGACAGGAGGACAACCGACCCTGAGTGGTCCGGTAGCCAAGACGGGGGTCGCTAGCGAGAGTACCGCGACTGCTGAAGTCTCTTCAGCTGAGCAAACCTTGGGTGAGCTGGAGAGACTGGGAAGGAGCTGTACTTGGCTGGTGTGGCTACAATGACTACTGCAGGTTATTCTTGTGTTTTAGCCTGGTTTTAAACATTTGGATTTTTTACCTATTTATGGATTATTTATTAGAACACTTTGATGCACTGCACTTGAGTCGGACACTGATTTTTAATAAAAGCTCTTTTGCACCTTTCCACCATCCCCTTGCTCAGTTTGATTTGTCCCCATCAGACCAGCTCATTTGGTTACATTACCGACGGTGTTGGGTTGGATGGGCTCCCAGAGGTAAGGTGGGGAGCATGGAGCAGAACCCGCACCGTCACACAAAGTTAGAGGAACTGGAACTTTCTGTCGACATCTAAAATAAGATAAAAATTCCAATGCATCCAAAATCAGGCAGTAAAGCTGTTAAAAGTTCCTCCTCCTGAGACAAGCTAAGTGCTCCTGGCACCAGGATGTCATGTGGCACATCGCCCAGGAGGAAACAACACCTACAGGGTCGCTGTTGTTTTCTGTGGATGGGCCTGCGAAGACAAAATGGATGGTGGAAAACCGCAAAAGCTCAGGCTGTAGGCGTAAATGGATTTACAATGGAGGAAAAAATCAGAAGAAGCCTTTTGTGTTGGTGTAGAGTTACCATAGGAGTTCTCGACTTGTTGTTCTTGCTGTCATCACACTCATTACCAAGACTGGAGACTGATACCATTTCCCAAAATAATAATTATAGTGGCAGTATTACACATTTACAAATGCATTATGCTTTCTATTTGATTGATTTTCTTACATTTGATGTTTATTATTATTTGAAATATATATTGTCACACATGCACACCTGGGGACCACCTTCCTGGTAAGCGATACCCTTGTGGGATGGGGGGGGGGGGGGATTGCGCTGGCTCTAACTGTATCTTCTCTTTCTACCCGTAGTTCTGAGAAGACTCCCAAGGACTGCCCAGTGCAGGCTCCACTCCTGCCATCAAAACTGGACATTCTCAGAAGGTGTCGTCTCAGTCTGGACTGTGCCCTTGTAATGGGCTTGAATTCAGTGTTTTAAAGAAAAGACAAAATTCCTGGAAAATTCTGCTACAGGCTGTTGATGCTGGCTATCTATAGGACATAAATATTTACCTGTCTTGCAAAAGAGTCACCTGCTTTGAATAATCAGACTGCTTTGATGAGTATCTCATCCACACACAATGTGGTGATACAGTACTGCCTGCTTCCTTTGAAAATTAACAAGTTAGAACATTAGAACAATCTGGATGAGAACAGGTCATTCAGCCCAACAAAGCTCGCCAATCCTATCCACTTATTTCTTCCAAAAAAACATAGAGTAGAGTTTTGAAAGTCCATAACGTCTTACTGTCTACCACACTACTTGGTCGCTTATTCCAAGTGTCTATCATTCTTTGTGTAAAGAAAACCTTCCTAATGTTTGTGCGTAATTTACCCTTAACAAGTTTTCAACTGTGTCCCCGTGTTCTTGATGAACTCATTTTAAAATAACAGTCTTGATCCATTGCACTAACTCCCTTCATAATTTTAAACACTTCAATCAGGTCTCCTCTTAATCTTCTTTTGTTTAAACTGTAAAGGCTCAGCTCTTTTAATCTTTCCTCATAATTCATCCCCTGTAGCCCTGAAATCAGCCTAGTCACTCTTTTCTGGATCTTTTCTAGTGCTGCTATGTCCTTTTTATAGCCTGGAGATCAAAACTGCACACAGGACTCCAGATGAGGCCTCACCAGTGCATTATAGAGACCTGAGCAGAACCTCCTGCGACTTGTACTCCACACATCAAGGCGCTATATAACCTGACATTCTGTTAGCCTTCCTAATGGCTTCTGCACACTGTCTGGAAGTCGATAGCTTAGACTTCACTATGACTCCTAAATCCTTCTCATAAGGTGGACTCTCGATTTTCCGACCGCCCATTGTGTATTCAAACCTCACATTTTTACTTCCTATGTGTAATTCTTTACATTTACTGACATTAAATTTCATCTGCCACAAATCTGCCCAAGCCTGTATGCTATCCAAGTCCTTCTGTAATGATATAACGGATTCCAAATTATCTGCTAATCCACCTATCTTGGTATCATCTGTAAACGTAATCAGCTTGTTACTTATATTCCTATCTAAATCATTTATATTTATTAAAAATAGCAGCAGCCCCCTGGCACTGACCCCGGCTGGTCACCACTCTTAGCATCGGCCAATTCTGATGAGGTTCCTCCTACCATCACCCTCTGCTTGCTGTGTCTGAGCCAATTCTGCACCCATCTAAAAACATCACCCTGAAATCCCACTTCTTTTAATTTGATGCCCAACCTCTCATGTGGCACCTTATCAAATGCTTTCTGAAAGTCCAGATAAATAATCTCAGATGCTCCACTTTGATCGTATCCTTTTGTTGCCTCCTCATAGAATTCCACCATGTTAGTAAAACACGACCTCCCTCTTCTGAACCCACGCTGACTGTTCCTAATAACTCCTGTCCTTGCCATGTGTTGCTCAATCTTATCCTTAATAATTCTTTCCATTAATTTTCCTGTTATGCATGTTAAGCTTACTGGCCTATAGTTGCTTATATCTGCCCTGTCACCCTTTTTATATAATGGGATGATATTTCTCATTTTCCAGTCCTCCAGAGAGAGAATCTCTCCAGTGAGCAGTGACTTCCTAAAAATATGTGTCAAGGGTTTATATCTGTACTCACTAGCCTCCTTAAGAACACGAGGGTAAATATTATCTGGTCCTGGTGATTTGTTTGATTTCAGTTTATTTAATCTGAGCAGCACTTCTCCCTCTACAATTTCCAAATCCCTCAGTACCTCCTTAGTAGTCCCTGTTACTGCTCTGAGGTTATCCACTTGCTCACTTGTGAACACCTCAGAAAAATGTAAGTTTAGGGCATCCGCCATTGTACTGTCTGTATCTGTTAATTCCCCTTTACTATTTCTGATGCACTTGACCTCCTCCTTGACTGTTCTTTTACTACTAAAATACTGAAAGAATCTCTTAGGGTCTTCTTTCACCTTATTTGCTATATTATCCTCCAACTGTCTTTTAGCCTCCCTGATATCCTTCTTAATGGTTGCCCTCATGTTCTCATATGCTCTACGATTCACTTTGCAGTCATTAGTCTTATATGCTTTAAAAAGCAGTTTTTTTCTTTGCAACTTCTTTTTTAAATCTTTATTAATCCACCGTGGAGTTTTTTTTAGTTTCCTATTCATTTCAAATTTACGTATGTATCTGTCCTGCATTACATGTAAAACATTTCTGAACCTGTTCCACTGCTCCTCGACTGTCTCCACACTTAAAAGCTTATCCCAGTGTATCCTACTTAGACTTTGTCACATCTGCTCAAAATTAGCCCTATCAAAGTTCAACTTAACAATTTTAGTCTTTGCATTTGCACTCTTACAAAATATTGAGAATTGTATTACATTATGGTCACTTGACCCTAGTGGTTCAATCACCTCTAAACCCTCAATTCCGTCCTGATTATTACAGAATACTAAATTCAGACAGGCTTCACCCTGTGGGTGCTTTAACATGCTGTGTTAAAAATCAGTCACTGATTACTTCTGAAAACTCCTGCTCTTGTGCTCCTCCATCTGCAAGGTTATCCCTGTTAATATTTGGATAATTAAAGTCCCCCATGACTATAATATCTCCCTGTAAACTTGCCTTTTTGATATTACTTAAAAGATGTGTGTTGAAATTACTGTCTGAATTGGGTGGTGTTGTTGGCGATTTTGCTTAAAACTTGATAAGTATTTTGTATGTGTTTATTTGTAATTTAGGCAAAGCAATGTAATTTACTGTTTTCCGCCAACCCCCTCTTTATGATTGAGTCTCTTTGAATTTTATGACAGAGCTGGGAAAGTGCTTGACACAAATGTTTCTCTGCTAGAGTCTCTCGCTCTCATTCCCCACAAAACGCCAGGTTGCCTAACTGGCAAACTTTAGCTCAGCAAATGGTTTTGGGGGGGTGGCAGATGTTAAGATGTTCTATTTCCCCATTGATCTGAGGTATGGCTGTTTGGAATTGGTTTGTCTCAGAGGCCTTTAAGTACTATGACGCCCTATTGGCTCTAGGGGTTGGACAGAACATCTATAAATTTACTTGCTTAACCTCACACTACCTCTCTCTCTCTCTTACTAACCTCTGATGATGAAGAGCATCTCTCTCTTACTGATCTGATGAAGAAGACCATCACACCATGAACTGAAAGGACAACACAATGGAGAGCACAGCTCGGCTTCAGCCATATTAAACAGACATGTGGCTGAAAGCTGAGCACAAATGATGCCTTAACTAGAGACATTTTAAATAACTACAAGTCTGTGTGCCTCCTGAAACTACACATCACCATTTAATCAGGTTGTATGGTTGCCAATATTTAAATGTACTTTGCATATTGTTATTATTTATTAATATTATCAATAATACAGTGTTTAAATTGTAACTTAACTCCTGTTTGTCTTTACTATACCTAATTGCCTGAGGTTATAGATGTAGCCCAGGAAGAAATGTGTTTAAATCACTAATTAATGTAAAAATGTAAATGTTTGTATTTTAAACTGTTCATTTTAGTATAGCAGTTTGTTTATGTGGTTATGCAGACTTTTATTTTGATAACCGGATATGGTAGAGAAAACGAAAGGGGGTGGAGGAACCGGCGGTGGAAGAGAACAGAGAGCGAGGAGGAAAAGAGAGAGCGTGACGCCAAAGTGGTGTAGCAGAAAGTCTGAGAGATAGATTACACCATGTAACACAATTTTTGTTCCTGGCTTCCAAGAGTTATATTTCAACTGCTTATCTCTAAAGCCTATGGAAAAATGACTACATTCAGCACAAACTTTGATTTTATGACCACAGCCCAGAAAATTTCGTATTTATAGTGACAAAACAAGGGAATTTTTATCTTTTCGTTCATGCAGTCTGATAAAGAACAACACTTGCATGGTAAATAGACAAAGACAGTCAAAACCACTCAAAAAGGTTCAGAAATGAGTAGGTTTTCTAGATTTGCGACTGTACAGCAAATCTCTTTCTCGAAGAAGCCCCCAAATGTAGTCCCCCATCATGTTTTCGTTATACTGTCATTGGTAACGACGTTCAAAGTCCAGTATATCCTGATGAAAGCGCTGGCCTTGCTCCTCTGAGTAAGCTCCCATGTTCTCCTTGAATTTGTCAAGATGAGCGTCAAGGATATGGACTTTGAGAGACATTCTGCATCCCATTTTGGCGTAATTCTTTATGAGAGTCTGAACCAACTGCACATAGTTTTCAGCCTTGTGATTATCCAGGAAGCCGTGAACCACTGCAACGAAACTGTTCCAAGCCGTTTTCTCCGTCCTGTTCAGCAGCTTGGCGAATTGGTCGGATCCACCATGCAGAAGTAGCAGTTGCTTGAGTGGTCAGTCGGTTGCCGCCAAATTTGCGGGATAGCAAACTTCATGGCTCTCTTTTCTACCCTGTACCAACCTTCAAGAGTTTTCTTGCAATATTTGCCCAGGGCTTGTCTTGATCCCCGACAGGCATGCCGAAGTATGCCTTGTAGTCCTCGCACATCTTACGACATGCTTTCATGGAATACTTTCTCGCTCTTGTCTTTATAAATTGTCCACAAACGTAGCAAAATGCATTTGCTGGGTGCAAGCAACCTCTTGATGCCATCTAAATCAAATAAAAAAAAAACATAAACCGAAATGTTGGTTCGAGTCACCTGTGCTTTTATACTTGTATGACTACTATTGGACAGTCTGAAAACGTTCTAGAAAGCTCTAAAAGTTTCTTGAAAGTTCTAGGTAATTCTGGAAAATTCTAGAAACTTCTGGACAATTCTAACAGTTCAAGAATATTCTAGACGACTACTCAGTATTGAATGCGACTCGAGAATTTTCTCGAAAACAGACAAATTTAAAAATATCATTGTCCTGATCACAAAAGCAAAGTTTTTGTGGAACAGCTATTTTCTATTTTTTTTAGGCATAACGGGTTAGGAAAACACACTTTGTACCCAGGAACAAAATAAAAATAAAAATTTGTTACATAGTGTTATCAACCAGATAATTTACCGGCATACAAACTGCTGAGCTAGACGAAGAAGTTCGATTAGTCATTCGCAGGGTCTATCTGGTGAGGAACAACTTGTTAATTCAACGAGGGGAGTAACGGAGCGAACTACCAGAGGCAGTAGTTAACTCAGCTCAACACGCTAATGGTGGACGTTTGCTTATTTGGATGACGGAGACATTTTTGGATTCACTAAACAGCGGCTACCTGCTTATAGACAGAGGCAGAGAGCTCAGAAGGATTTGTTGGACTGATAACCACATTGCCAAATAAGGTACCATTTTTTTATTTTATTTTGTTGCTCCTGATGGAGTGAAAGGACCGATAAGTTTTTGGTCACAATGCTCCCAAGCCACGAATCAGGCCTGCAACGTTTTGTTTCAAATAAAGTGACAAGACTGAATGTGTTTTATTTTAGTATTAATAGTGTAATAGAGTTCCTGATTATTTTCAGTTTATTAATTTTGTTTGTTGGCTTATAATTAAACAGGGAGTTCATTATTGTTTATAACCCTGTTTCCTGGTGTTTATTATAAGTTTGTATAATATAAACTATTGGGTTAGGAATGAATGTTAACAGGTAATTTCTTTTACCATTATTTGTTATTATCTAACCAGTGTATTGATAGAATTAATTAATAATGTTTTGTTCAATGTAACCCGAGACATAAAATATTAAAGTAAGTAGAATCCTAACAAATTAGACATTAGAATAAAGAACTCAGGGCCCCTTTCTACACACAGTTGGAGTAGACGGGCTACATAGATATAGAAGGAAAGGTAGGGATAAGTTATATACTATAATACCTTATAAACAGTGGTAAGTCTGTGAAATTAGGCATTCTGACAAAGGTTGCTTATTAATAATAAAAAGGGGAAAGTAGAGCAATATATTGCTCTACCAATTCAATACAGGTGGACTATATCACACTCCTAAAATAAGACCTCTTTCCTTATTATTTTCCAGGAGAAGCCAGATGTCCTCACTAAGATGGGGCTCATCATCCAACTGAAGAGGACTTACATTTAAATCCTGTTTGGCATAAACAGCAACCTCACCTCCTTTTCTGTTCTGTCTATCCTTCTCTAATAAATGTGTATCATGGCTCACTTGAATCTTCTTCTATTTTTGCGACTTTAACAAGAAAACCTCAACAATGACAGTTGCTTTTGCCTGAAGAGTTGCTACACTTGGACACAAAATTAAAAAAATACTTTACGCACTGTAAGGTTTCTAAACTCTTTTGGGATCCCACCCAACAGGACGACATGTGGAAGAGTGTCCCAAAGCAACCGCAAGCTCCCAGCACTGCAGCAGTTCGCCTCAAAAGCGAATCTGAAAAGATTGCAGACATGCCATAAGCGCCTACCGTTGATGTGTGATACAAGGAACATTACAAATGCAGGGCACACTATTACTTAGCCACTAACCTGGCCACAACCCTACCTGACTGCTGTGTCTGTGTATAGGAGAGTGGCAGATCACGCTACAATAAATAACCGTGCTGTTCCTGTTTCACACTGAATAAAGCTGGCTTTGCTAAAGTACTGAGACTCAGCCTCGTGCTTTGGGGTGCAAGACAGGGACTAACACGGTACAACACACACACATGGTCACAATGCTATAGTAAACCGTATACGCTCCTACGGATGTTGACTATATGAGTGAGGCACGCCAACTGAGCATGAGAATGGGAAACGATTACCCACAATCCCGCAGCGAGAGAAAGAGAGAGAAGAACCATCAGCTCGGTTGTGATCACGTGACGTTCGGCAGACAAAGCGTATGCATGCTACTCATATTGCAAGACCTTGCTCGTTTATCAAGTCAAAATTTATTAAAATTTCTTGTTCGTCTTGCAAAACACTCACAGACCAAGTTACTCGCAATCCAAGCTTTGAGTATTGAACATTATTTTATAGTGTCACACACACACATGGGAGGCAGTCAATGGGTGTTACTGAGGGTGCACTGAAGTGCACTAATGTCTCTTCTCCCTCCTCTGCAGATCTCTAGAAGGAAAGACCACCTAAACTCCAACAAGGTTCCACTTCCATTTCCAGACCACACCCTCTTACTGACCTCACTTCCTGCCTGTTCCCTGCTGAGCCCTCCTCTTCCTCCTCGCTGCCTATAAAACAAGCCACTTACCTTTCCTAGTCAGTCCCGTTTGGGACGCAGTCCTTTAGGACTACTCAACAGTGGTCACAATACACAGGGTGTAGCCCCAAACCTCTCTCTGTCTTTTGTGCTTTTGTTACAATAGATAAGTATCTCTATTTACTCCAATATTCTGGAATCCACAGTCCAGGTGCCAGAAGGGGATGTGAACAAAGCTAACTCCCTAAACTAATTTTATAATAATTTTCCCTTCCCCTGCCATCTTCTTTCAATGACCAGTCTGCCCACACCATGCCAACTATACCAATAACTACCATATCAACTGGAATGGCCAGTGAGGAGTCCACCTGTGACCATCAACGTGGCCTGTCCATAAATGATGTTCAAGTAAGGAGACAACTGAGGAAGCTACACACAGGAAAAGCTGCAGGACCAGGTGGAATCCATCCTTGAGTTCTTCAGGCTGGTGGTGAACAAGTTTGTGGTGTCCTCTGCAGGGCCATCTTAACAGCATTATAGACCCCCGGGCAAAACAGTGCACTGGGGCCCCTACCTACACAACCACACCGCAAGTCACAACATAACATAGATTAGCATGGGGCACCTATGCTCGTGGGGCCCCTGGGCAACTGCCCAGCTTGTCCATGCGTTAAGTCGACAATGGTACTCTATCATCTGTTCGCTTTGTACTTAAGGCTTCAGAAAGTGCTGCTGTTGTGGAAAACATCTACTTTGCTCCTTTACAAAGAAGGCAAGCAGCTCTTCATCTAATGACTACAGACCAGTGGCATTTACATCTCACATCATGAAGATCTTGAAGAGACTGGTCTTGGACAATAAGAATCTTATTGTGGTACACCATTTCGACCCACTCTACTATCGGACACAGATCAGAGTGTAGGATGTATCTGCTCCACAAGACCTGACAAAGCTGGCAGCACCATGGAGATGATGTTTTTTTGATTTCTCCAGTGCCTTTACGACCATCCGGACAGCTCTTTTAAAGGGTAAACTCAGAGATATGAGCCTGTGGTGTCCTGGATGATGGACTATCTGTCAGACAGACCACAGTTTGTGAGACTCAAGGACTGTGTGAGGAATCCTGGAGCACCACAATGAACAGGCCTGTCTGCTTTACTCTTCACTCAGCACAACCTCAGAATAGACATATAACAGCAGGCCATGTCACTTCCATATATTCTCAGTTCATTCTGCCCGTATGGGGTTTATTGATAAAGGGGATGAGACAGAGAAGAGGAGTCATGGGGAGAACTTTGTTTCTTGGTGCAGAATGAATTGTCTGCAACTTAACATCAGCAAAAACAAAGAACTGCTTATCGACTTTCACCGCATTAAAGAGCCTCCATGTCTAGTCACTATACCAGGATGGGATGTAGAGCTTGTCCACTCCTACAAGTACATTGGGTTTGCACATTAATGACAGGTCGGACAGGTCTCAGAACACAGAGGAACTGTAGAAGAAACGGGCAGAGCAGACTCTTCCTTAGGAGAATTTAATGTGGAAAGTGACATCCTGCACATTTTTTACAATTAGGAGACCAGACGGTATATAAAAAGGTTTGTCAATTCTCTGTGTGGTGACTGAAATGTATGTAACTCCCCTGAAATGAAAGCCTGCAATGTGCACTTTAATCTCGTATGAATTGGTTGATTTGTAATTTAAATCTGTGGAGCAGAGAAGTAAATCAAGAAACTAGACTTCCTCCTATACTCAGATATGGGGATGGATATTTGAGGTAAGACGATTTTTATATTTTTATATTATGTACATTAAAGAACTATCAACAACAAATCAAATCAAATGAATAATATATTGAACAATTATTATAAAAGTAAAGGTGAATAAATCGGACTCTGCAGCTGCATGAATAAAAAAGTACAACTTCCGGTTAGCAGAAATAGCTCAAAAGTTGATAAAAATCTACATTTTGTACCCAATACTTGTATGCAAGATTTGATTGACCTAACTCAAAGCGTACTCAAGTTTTCACACAAACACACACACAGACATAATTCCACAAATGGTATTTTCGGACTCGGAGAGGTCTAAAACGTCGAGATTCAACAAATTCTCGAAATCGTGTTTTTGGACGATTACAATACTTTCCCTATGAGAAAGTAAATCGGACTCGGGGAGGTCTAAAACGTTGAGATTCAACAAAATCTCGAGGTCAAATTTTTGGACGATTACAATACTTTCCCTATACTTTGTTTACCAGAAAGTAAAAATGTGTCTTTGTCCCAAACATGATGTAAGTGCAATAGGCCTGTAATTGTTGAGGTAGCATATTTTCTTTTTCTTAGTGACTAGGACAATAGCAGAAGATTTCAAGCAGAAAAGACTCAAGACTGCTTAAAGATGTCGGTGAAGAGAGGAGCAAGCTGGCTGGCACAGTGTTTGTTGCAGGTACAACGGAATCTGGACTGGCAGACATTTTGCATTTCTGCCTTGCAATCAGCTTCCAGAAACCATATTCCTTGATCGAAATTTCAGAAGAAGAGGGTGAAAAGATGTGACTGATGCTAAAGCCAGATCTGAATTGCAAGAACAGAGGGTTTGTTGTTCAAATCTACTGTAAAACTTATTAAGTTTATCAATTAAGGATGAATCTGAAAAAGTGCTGGGAGATGTTAGTAACAGACTGAAGGCTTTTTCATAGAGAGGAGCTCTGGTTTGCTGAAAACTGAATATCTAGTATACTTTGGTGATCCCATTTTGCATTTCTGATTGCATTGTTTAGCCAATTCCTGGCCTATTTGTAGGCATCCTTATCACCAGTTTTATGTGTGGTTTCTTTTGTCTGACAGAGAACCCTTATGATGCATTGCATTTGAACTGGGAAGTTGAAATTTCTGTGTTCCTAGTCGGAATTTTAAACTGAAACGTCACCACAAGTCAGGAACTTGGGGCTGGTCTGTCAAGTCCAGGTATTTCGGATTATGAGGACAATCCAAAATGACGGCCTACACCTCGAATTTTAGTGAAAGCTGTCGTATTTAAGTTAAATTCACTTTATTAGCCCTTCTGTCAATTTGTGTTTATTAAATCAGTCGTACGCACAGTACTGTCCAACCTCTGTCTATGGCCATGATGCTATAAAGTTTTGATGCGCAACATACCGCACAATGTGTTGTTCAGTAATTGTGTGCACAGGTAGTCCCCAAGTTTCGGACATCCGACCTACGACTTACAAACGGGGCTGCAGCTGCGACGCATGCGGCTCAGTAACTGCCGCTCCATCATCCTCGGCCTGGGGACGCTGCAAGCGGTGGCTGGACGGAGGCTGGAGGGGGGCGTTTTCGCTGCTCCCGCGGTGTAGTGTCCCTTGGGCAGCTCCCAGCAACAAGCAGTTTCACTGCCCGCCCACCACACACAGCTGCCCCGTTCATTCTCTATGGGTGGCTGGTGATGCTGCAAGTGGTGACCGGAGGCCATTGAGGGTGAACAGGGCGGCAGGGGGTAGCATTGTAGTGTGCCTCGGTTGGCTGCCTGTTAAATGGGAGAGGTGGTGGGCGATTCACTACCCTTCTTTGGCCGCACTACGTTTGTTCTCGGTGGGCAGCATACTGTAGTGGAGGTGACTGTGAGGTGGGTGGGTGATGAACCGCCCGTTGATCCCACCATTCATTCTCAATAGTAAGTCTGCTTGTTACGCACATAGCAGGAAGTTGTCTCTTGTCAGTACATGAGACGTGTTGACGACTGGTGCCTACTTGCTGTGATAGCGTGTACAGTGCTGTGCAGAAGAGCTCATCTTAATCTTTTGTCTTCACACTTCAAGAATGTCTCTGAAACACAAATCTGATGCAAGTGCTGGTGATACAGTAAAGCAGAGAAAAACCATCACCATTGAAAATAAAGTAGAAATAATTAAAAGGTCAGAGAGACTTGACACTCCATCATTCATTGATAGAGCACTTGGTTACAGTCGGTCAACAATAGTATTTATTAAAATAATGTACCTGTTCTGACTTACATACCAATTCAACTTAAGTACAAACCTACAGTCCCTATCTCGTACGTAACCCAGGGACTGCCTGTATTTCAAAAGAACAAGTGCAACAAAAGATTTCCTGGATATGTCCGTATTGTATTTTCTGCATGTTTTACTAAAACACAATCAACTTGGGTGTGACGTCATTCCCGGCTGCGACATCCAACTTCCAAGGAAAATGAAACGTAGAATCAGTTCTTTGGTAAACCATGACTTTCTATTGATGTAAAGTACAATAGTTTTGATGGGAATGCAAACATTTTTAAAGAATCTAATAAAAGATGTAACAGTGTCAGCGTCAGAGCAGAGCAGTCATCTACTCTCTACACTAAACACTTAAACGCTACAGGAAGTACATTAAAAAAAATCTTTTTTGGTTATCCTTCATATGACACACTGAAATAATTAAACTGAATATTACTTGAAATGCCATTCTTTATATTTATACTCCTCATATTTAGAACATTAAAACAATCTTGATGAGAACAGGCCTACTCATCCCAAAAAAGCTCGCCAGTCCACTGACCACTACCTGGTCTCTTATTCCAGGTGTCTATAGTTCTCTGTGTGAAGGCAAACCATCTGATGTTTGTGCAAAAGTAACCCTTAAAAAGTTTTCAACTATGTCCAGTACTTACAGAAATGTGCTGACACTGCTCCACCATTAAACACAGAAGTTAAATATGGTGTCCTGCAGTGCTCAGTACTGGGATTTTATTGTTTTCACTTTACATGCTTCCACTCAGATCTATCATCAGAAAACATACCATTAATTTTTACTCATAAGCAGGTGGCACCCAGCTATACCTTTCTTTTAGACTAAATGCTGTCCTTAATTAAATATGTTACGGAGTGAAACGAGTGGATGGATGAGAACGACTTGTCTTTGAACACAGACAAAACAACATGTTAATTATTGGAGGGAATGATGGTGATCGCAACAGTGTTTTGTCATTATTTCATTTAGCTGGAACCTAAATTAGTTCTACTGAACTGAACCCACAATCTAGGCATTATCTTTGACACTAGCATGTCATTTAAAACACACATTAAAAAACTCTGCAAAACATGTTTTTTTCCATCTAAAAAATGTTGGAAAATTAAGTTTTTTTCTAAACATGCAGGATACTGAGAAATTCGTTCATGTATTTATTTATAGTAGGATTGACTTCCACAATTCAACGTTCAAATTGTTCTTTATGCAGCATTGCTGCAAGAGTTATTACAAGAAGTAGAAAGTACAAACACATAACTCCAGTTCTTAAATCCTTACATGCTGCTGCAAGAGTTATTACAAGAAGTAGAAAGTACAAACACATAACTCCAGTTCTTAAATCCTTACACTGGCTCCTGGTTACGTTTAGGGCAGATTTCAAAATCCTCCTTTTAACATCCATCCATCCATCATCCAACCCGCTATATCCTAACTACAGGGTCACAGAGGTCTGCTGGAGCCAATCCCAGGGCACAAGGCAGGAAACAAACCCCAGGCATGGTGCCAGCCCACCGCAGGGCACACACACACCCACACACCAAGCACACACTAGGGACAATTTAGAATCGCCAATGCACCTAACCTGCATGTCTTTGGACTGTGGGAGGAAACCGGAGTACCCGGAGGAAACCCATGCAGACAAGGGGAGAACATGCAAACTCCACACAGGACAGGGGCCAGAATGTGAACCCGGGTCACCTAACTGTGAAGCAGCAGTGCTAACCACTGCGCCACCGCGCTGCCCTCCTTTTAACATATAAAGCCTTAAACGGCCAAGGCCCTCCTTACTTATCTGACCTTATCATTACTTACAAACTATGGAGGTCTCAAGATTCCAGCCTGCTTATGATTCCAAGAGTTAATAAAATAACAGTGGGAGGTCAAGCTTTTAGTTATAGGGCCCCGAATTTGTGGAATGGTCTGCCTGCTAATATAAGAGATGCCACTTCAGTCTCAGGTTTTAAATTCCAACTGAAGACTCACAGCTTCAGCTTGGCATACCCTGACTAGAGCTGCTGATTAGCTGTGCATAATGCATCTCTGCTTGTTAGTCATTAGTGATAAAGTATAAATAATATGATATTTATTAACTGTTACAAACCCTCCTCTATTCTGTTTCTCTTCTCAGTATCTTCCTGTGGCACTTGGTGCCACTGCTCTACTGCCAAGTTGTTTACCTGGCATTTAAAAGTCATCTCAGATAAAGGAGCACTGGAAATATTGGGCATAAGGGTCCTTCGATCTGACTGGCTTGCCCAGCACTGACTCAGCTTTAGAATGGCCAATGGAGGAAGACGGCCTGTTGGCTGAGTTTTCCAGGACTCTGACTGTGCCTGGCTTGTCCCTGACTCCTTTTCTACAGTCTGACTGCAGTTTCTATAATTGACTGATGGACAGATATTGTTGTTTTTCATTTATGTTAATTGGTTTCTATTTTGTTTTTGATATATTTGAACCAATCTGTATCCTCATATGTGATAATTCTGCATTTAGTGAGTGGTATCATCAATCCTTGCCTTTCACTTTGAGAGCTGTCATGGCGCTTCAGCTTGCACTTGGTGAGGCGTGCTATGCCAGATCAAAGTCGTTTGTCCTGTTGTGTTACATTTCTGAGGTAGCCATGACAGACTGGTCACCTATCTCTGTGAAGAAGATTCCCTGTGCTCTATTTTATGTGTTGTATTTAACCCATTTTTGACACCCATTGCACACCCAACCTACCTGGAGTTCTCTCTCTGAATTGCCTTCCCCAAGATTTCTTCCATTTGGGGGGAGGAGGGCAGTTTTTTTCTTGTATTCTTAGAGAGTCGAGGCTTGCTGTCAGAAAACAGGGCCTGTTAAAGCTCATTGAAGTATTCCTTGTGTGATTTTGGGCTTTAAAAGAAATAAATTGTTGTTGTTGCTGTTGTTCTCATTTTCTTGATGAACACATTTTAAAGTCACCATCTCGATCAACTGGACTAATTCCCTTTAGAATTTTAAACACTTCAGTCAGCTCTCCTCTTCATCTCCTTTAAAGGTTCAGCTCTTTTAATCTTTCCTCATAACTCATCTCCTGTACACCTGAATCCGCCTAGTCGCTCTTCTCTGGACTTCTTCTTGTGCTGTTATGTCCTTTTTGTAGCCTGGAGGCCAAAACTGCACACAGTACTCCAGAGGAGACCTCACCAGTGTATTAGTCTGCATGTTTAGATTATATGTGGGGATTCATTTTTCTCAGTCCAGGACATTGGGCATTTCTTAACTTCAGGGATGTCTTAACCTATGGGCACAATGGGCACTGCCCGGGGGCCCCAGGAGTGTAAGGGCGCACAATGTATGTGCCTTTGTATGTTTCTGTTTTGCTATCAAAACAAGGGCCCATGCCCACTACTTTGTCCAAGGGCCCATGATGCTGTTAAGACGACCCTGACTATCTTGTAATTTGTGGGGCCGTGGACATCTTCATGCCCTTGTCTGCAAGAGGCCTACCAACACAAGCAGGCTGTACCTGTGATCACAACTGTGCGAACCTCAGCTGAGAGGTCCATCCATTATCCAACTCGCTATATCCTAACTACAGGGCCATGGGGGTGTGCTGGAGCCAATCTCAGCCAACACAGGGCGCAAGGCAAGAAACAAACCCTGGGCAGGGCGCCAGCCCACTGCAGGGCACACACACACACACCAAGGACAATTTAGAATCGCCAATGCACCTAACCTGCATGTCTTTGGACTGTGGGAGGAAACCAGAGTACCAGAGAACATGCAAACTTCACACAGGGAGGACCCGGGAAGTGAACCCGGGTCTCCTAACTGCAAGGCAGCAGCACTACCACTGTAACACCATGCTGCTTGAGAAATTAATGTAACTGTGAAATCATTTGAAAAATCATTAACTGTTAAAACATAATTACTTGAGAGTTTTGAATGAAAGTAGCAAACGCTTAAAGAAGATCTATTTTGTGTGCTGCTGCTGTTGTTATTATTTGAAGCTGGCATGACTTGTAGCAGTAGTTTAACTCATAAATGTAAGGAATAAAATAGACCATGTTTACCTTATTTCAAGTTCGATTTTGGTCTCAGCTGACCAGAGAACCTCCTATTATCAGAAACAAAAGAAAACAATAATGATGCATAATGAACAAAGAAGACAAAAAAAAATGTGAGAAGGAGCCTTGGCTTATCTATGACAGTAGAGAGGCTTCATTTTCGATAGTGTATCCTTACACAAATTTTTGGACCCACTTGTTCCGTTACAGGTTTGTGGGCAGCTAGTGACAAATGAAGTGGGCACATACAGACAGGTCCATAAGTATTTGGGCAGTGATGCAACTTTCATAATTTTGTCTCTGTGCGCCACCACAATGGATTTAAAACAAAGCAATCAAGATGTGATTGAGGTTCAGACTTTCAGTTTTAATTCAAGAGGTTTAACACAAAAAACATCATGACCCATTTAGTAATGACAGCCATTTTTATACATGGTCCCCTCAATTCAGGGGTTCCAAACTATTTGGACAAACTAATATAATCGTAAATACAATGATCATTTTCAATATTTGTTTGAAAGTCCTTTGCAGTCAATGACTGCCTGAAGTCTGATCTCCTGGCCATCTCCAAGTGTTTGCTTCCGCCCTGGTGATGCTTTGCCAGGCCTTTACTGCAGTGGTCTTACAGGTGATGCTTCTTGGTTGAACTTTCTTTCTTCAGTTTTGTCTTCAGTAAGTAAACTGCATGTCCAGTTGGGTTGAGGTCAGTTGATTGACTTGGCCATTGAAGAATATTCCACCTCTTTTCTTTGGTTTGCTGTCCCAGTATGTTTCGGTTCATTGTCCATGTGTACTGTGAAGTGTCATCCTGTCAGTTTTCTCTGAATCTGAGCAGACAGTATGGTGTCCTGCACACTTCAGAATTTATCCTGCTACGTCTGCCGTCCAAGTCAAGTCATCAATAAACACAAGTGACCAACTTCTAATGGCAGCCATGCATGATCAGGTCATGATAAGGCCTCCACCACGTCTCACAGATGATGTGGTATTCATCAGATCAGGAGTCATTTCTTCTCTTTTCCATACTCCTGTCTTTCCAACCTTCTGCTACATATTGATCTTAGACTCCTTTTTCCTAATTGTTCCAGAACTGTACAGGCTTTTAAAACATGTTTTCTGGCAAAGTCTAACCCAGGAGTGGGCAAAGTCAGTCCTGGAGGGCTGCAGTGGCTGCAGGTTTTTGCTCCAACCCAGTTGCTTAATAAGAAGCACTTATTGCTCAAGTAACACTTCTGCTTCACTTTAGTGGTCTTGCTCGTTAAGATTTTGAACCCTTATTGCTTATTTTAGTCTTAAAATAGCTGTTGTCTTGGTTTTTAATGGCTCATTATTATCAATAAGATGCAAACGACAAAAGAAACCAGCAGTTCTCCGTTTAGCTTGTTCCCATTTACACCTGTGTGTGTTTATCATGCACTATTGGGTTTAATTAAATACTTGGAAGGAAACTGAAGAGAAAAAAGTGAAGCACTGAGAATAACTTGTCTGTTTTAGACTTCAGATCATTTGGATGATATCCTTAGAAAGGGAAACAAAATCAAGGATATGGGAATGACCTGACATGGCAGAGTTAAAGCACTAACAAGCCATGAAATTAAATAATTGACAAGGATTTTTTTTTAATTAAGCAATTGGGTTGAAACAAAAACCTGCAGCCACTGCGGCCCTCCAGGACTGACTTTGCCCACTCCTGGTCTAACCTGTAGTTCCAAAGCTTGAGGCTTACCAGTGGCTTGAACTTTGTGGTAAACCCTCTGTCTTTACTTTCATGAAATCTTCTCTTGATTGTAGACTTTGGCAATATGAGTTGTGGTATTGTATGAGGAAGTCGGGAGTGGCAGAGAAGTATGTAAGAGTTGTACAGGATATGTACGAGAGAAGTGTGACCGTGGTGAGGTCTGCGGTAGGAGTGACGGAGGCTCTGAGGCCTTTCTTATTTGCAATGGTGATGGACAGGTTGACAGACGAGATTAAACAGGAGTCCCCGTGGACTGTGATGTTTGCTGATGACATTGTGATCTGTAGTGAGAGTAGGGAGCAGGTTGAGGAGACGCTAGAGAGGTGGAGATATGCTCTAGAGAGGAGAGGAATGAAGGTCAGTAGGATCACCAAGACAGAATACATGTGTAAATGAGAGGGAGGTCAGTGGAATGGTGAGGATGCAAGGGTTGGTGAAGTTGGAGGAGTTTAAACACGTGGGAGCAACAGTACAGAGTAACGGGGATTATGGAAGAGAAGTGAAGAAGAGAGTGCAGGCAGTGTGGAGTGGGTGGAGAAGAGTGTCAGGAGTGATTTGTGACAGACGGGTATCAGCAAGAGTGAAAGGGAAGGTCTACAGGACGGTAGTGAGACCAGCTATGTTATATGGGTTGGAGACGGTGGCACTGACCAGAAAGCAGGAGACAGAGCTGGAGTTGGCAGAGTTAAAGATGCTAAGATGTGCATTGGGCGTGACAAGGATGAACAGAATTAGAAATATGGACATTAGAGGGTCGGCTCAGGTTGGACAGTTTGCAGACAAAGTCAGAGAGGTGAGATTGTGTTGGTTTGGACATGTGCAGAGGTATATTGGGAGAAGGATGCTAAAGATAGAGCAGCCAGGTAAGAGGAAAAGAGGAAAGCCTAAGAGAAGGTTTATGGATGTGGTGAGAGAGGACATGCAGGTGATGAGTGTGACAGAGCAAGATGAATGAAATTATGGAAAAAGATGATCCAGTGTGGGGACCCCTAAAGGGAGCAGCTGAAAGAAGAAGAAGAAGAAGGTCTGCCTCCTGCAGAGTATTCTTGGTTTGGCTAAATGTTGTGAAGCGGTTCTTTATCACCAATGAGAGAAGTCTGCAATCATCCAGCACAGTTGCCTTCTGTGGTTTTTCCAGACCTTCTGGCATTTCTGAGCTCACCAGTGTGTTCCTTCTCCTTAAGAATCTACCAAACGGTTGAATTGATCACTCCTGGTGTTTCTGCTCTCTCTGATGGGTTTGTTTTGTTTTCTCTGCCTGTTTTCACTTGCATGGACAACTCTTTGGACTTCATGTTGAGAGTTCACAGCGACAGCTTCCAAATGCAAATTCCACACTTGGAATCAACTGCAGACCTTCTACCTTCTTATTAGTTAATGAAATAATGAGGGACCTGCTCACACACGGCTATGAAACAGCTTGTCGGTCAAATGTCCAAATACTTTTGAGCCCCTGAAAATGGGGGGACCCTGCATAAAAATGTATTTTCTAAACAATATTTTTGTTAGAAGAGAAAACAGAAATCTTAGTGATTGTCAATAATGGATACAATGAGGCTATTAGAAATAAACTGGATACATTAGGATTAAAAGTCAAGACGGAGGTAAAAAGCTTAGGGGTAATTGTTGACTGTAATCTGAATTTTAAATCGCGTATTAATCAGACCACTAGGACAGCATTTTTTCACTTAAGAAACATAGTTAGACCTCTTATATCACTGAAAGATGCTGAGAAATTAGTTCACACGTTTGTTTTCAGTTGACTCGATTACTGTAATGCACTCCTCTCAGGACTACCCAAAAAAGACATAAATCGTTTGCAACGAGTGCAGAATGCAGCTGCTAGAATCCTAACCAGGAAAAGAATATCCGAGCACATCTCTCCAGTTTTGATGTCACTACACTGGTTACCTGTGTCATTCAGGATTGACTTTAAAATTCTGCTTATGGTTTATAAAGCATTAAATAATCTCACCCCATCTTATATATCGGAATGGCTAACACCTTATATTCCAAATCGTAACCTCAGATCCTCAAATGAGTGTCTCCTTAGAATTCCAAAAGCAAAACTTAAAAGAAGTGGTGAGGCGGCCTTCTGCTGTTATGCACCTAAAATCTGAAATAGCCTGCCAATAGGAATTCACCAGGCTAATACAGTGGAGCACTTTAAAACACTGCTCAAAACATATTACTTTAACATGGCCTTCTCATAACTTCACTGTAATCAAAATCCTGATACTCCAACTCATTATAATAACTATTCATGGTGGCTCTAAAATCTGTACTAACCTCTACTCTCTCTTCTGTTTCCTTTTCCGGCTTGCGCCACCACCATCTACTCAAAGCACCGTGATGTTCCAACAATGATGGATGGATTAAAAGCCAGAAGTCTGTATGACCATCAACATCAAGTGATTTCGTGAGAACCCTAACTACAAAGAGGACTATTTCATTTATGTTAAGTAGAATGCCCAGAGGGGACTGGGTGGTCCCGTGGCCTGGAACCCCTGCAGATTTTATTTTTTTTTTCTCCAGCTGTCTGGAGTTTTTTTTCTGTTTTTTTCTGTCCACCCTGGCCATCGGACCTTACTCCTTTTCTATGTTAACTAATGTTGTCTTATTTTAATTTCTTATTTTGACTTTTATTTTTCTTTTCTTCAGTATGTAAAGCACTTTGAGCTACTTTTTGTATGAAAATGTGCTATATAAATAAATGGTGTTGTTGTTGTTGTTAAACCCCTTGAAATAAAGCTAAAAGTCTACCCTTCAATCCCATCACGATTTCTTCATTTTACATCCATTATGGTGATGTTCAGAGCCAAAAATCCTGAAAATGGTGTCACTGCCCAAATACTTATGGACCTGAGTGTATACGTTATTTACCGTGAATCAATCTCCCCCACATCCTTACAAATCCCCCCGGTCCCCCACCCTGACCCCTTTGAAAATGGTCAACATTGCTCTTTTTTTCTTCTTCCCAGAAGCTAATTTGATGACAGCAACTGACTTTTGAAGTTCACTGCTGCTGCCCGAATCCAGTCCGATAGATATGCAGGATGATATTAGCAAGGATGAGGTGGGGGGGGGGGGTGGGTTCCTATCAGGTTTTTTTTTTGAAAGGTTAATTGTCAGAGGAGCCATCTCTCGTATAGTGAGAAGCAGTCCACATTAATTAAAGCACTTAGCTTACGCAATGTTGCCTGAAGATCCTGTAGCTAATAGCTATGCTCTGTTGGCTTGTCAGTCTGTATGATAACACTTTTCCAGTTTGTAAGACCGTGATGGGACATAGCCTAACAAGCTGGATCAAATTACATGAGACACTTAAAGATACCCAGAAAGGTTACTGGCATGAACTCCGCATTAAATCAATTCTGTTTATCAAGAGCTCGCTTTCCCTAGGGCCACTGGAGGTTAGGAATGTGTGGCATACCGAGCGAAACAAAAGGAACCGACGCCCTTGTTTGTTTAGAATGGAACTAGAAGCTAGAAATGATCATGGGGGGGGCGGGTTGGAGAAAAAGAGAAAAACAAAAAAAGGGCAAATTAGTCATAGCAAATTACTGAAATGAATAAAACTGAAGGAAAAGGAAATCATCTTGCTGAGAGACGAAGAAAAGGAAGCCCACTTTTTTTGTTTTTGAAGGGGAAATAACATGGTGAGTGAAAACTTGGCACACTCATTTTGCTTTTTTATTTCTTCTATCCGTGCTTTAAATCCATTTTGAAGGTTTCCCATCTTGGCGCGCTTTAAAGGTGCCCCTTGCCGTGCTTCCAGGATTGTGTTCTTAATTATACGTTTTAACATAATGCAGTTCTGTTTCTCACACTTGCTATGTGTCAGGAAACAAGATCTTCGAACATTCACGAACACCCCCGCCCATCACTGATATTTATTTATACGGCTGTTTGATTTTGGCTTCATTTTCTTTCTAGCACGTGACACAGCATCCGGCTTTCTTGAGAAATCGGAAAAAACAACGCAAACAACACACCAATTACGAAGTGTTTCCTGCAATCTCGCACCTCGAGCTCGTATTTTTCGGGGAGAGGGTCTTAAAGACAGACATTGCAATAGGGAATCGGAAGTCCCCGTTGACATTCTGCAATTGGCAAAGCGTTATTTTTGCATCAGAGCCCTCCACATCTTATTCCTGCCGGTTCTGGCTTCTCTTTCTCGTCTGCTGGTTTTTATGTGCAGATCTGGCAGGGATGATCAGCTGACAAATTCACTCATGTCCTACACTGTCACCAGTTAGAAGACAGAAGTGATCAGGCCTGCAGATGACATGTTTCAGTTCTTTCCATAGATGTTCCATAGGATTTAAATCAGGGTTCACAGAAGGCCACTTCAGAATAGTCCAATGTTTTGCTCTCAGCCATTCTTGGGCGCTTTTCGCTGTGTGTTTTCGCTTCTTATCCTGTTGGAGATTCCATGACCTCCAACTGAGGCTGAGCTTTCTGACACCTTTCTGTATGAGAATGTGTAAATGTATCAGAACGTCTCGATGGTCTTGAGATTTCATTGTTCCCTGCACAGACTCAGCAAAGCAGCCTCAAAACATCACTGAGCCTCCTCCATGTCCCACAGTACGTCTGCTGTTCTTTTCTTTGAAAGCCTCATTGTTTAATCTGTGGACACAGAGCTGATTGCCAGAAAGCTCCAGTTGTACCTCGTCTGTCCAAAGGTCATTCTCCTAGAAGCATCTGAGCAAACTCCAGTCTGGCTTTTTTATGTGGAGTCCTTCTGGGTCTTCTTCCATTGAGCCCACTGTCACTCCAAATGCAACGGATGGTGTGATCAGACACTGATGGACCTTGGCTTTGGAGCTCAGCTTGTGTATCTTCGGAAGTTGTCCTTGGCTTTTTGTCTACCATTCTCGCTATCCTTCTGCTTACTTTAACATGGCTTTCTCCTAACTTCACTTTAACTTAATCCTGATACTCTGTATGTTCAATTCATCATAATAACTATTTATAGTGGCTCTAAAATCCATACTGACCCCAACTCTCTCTTCTGTTTCTTTTTCCGGTTTCTTTGTGGTGGTGGCCTGCGCTACCACCACCTACTCAAAGCATCATGATGCTCCAACATTGATGGACTAAAAGCCAGAAGTCTACGTGACCATCATCATCAAGTCCTTCCATGAGAACCCTAAATCCAAAGAGGACTGTTTCATTTATGTTAGGTAGAATGCCCAGAGAGGACTGGGCGGTCTAATGATCTGGAATCCCTGCAGATTTTATTTTTTTCTCCAGCTGTCTGGAGTTTTTTTTTTTGTTTTTTCTGTCCACCCTGGCCATCGGACCTTACTTAATCTATGTTAATTAATGTTGACTTATTTTATTTTCTTACTGAGTCTTCTATTTTTCTATTCTTCATTTTGTAAAGCACTTTGAGCTACATTTTTTCTTGCATGAAAATGTGCTATATAAATAAATGTTGTTGCTGATTCTGAGGTCGATTTCCCACTTGTGGCTGCATCCAGGGAGGTTGGCTACAGTCTCATGGACCTTCAACTTCCCAACCATCCATTATCCAACCCATTATATCCTAACTACAGGGTCACGGGGGTCTGTTGGAGCCAATCCCAGCCAACACAGGGTGCAAGGCAGGAACAAACCCTGGGCAGGGCACCAGCCCACACACACACCAACCACACATCAGGGACAATTTAGAATCACCAATGCACCTAACCTGCATGTCTTTGGACTGTGGGAGGAAACCCACGCAGACACAGGGAGAACATGCAAACTCCACGCAGAGAGGACCCGGGAAGCGAACCCCAGGTCTCCTTACTGTGAGGCAGCAGCACTATCACTGCGCCACCAACCTTCAACTTGTTAATGATATTTCACACTGTTGTCATGGGAACATCAAGCTGCGTGGAGATGGTCTTCTCACCCTTGCCTTTCACATGCCTTTCTTTCTGATCTCCTCAGACAATTCTCTCCTTTGCTTTCTCTGGTCCATGTTCACTGTGGGACACACGATGACACTGTGGAAGTTCAGCCCCTTTACACAGACAGACACGACACCAGGGGCCTCATGTATAAATGGTGCGTACGCACAGAAATGTTGCGTAAGAACTTTTCCACGTTCAAATCGCGATGTATAAAACCTACACTTGGCCTAAAGCCACGCACTTTTCCACGGTACCTCATACCTTGTCGTACGCAAGTTCTCCGCTCGGTTTTGCAGACTGGCGGCACCCAGTGTCAAAGCACTGCTACTGTTCCTGTGTGGTTACACCTTCTTTTCCTGACACGGCTTTATAAATACACTGAAACTAACCGCATATTGTTTATTAGTGTAACGCATCTGATTGTAATTAACTTGTAACAATATAATGGTCCAGGGAACAGCCATAGTATTCCAAATACCATAACTGCTTTAGCGTTGTTACTCTCACTGCACCTTCTTCTTCTTCTTCTTCTTTCAGCTCCTCCCGTTAGGAGTTGCCACAGCGGATCATCTTTTTCTATATTACTCTCACTGCACCACTCGGAGTATTTATATCACTGTATCTGAGTGTGAATCACAGCAGCAGCTGATCTGAAAGAGAATTATCGGTATACAGCTTGAAGGACACGCTGCCTCAGCCACGGCAAAACGTGTTAAAGCCTTTCCTGACCTCGCGGTTCAGAAACAGTTTCATCCCAAGAACTTTAAACGCACTCAATCAATTGCACCTTGTAGAACTGTCTGTACTTATAAGTACAATCACCTCACTGTAAACTTGCACTACAGTTATAATATCGCACAACCTGAACCACTTTATAAAGCGCGTATTTACATATGATGACGATATCATTTTTAAGGTGAAATGCAGCAAAATATGTTTATTATATTATACAGATAAATCTTTAACTTCATTTAAATAATCTATATTCTTCACTGGGAGTGTCGTGAAGGATAGAATAATTAAACAGGTACTACGAAGATATTTCAATGTTCCTTAAACGTTTTGAAGAATCGGCGTTAAGCTTACAGGTGGCTTAACTTCTATTACAGAGCTGATTGTGTGGTGATTGGGTATTTGGGGAAAGAAAAGCAAGGACTGCAGTGGCGGCTACGCCAATATATATTGAATATAAAACAGAAAGAGAAAATAACAACACAGCTAAAAACGCAGCGACAAATTTCGGCAAAAGTTAAATGCTTGTGTCATGAGCACGAGGCGGCTATGCAGTGTCCGCAACGGACGTAGCCATCCACCGTGCATAAGCTACCTTACTGACATTGGCGGGCGAAGGAGCCACCGATTCTTCCTCTGCCCAGTGCCACCACAAGCCTAGAGCCACCCCTGAGTACTGCTGCAATAAATAATTTCATCGAAGGTCGCACACAATCACTGCGCCGTGAAACTCATGTTTAATAACGTACTTTAACTCCTATCATCATAAAAATATCACGTATACATCTCCGTATTTTAGTTATTCAGAGAGCTGTAATATCACGAATGTAATGGATCCTGTGTCCAGTTGGAGGAAGAGAGCCGGTTTAAGAAGCAAGTACTGATTCACACACATAGAGCACATAGAAGATCAAATACAAAACAAAGCATTTAACGTACTACTTTAATTACGATGTGATTTGAGAAACTGGTTAATTAAACGATTTTAAGATGAAGTTTATGATGTTCCACTTTAATGACAAAATAAACTACGTGATTAAAGTGGAAATGTCGAGATTGAAGTTGACATTTCGTGCTTTTTCCCCACTGTGTGCCTTTTTTTCTCTGCACCCTAATAAGCTTTCATATGACACTCAGACAGTGGGCTACAACCCGCCTTTTCACGGCGACTTTGATATGTGACTTCTTTTTTATTTCCGGCACTGTGCGATTTTGTGAACGTGAGCTTTCAAGTTTCTCCAACACGCTATGTCACTCGATCAGCTTCCTTTTGTTGATTATACCACGGTTTATTTGAACAAATAGTAGGTTTTTCCTTTGCCTCCACTTGGTATTCGCTGAAATTCTTATATTTTCCCCGTGCTTTTCCCATTGTCTTTTCACAGAAGGCTGCACTTAAGGGCTATTTATATTGATTTGCATATTCAAAGAGGCGTAATTCTGGGAGGAGTTGGGGCGTTACATAAAGCGCGTGCACGAGCGTTACTTTTCACGCTGATCGGGATTTATGTAGCGGAAGAACGTGGAAGTTGGAGTACGCACAGATTCCTGCATCTGGATTTTTCTGTGCGTAAGCACATTTCGGCTTTTGTGCTTACGCCATGTTATAGTGCGAGTTCTACGCACGGCGTTATACATGAGGCCCCAGATGTCCAAAATACACACGTTTAATATTCTTCTTCTGGAGTTTTTTTTTGGGGTTTTTTTCTGTCCTTCCGGCCATCTGACCTTACTTTCATTCTATGTTAATTAGTTTTCTCTGATTGTAATTCTTACTTTGTCTTTTTTCTCTTTCTTCATCATGTAAAGCACTTTGAGCTACATTGCTTGTATGAAAATGTGCAATAGAAATAAATGTTGTTCTTCTTTTCTTACAGCACCACACAATGCCCTAAACAGCTATAATTAGCTCACAATTCCCTTGTTTCTTCTCTTTTCCTTCTCCTCCTCACTCCTCCACTCCCAAGTTCTGTCTTCTCCCACCCGACTCCGGCTCAACTAATGGAGTGAGGCGGCCCCTTTTATAATGCCCCAGATGTGCTCCAGTTGCTTCATGACTATCTTCCGGCAGCATTTCCTGGTGTGGCGGAAGTGCCTCATGAGCACCTGGAAGCTCGCCGGGTGTACTTGGTTCCTGTTCTGGCAGCACTTCTTGGTGTGGCGGAAGTGCTGCAGTCCAAGCCTCTGTACTCATCTGGGCGCCCCCTGGAGTTGGCCACAGGCCCCAAAAGAGATGAGCTTCCGAGCTCTGATCCCATGGCCCCCATACAGACCAGGGTGGCTGCCCTCTCATCGTCCGAAGGAGGTACGTTCTTCCAGGCATCCCGGCTAGGTAGGATCACCAGCCGTCCGCCACAACACCAGATAGTAGAGTGACAACTTTTTTGCCATTTCAGTCGTCTGAATGACTGATTGCATAATTGGAGATGTGTGTGTGTGTGTGATGCTAATTCAAAAAAACACATCTGAAAAATCACTTGAATCCAATTATTTAGGATCTTTTCTAGGGGTCCCTAGAAGATCTTCGGAGAAGAGGCAACACTTGATCTCTTGTCACACTTCGCTTTACTCAATGACATGTCAAAGGCATGCAGGGACACAGGGGACAATTGATTTTCATGACATCACATTTCAGGTTGCACGCAGCACTTTTTCAATGAGCTGTAAAAAAAACAACAAATTTGTCCGATCTGCAATGAATAAGTCATTGATGCCTGTGTGTGTGTTCTGCTCATATAAGATAAAATAAAATTAAATTTAAATATAAAATAAAAGCAGGGCGGCACGGTGCCGCAGTGGTAGCGCTGCTGCCTTGCAGTTAGGAGACCCGGGTTCGCTTCCTGGGTCCTCTCGGTGTGGAGTTTGCATGTTCTCCCCATGTCTGCGTGGGTTTCCTCCCACAGTCCAAAGACATGCAGGTTAGGTGGATTGGCGATTCTAAATTGGCCTTGGTGTGTGTGGTATGTTTGTGTGTGTCCAGTGGTGGGTTGGCACCCTGCCCGGGATTGGATTCCTGCCTTGTGCCCTGTGTTAGCTGGGATTGGCTCCAGCAGACCCCCATGACCCTATGTTCGGATTCAGCGGGTTAGAAAATGGATGGATGGATGGTGTGTGCCCTGCGGTGGGCTGGCGCTCTGCCCAGGGTGTGTTGCCTGGGATTGGCTCCAGCAGTCCCCCGTGACCCTGTAGTTAGGATATAGCGGGTTGGATAATGGATGGATGGAATAAAAGCATTGTTCATTCTGGCATAGTCCTGACTATAAAGGAAACATACCACAGTATTTTAGAGATGTAGAAGACAGGACTATATGGAAGAAGATGATCCACTGTGGCAACCCCTAACGGGAGCAGCCGAAAGAAGAAGAAGAAGATATATTTATCGTCACAAGGCATGCAGGCATACATGGGACGATCGCTTTTTAATTTGTTAATTTTTAAGAGGCATGTGGCACTTTTTCAATGAGCTGTAATTGTGCCAACACATTTGTCCACCTCTGTAAATAAATAAATACATTTGTGTGTGTGCGCGTGTGTGTGTGTTTGTGTGTGTGTGCGTGTGTATTGTAGGGGCCACCATATCACCCCAAAGATAGGCGGGGCAGGAAGCCGTGATTGACAGCAAACTGCTGAGCTCTGCATTCCAGGAACCCCTGGAACTTTCTCGTTGCACCTTCCTAGTCCAGGAAGTCTCTAGAAGGCAGGTGGAGACTACCAGGGCATTATAAATACAGCCTGGCATATAGTAATGGGGGGGGGGGGGGGAGACACAGAAGGGACACTGCACGTGGCACTGGATGGCAGTCATGGAGGCTAAACAAGTGGAATACCACGTCTTACCACCTAATCAACGCACCATGATGTCCTACATTGATGGATTAAAAGCCAGAAGTCTACATGACCATCATCATCAAGTCCTTCCAAGAGAACCCTGAATACAAAGAGGACTGTTTCATTTATGTTAGGTAGAATGCCCAGAGGGGACTGGGAGGTCCTGTGGTCTGAACCCCTGCAGATTTTATTTTTTTCTCTTCAGCCGTCTGGAGTTTTTTTTGTTTTTTCTGTCCTCCCTGGCCATCGGGCCTTAATCTTATTCTATGTTAATTAGTGTTGTATTATTCTAATTCTTACTTTGTCTTTTATTTCTCTTTTCTTCATCAGGTAAAGCACTTTGAGCTCCATTATTTGTATGAAAATGTGGTATAGAAATAAATGTTGTTGTTGTTGTCTAGTATAAGATTTGTAAAAGATGAGTAAAGATACCAAGGACATGGATTTCTTGTTAACGTTTCCTTTCCTTTTCTTTTCTTCTGCACCAAGCATAAAATATTTGTTTCTCCACCTATCTCCCTTTTTTCTTTCTTTCACCCTGTCCAAGGAAACAGCAATCAATTAAGAGATTACAAGCAACTGAACTGATCTACATATAGTAACACAATTATTTGCATCTATACCTTAAATACATTAAATTAAACCATTATCTACTGTATATTATCTAAAATATCTCTTACACACTACTTCCCTCTTACAAAAATAAAAAGAGTCTTCATTTCAGATATACACTGATCAAAAAAATGAAGAGAACACTTAATCATGGCAGTCTAACAGCAAATCAATGAAGCTTCAGGGCTATCAGTTTGTCCAGTTAGGAAGCACAAGCGACTGTGAATCAACATCACCTGCTTTGGTGCAAATGAAAGTGACAACAGGTGACCTGAAGAGGCAACAGCAAGACAACCCACAAAAAGGGAACGGTGACCACAGACAATTGCTCTCTCCTGATCCCTCCTGACTGATTCTTCTCTAGTTTTGTGCTATCCTTGTCACTACTGCAGCCAATTCAGGTTGCACAGGTAGTCCAGTTCCTCCAGGATGGCCGTCACAAGAAGATGCGTCTCCAAGCACAGTGTTAAGAGCATAAGGAAATACCGGCAGACATGCCATTACACAGGGAGAGCTGGCCAGGGCCATAGAAGGGCATCAACCCAGTAGCAGGACAGGTTATCTGCTCCTTTGTGTGAGGAGGAACAGAAGGAGCACAGCCAGAGCCAACAAAATGACCACCATCTGGCTACCGGTGTGCATAGTCCTGACCAAACTGTCAGTGACAGACTCCATATAACAGACAGATTGATGTAAGATTGATTACATATGATAGGCATAGATGACAGATACAGTATATAGATAGTGAAACGTCACACTCTAAGAAATATTTACTGTACAAAAGATAATATACAATATATAGAAATAGATGAAAGGTACTATATAATAGATGTAAGAGATACTATGATAGATAGATAGATAGATAGATAGATAGATAGATAGATAGATA
>JANRMT010062806.1:115961232-115991216 GCA_026402145.1 Polypterus bichir lapradei | reverse complement strand
ATAGATAGATAGATAGATAGATAGATAGATAGATAGATAGATAGATACTTTATTAATCCCAAGGGGAAATTCACAGAAAAATAAAAAGCTGAACAAGACCGGAGAAAGTACAGTCCCCTGCAGCGCTCCTGACCACAATGTCAGACCTGTAGGTCCCGAGACACGCATACTGAGGTCTATCTGTAAGATAGTCCACAATCCATGCCACCAGGTATGAATCTACTCCCATCTCTGTCAGCTTGTCCCTGGAGAGCAGAGGTTGGATGGTGCTGAAGGCACTAGAGAAGTCCAGAAACATAATTCTTACAGCACCACTGCCTCTGTCCAAGTGGGAGAGGGATCGGTGTAGCATATAGATGATGGCATCCTCCGCTCCCACTTTCTCCTGGTATGCAAACTGCAGAGGGTCGAGGGCGTGGCGGACCTGTGGCCTCAGGTGGTGAAGCAGCAGCCGCTCCATGGTCTTCATCACATGTGACGTCAAAGCAACAGGCCAGAAGTCATTCAGCTCACTAGGACGTGATACCTTTGGGACTGGGGTGATGCAAGATGTTTTCCAAAGCCTCGGGACTCTCCCCTGTTCCAGGCTCAGGTTGAAGATACGCTGTAGAGGACTCCCCAGCTCCAGCGCACAGGCCTTCAGCAGTCGTGGCGATATTCCATCTGGACCCACAGCTTTGGTGGCACGAAGTCTCCTTAGCTCTCTGCTCACCTGGGCTGCTGTAATTGTGGGTGGGATGTCTCTTCTATGCTGGTATCAGCAGAAGGATGGGTGGAGGGTGCAGTACTCCAAGGTGATAGTGGGTAAGGGTGGTCAAACCTGTTAAAGAAGTTGTTCATTTGGTTTGCTCTCTCCACATCTCTCTCGATGGTGGCACCCCGCTTCGAGCTGCAGCCAGTGATGATCTTCATCCCATCCCACACTTCCTTCATGCTGTTATTCTGCAACTTCTGCTCCAGCTTTCTCCTGTCCTGCTTCTTCGCCGCCCTGAGCTGGACTAGGAGTTCCTTCTGCACTCTCTTTAGAACTACTAATTAACTTTAAATTCCCTTATTTCAGATTTGGGAGGAAATAGGCAGAATCTAGAGGAACACTACTGAGACACAAGGAGAAAGTATAAACTATGGTCAATGCCTGAGCTTCAGATTTTAATACTCAACTCTGGGGCATGAGGTACTAGTACTAACCAGTGAATGTCCCCATATTTTATTATAAAAATTTATATCATATCGTACTACACCAATGTTTCCCAGCCTGTGGGCCACAGCAAAACCCTGCGCACAACTGCTCCAACGATCGTGCTTAATTCACAGCGGAAGCACGTGGATCACGACTGACCCCGGACAAACTCCCTCCACTGATTCAATGATCACACTTGATTCACACCGCAGCATTGGAAATGGATAATGACCAAACCTGGACAAAACCCCATCCACCGATCCAATGATCCCATTTGATTCACAGAAGCGGCAACGCAGGTGGATCATGACCAATCCTGGATGACATCCCCACACCCGCTGTGATGATTGTGCTCAATTTACCAAGTAGGAAAAGCATTGCCGATTGCACTTGACTTGTCTAATGCTCTGATGCTTTGGAGATCACATGGTGATGGGGACCACCCCACTCCCCCCGCTCAGATGATCACATGAAATTCATGGAGGGAGATCCCCACATACTGGTATGTTTGAAGCTGGGCTGTCACACCTCAAAGGTGGGGAATCAATTTACTAAACCATTAGCAAGAGGACTCTCAGACCTGCTTATTCCCATTTTGGATTTTGGGGGCATGATGCCTATCCTGGCAGCACCGGATACAAAGCATAAAATATCCCTGGATTCAGCCCAGTTAGCAAAACACACATGGAGGCTCATCTGGACAGATTTCTCTTATTGGTCAGCCTGATAGTCGAGTAGCTGTAGTATTCAGTCCAAGTCTATCTGGAATGACTGTCCAAGGCCACTGCATTCCAGTCCAAACATCTGCACTGTGGTAACTGAATGTAGTCAGCTGCAAACCCATGATGTCTGAACTGCAAAGGGCTTCAGAAGCTCCCTTTCTATGCTAAGAGCATATGGCATCAAGGAGCAGCTTCTGAGGGCCTTTGAAGTCCAAGATATTGTGGGTTCACAGATAGCAACCAGACCAGCGAATGGCCACATGCAGATACCATGGTGCAAAAGTCAAGATTTCCATGAATGTTGGTATAATTCCACAAAAACACACTTGGTGTAGTCAGCAGGATTTGCACTGTGGATAAATGGATTGTAGTGGGGACTGTTTGAGAGAGACCTTAGCTGATGTCACCAAGAAGCACTTGCTTAGTGGCAGTTCATTAACTCTCCTATTGCTGAGTGTTAAAAAGGATCTTTTGAGGACCTTGAGAATCCAGATGTCAAGGGTCCTGGTATAGCTCACCAGCAATTAACACAGTGCAAAGGTCTGGATTGGGATGAATTGTGTTGTGATTTCTCAACAAAACACTTCACATTATCAGTGAGATTTACACTGTGGACTAGCGGAGTGTTATGGGGGCTAAGTGAGAGAGAGCTCGACTGATGTCACCAAGAAGCACTCCAATATTGCTCAGGGTGTAACAATGGAGCTTCTGAGAACCTTTGTAATCGAGATGTCAAGAGTTTACAACTGGCCACCAGCAATTACCACTGGATTGGGATGAACGGTGGTATGATTCCTCAACAAAACGCTTGGTGTGGTCGAAAGGATTGGCACTGTGGATGAGTGGAGTGTAGTGGTGGTTGCATGAGAGAGAACTGTTACTTTGAAACAACCCTGTGCACATAACAGGAGTCCTCCTTTTGATCACAGTATCGAAACCTTTCTCGCAATCCACATCTCGAAATGTGTAACGTATACATCTGCTCCTGTGTGAGTAGCTATAAAGAAACTTCAGACATGATAGAGGTCCATCACGTGGCCCACTCTCTCACAACTAATCACAAGTTCATCCACCCTGCAAGTCTTTGACATACGAAAGGCTCACTGGAGAACCTGAAAGAAAACTATTGAAGGCAAAACAGGGAAACACAATGAACTGCCACCCCATTCACATCCAGAATGCTGGATCCACAAAGCCTTAATCACTATTCCACCAAATGATAATTAATGACTTAGTGATCAAAAATAAGTTATTTTCTATTGTTTTGGTCAACTATGTAGCGGGGACGGTACCACTAAGATTCACACTGAGAAGACGGTGATTTATTTATTTTTATGGTGGAGATTCCAGGGACGCAACCAGTCTTGGCCCGACCCTCATGCACTCACAAACAGAGACAAAAACAAAGCAAACTGATTATCAAACAACAATAAATGAATGTAATGAAAACAAATGAAATAAATGAAAACAACAATAGCACCCCTGTTCCCCTTACGGTGACTATACATGAAATACAGTAATCCCTCGCTATATCGCGCTTCGACTTTCGCGGCTTTGTTCTATCGCGGATTTTATATGTAAGCATATCTAAATATATAATGCGGATTTTTTGCTGCTTCGCGGGTTCTGCGGACAATGGGTCTTTTTACTTCCTGTACATGCTTCCTCAGTTGTTTTGCCCAATTGATTTCATACAAGGGACGCTATTGGTGGATGGCTGAGAAGCTAAACAATCAGAGCACGCAGTTAAGTTCCTGTGTGCTGAATGGCTCAGCGACGGAGCACTGAATTCGATTCCAAGAAGTCTCGTCTCGCACATTCAGCATCAACATGTTTTGCTTTGTAAAGAGTTAACTTTTGTGATCCTTCGTGTTTATCTTTGTGCGTAGTCAAGCCCTTCATTATGGCTCCAAAACGATCTGCTCCTGCTACTGCTTCTGGGGCCTTGCCCAAGCGCCAATGGAAGATGTTAATGATTGCCAAAAAGATAAACGTTTTGGATATGTTGAAGGAAGGGAAAAGCTATACCGCTGTAGGACGCCATTACGGCATCAATGAGGCTACGATTCTTTTTATTTAAAAAGTAGAAAAGGAATATAAGATCTACGGCCGCAGTGTCCTTTAACCAGGGCGCAAAACGAGTTGTAAGTGGATGTAATAAGGCAGTAGTCTGGATGGAATCTGCTTTAGGGATTTGGATTGAAGAAGAACAACGGCGGTGCTACTCAGTCATCTGAAGAGGCTCCTTTAGAAGAGCTGTAACGCTCTCCTTTGTTGTGCAGTAAAACTAAACTCATCGTTATCAGACAAGTCGTCGTGTCATTGTTGGTGAGTAACCATAATTAATTTTCTACTTACAGTACTTAGTACATGTACGTGCGTTTAGTGTCACTGTACACACATTTACTGTATACAATCTTTCTTGCATTGTACGTATTTATTGCTGGTGGCCTGTCTATCGTAATGGCTGTAACATATGTGATATCGGAGACACACGATATCTTTAAAATAATATTTAGGTTTTACTGTATATAAACAGTGTGTTTACATACATAATTTCAATGAATCTTACCTAATGTGTAAGAGAATACAAAGGGTTTATGCTGTATAACTGTAGGGGAATATTTATAAAAAGTGTGGGAGAGTTTCTAAGGGTTTAAAATATATAAAAATAACCATACAAACATATGGTTTCTACTTCGTGGATTTTCGCCTATCGCGGGGGGGTCTGGAATGCAACCCCCGCGATCGAGGAGGGATTACTGTACACAACAAAACACACACAGTAAAGTATATGAAAAATGGCAACAGATGAAATGTAATGATGGAAATATATAGTCCAGAGATCCGCACGCTGAATGGGAATGTAAAGAAAGTCCTACCGGTAGTTCCTGAAATGGTCATATTGGCAGTGTTGGCCCTTCTTTCTTTGTCAAGACCTCTGTAATTCACCCAGGCATGCTGTCCATCAACTTCTGGGCCTAACCCTGACTGGTGGAAGCCCACTCTTGTATAATCAATGCTTGGAGTTTGTCAGAATTGGTGGGTTTTTGTTTGTCCATCTGCCTCTTTTGGATTTACCACAAGTTTTCAATGGTGAGTTTGCTGGCCATGGACCCCATATTTCAATGTTTTGTTCCCCGAGCCACTTAGTTATCACTTCTGCCTTATAGCTCGGTGCGCCATCATGTTGGAAAAGGCTTTGTTGGTCACCAAACTATTCTTGGATGGTTGGGAGAAGTTGCTCTCAGAGGATGTTTTGGTCCCATTCTTTATTCATGGCTGTGTTCTTAGGCCAAATTATGAGCGAGCCCACTGCCTTGGCTGACATGAATGGTCTCAGGATGCTTTACTGTTGGCATTACACAGGACTGATTGTAGCACCGCTCACCTTTTCTTTTTTTCCGGATGCCCCAAAAAAATCGGAAAGGGGATTCATCAGAGAATCAGCAGTCCAATCCCTGTCCCTTTTGCAGAATCTCAGTCTGTTCCTCATGTTTTTCTTGTCTTCTTTGCTGCCCTTCTTGACACCCACTAGGCCACCTTCCAGAAGTCTTCACCTCACTCACGCCTGCCTGCTGCCATTCCTGAGCAAGCTCTGCCCTGGTGGTGCCCGTAGCTGAATCACCTTTAGGAAACGGTCCTGGCACTTGCTGGACTTTCTTGGGCGCCCTGAAGTCTTCTTCACCTCTCTATTCTAACCCAATCAGCCTGACATTGTGATCCCCAGCCTTGTCCCATTTGACGCTCTCACCCGTGTTAAGAAGAGGATCACTGAAATGATGTCTTTGCAATTAATTGCAATTCATCTGATCGCTCTTCAGAACATTCTGGAGTAGATGTAAATTGCCATCATAAAAATGGAGGCAGCAAACATTGTGAAAATTCACATTTGTGTCATTCTCAAAACTTTTGGCCACGACTGTACAACACAATAAAGAGAGAGTGAAAGGGTCCGAATACGTCCCGATTCCACTATATGTGCTCCAGGTTTACTGTGAAGTGACAAGTGTTATTTGCTGAGCCACCATTCCACCCCCCAAAAACAATCGTCCTTAAATTCTTGAAATCAAATTCCTAGAAGTTGCTATTAGGGCTTCGATGACAGATGGCACTTCATCATCTTTTTGCAGCGCCCTGTTATTCTGCTCAGGCACTTTTGGGGCGGGAGCAGTTGCACCGCCGGCGGCAATTTGTTTAAGTTGCAAGAGCGTCCCGACTGTGGCTTACAAAAACACAAGAATGAAGACTTTCTTGGACGTCTTTCACATGCCCCATTGTTCCCCCTCAAGCAAAGTCCTTAATTTGTTTAGCACATAGAGCCGGCAATTCTATCCATTACAGACACTTCAGATGTTTTATTGCTCTCGTCGGAGCATGCCTTCATAAAATATAATGACTCTATTTGGCTATTTTTAGGCTGCATTTTAATATGCACATGTGGAAAAAATATACGTGTGATGTGTTAGAGGGTGGGCTGAAGCTACAGGACACGTGGGCTCCTCTCTGCCATTGAATACAGAAAGTTGATTTCATGCGCGAGAAGTCTGGTGAGTTTTTTGGAAGTCTTATGAAAGCAGGGTTTGTCTTTTCTTCTGACTCAGCTGTCTCAAACAACAAAATATGCAGATTCCATAAATTTTCAGAATCTGGTTTTCCAATACTGGGTCTTCAAGAATTGTTGGGTTTTCTGGCAGGAATTGGTATTCCTACAATGAAATCATTAATTAGTCCACATTAGTGCTTTATTCACCAAATGATCCTAACATAAAGATTCTATGAGTGTGAGACGAATTTGGGAATACTGGAAGGAAAACCGCTCACCGGCCACTTTATTAGGTACAACTCGCTAGTGCCCAGTTGGACCCCGTTTAGCCTTCAGAAAGGCTGTCATTCTTCAAGGTGTAGATTCAACAAGAGATTTTGGTCCATATTGACCTGATAGCATCACGTAGTTGCTGCAGATTTGTCGGCTGCATATCCATGATGCAAATCTCCCATTCCACCACATGCCAAAGGTTGCTCTATTGGATTGAGATCTGGTGACTGTGGAGGCCGTTTGAGTCCAGGGAACTCATCGTCATGCTCAAGAAAACAGTTTGAGATGACCTGAGCTTTGTGACATGGCGCATTATCCTGCTGGAAGGAGCCGTCAGAAGATGCGGTCATAAAGTGATGGACACGGTCAGTGACAATACTCAGGTAGGCTGTGGCATTTAAATGATGCTCAAGTGGCACTAAGGGGCCCAAAGTGTAACAAGAAAATACCACAGACACCATTACACCACCACCACCACCCACTGGTGGTGACTCAAGGCAGGATGGATCCATGCTTTTATGTTGTTGATGTCAAATTCTCACCCTATCATCCGAATGTCACAGCAGAAATTGAGACTCATCAGACCAGGCAATGTTTTTCCAATTTTCTATTGCCCAATTTTGGTGAGTCTGTGTGAATTATAGCCTGTTCTTAGCCGACAGGAGTGGCACACGGTGTGGTCTCCTGCTGCTGTAGCCCACCTGCTTCAAGGTTTGACGTGCTGTGCGTTCAGAGATTATCTTCTGCCCACCTCTGTGGTAATGAGTGCTTATTTGAGTTCCTGTCGCCTTTCTGTCAGCTCAACCAGTCTGGCCATTCTCCTCTGACCTCTGGCAGACACAAGTCATTGAATTGCCACTCACTGGATATTTTCCCTTTTTTGACCATTCTCTGTAAACCCTAGAGATGGTTGTGCGTGAGAATCCCAGTAGATCAGCAGTTTCTGAACTACTAAGACCAGCCCTTCTGGCACCAACAACCATGCCACATTCAAAGTCACTTCAATCGCCTTTCTTCCCCATTCTGATGGGCGGTTGGAACTTCAGCAGGTCGTTTTGAAAAAGTCTACAGGCCGAAATGCATTGAGTTTCTGCCATGTGATTGGCTGATTAGATAGTTGCGTTAACACTAGAATCCCTGAAGCCTATGAAAAAACTTGTAATCCTGGGCCACCTTAAATCCCTTCACACCTCTCCTCATTGGTATCTTTTGTTCTGTAAATGTGTCGATCAGCACAAGCAGCAAGCAGCCTGCTAGCTCATCCTAAAATGAAGCTGAAGTCAGTCACAAAATTCTCAGAGCTCTTTATCATGGTGTGAGGTGCCTGAAGTTGTATGGGGTAAATAATATATTGTTATTTGGTATACATGCATTTCATGTGTGTTCCGTGTCCACAACAATGACACAAAATGCAAGGTTAGAAATGCCGAACACATACCTAAAACAGAAACTTTTTCCATGCTATAGTAATAATGACTTTGAAATGTATAATGTGTGCAGACTTTAGTCCAAATATCAAATAAACAGTGCGCTTTTATTCAAGAATATAACCAAAGAAAAAAAATCATTCAATTTGCATGTCGCTGTCAGTGCTGTAAATTGAATGATTTTTTTTCTTTCATTATATCCTACACTTACCCAAATCGTTTTAGACATGGAACACTCATGAAATGCATGTGTTCCAAATAACGATATGTTATTTACACAATACAACTCCAGATAAAGAGACCTGAGCTCTGAGAATTTTGCGACTGACTTCAGCTCTGTTTTAGGCTGGGACAGCAGGCAGCTGGCTGCTTGTGCTGATCGACACGTTTACAAAACAAAAGACGCTGATGAAGAGGTGTGAAGGAATTTAAGGTGGGCCAGGATTATGAGTTTTTTTCATAGGCTTCAGGGATTCTAGTGTTAACAAGCAGTTGAACGGGTGTACCTAATAAAATGGCCGGTGATTGTACATACAGAAGCTTAGCAGGAGTTTTTATAGATTTTTTTTTTTACAGCTGGAGCACAGGCCACTTAAGTGAACTTGCACAGGATCTTGAAGCTGGAGGTTTGCAATCCAGTTCCTTACCGACTACAACAACAGAGATCAAACTGGTCAGAATGAACCTCAAAATGAGTTACAAAAAGTCAGGTGCCCATGCTGACTGTGAAAAGTAAGAAAGCAGATCTCCTAGAGGGGCACAGAAACATCAAACCTTGACCACCGAGAATAAAAAAAGATGCTTGCACTTCTCTTTACATCATTTTATGGGAGGTTTAGAATTTGATCCAAACAACATGACTCCATGGAGCGGTACTACTTGGCATTAGCAGTACAGGCCTGTGTTGGCAGTTTTAAACTACTGATACGTATTAAAGAACATTTGAACACTAAACATTACTGCTGACCAAGCTCCACCCTTCATGGCTTGTGATGCCCCATGCCATCAGCTCAGCACGATACCATTTGGGCATCTAGTAAGAGACAACAAGTGGCAGCTATGGCCGGGTGTGGGAATTGCAGGTCCTTCAGAACAGCAAAAGAAAGTTTAGGGCACCAAATGGGTCATCCCTTTTATTGTGTGCGAGAAATGAAAATGAAAAAGAAAAGAACTAACACTCTTTAGCATGCTTCCTGTATGCAGTAATACAATAAACAAAAGGAGTTGATTTCAGTCGCTTCCACCGAAGCTCCGCCCAGTTGGTTGCTCCAGCCAGTAATGACACCTCCTTATGGTGGCTGGACCAGAATGGGTGGAGTCAAATGCCTTCACTGGGTGGCATCTTAGTGATGTGAGGAAAGAAAGAGAAGACAAGGTTAGTGGCAGTGCCCCCTTCTCGTCTCCACAGGTTACTACATACCTCAACTGAACCTGTGAGGAGGACACGCAAGAAAAATAAAAACAAAACACCTTTGATCCATTATTTACAAAAAAAAAGTGTTGTGTCATTTATAAAAAAGAATAAAAGAAAACAAATCAAAATAACAAAGATACATATTTACAAAATGAAGACTTTTGTTGTGAATGAGGAGTCCCAAAGCACTTCCAAAAATTTCCACTAGAGGGGGAAATCCTGTCAAAAACCAGGGATGTGCAGGCAGGGGAGGTAGGTAAGGCAGAGCCTCACCCGTCATTGTGAAAAGTAAAAAAAAACTAATAATGATAACGTAAAATAAATGTGTCCACTGGTCTGTGCTATACATTTGTTTTCTGTATGATTCCAATAATTTTGATCATTTTTATAGTCAAAATCGCTGAATTGGCGCATTTCCTGTTCAAATACAGTGGGGAAATGTGAGGTGCGACAGCGACAAGCCTCATCTCACCTCGGACTGCATTCTCCCGCACACATAGGTTTGATGCCTGCAGTTGGCGCGTGCCTGTCACTGTCTCTCTGTATGTTGCCAATCTAATGTTTGCAGACACGTTTATTATACACCCTGACTTTCCACAGTCTGGCTAATATCTTTAATGAATGTGTCTGACATATTTAGCTTTGCTGACCCACAGCGAAAAGACACAAGCTGAGGCAGACAGTACCGTGCTGCCCTAAAGGGTGCGCATATGCGCCCAACAGGTGTTCGTTGCTGCTGTTCTTCTATGCAGAGGCGTCAATAAGTTAGCGATATCAGAAAGTCAAGTCCACTGCAGCGGGCCATTTATTTTTATTTTATGTTCCAACTGACTGCCAAAATGGAAGATTAAGATTTTTAAAACTAAAGGAAAATAGGAGGACTTTTACAAGAAAGTGACGGAGATTTTCGTGGAGAAGGATAGGTGGTAGGACTTCATTTACAAATACAGTGAACCCTCGTTTGTCGCGGTTAATCTGTTCCAGACTCTACCGTGATAAATGAATTTTCGCGAAGTAGGATTCTTTATTTATAAATCGAATATTTTTGCAGTTAGAGTATAGAAAACCTGTTTACGACCGTCTAAATACATTTTCTAACATTATTAGACATGAAATAACACACTTTAGTCACCATTACACTCGTATTACCCAATATATTAGACAAAATAAGAGAAAATAAAACATATTAGACGTTACAAATATATTATTACTAGGCTCACCCGCCTTCTAAGGTGACCGACTTTTATCCTCAATTTGTGTGCGCTCCATGTACATCAGGCATGTAAGTGTAGGGAATGAGAACATTAAAGTGCCCATTCATAACATCTCCCGAAAACCTACGTTTTTTTATCCCCTCGAGTGCCTGTCCAAAGTCGTACAATATCAGCCCGAATCTGTACCGCTAAAGACGGAGTTTCATGCACTAAATAAGCTATAGATGAGAATAAGCAAGCACCATCTCCCCTGATATTTACTACGCGGTGTGGCATTTGTACTCCATCAACATTAATTATTTCCAGAGACATAATTTTGTCTATTTTTCCAGCGCATTGCGCACAAAAGCAAGGGGACGATGGGAGCAGCAGAACTCTGCTCACATCGCATCGCTTCGTACCGCAAGCCGCAAGTAGTAAGTCAGTGATAAGCGGAATACCGCTACGCTTTGCACTCACGGGACAGAAGGACAATCCCGACTGCTTTTATATAGTAGATTATTGTACTGTACATCTAATTACACACACACAGTTCTTACACACAACCACTAACCTATGAAGGCACAACCTCAGTAGGAGAGTCTTCAGGTGGTGCAGTATCTTCATCAGGTACGTCGTTGTCTTCTTCCGCTGAAGGAGTACTAAGAGTAGGCAGTGGGTATCTGGGTGCGCGGCTGAAGAACATCTTGATAGGCATTTGCTGGCGCTGTCTTTTCATATGCGTGAGGAGGCTTTTGTAGGGTATTGCCATCTTTGATCATATCCAAGAGTTTCACCTTCTCCTGCATAGTAAGCATCTTCCTCAGGCACTTAGTTTTATTGTCAGAAGGCTTAGAAAAAGCAGCACGTTTATGAGCCATCGTGGGCCTTAGATAAAAGTTCTCAGAAAGCGCATGCGTAGTGACGTAAGCGTGTATGAGAAAAAAATCGCGATAGAATGAAGCCGTGAAAGTCGAAGCGTGATATAGCGAGGGATCACTGTAAAGCTAAGACCATAAACAGTTTTCAATTTTATAAAAAGTAGGATCAGACTAAGAAAACAACAATCCAATATTTAAAAACTAAATTTTGACCTTAAATAAAATATTCTTGTTTTTCTTGTTATCCTTTTGATGAGCAGTCTGTATTAAAATTGATTAAAGCATTAGAATTAAAAGCTTTTAAAAACAACTAAATATTTCAATTAAGTTCAAAATTAAAATCCGTTTTTTTTTTTTTGTACACCACTCTATACTTTCATTTGTATTGAATGAGTATGAATTGTGAATGGGGCGGCACAGTGGCGCAGTAGTAGCAGTGGTAGCACTGCTGTCTCACAGTTAGGAGACCCAGGTTCGCTTCCCTGGTCCTCCCTGCGTGGAGTCTGCATGTTCTCCCCGTGTCTGCGTGGGTTTCCTCCCACAGTCCAAAGACATGCAGGTTAGGTGGATTGGCGATTCTGAAATTGGCCCTAGTGTGTGCTTGGTGTGTGTGTGTGTGTGTGTATGTCCTGCGGTGGGTTGGCACCATACCCAGGATTTGTTCCTGCCTTGTTGGCTGGGATTGGCTCCAGCAGACACCCGTGACCCTGTGTTCGGATTCAGCGGGTTGGAAAATGGATGGATGGATGAATTGTGGATGTGAATTGTGGAATTTTAGAACACGTGGAGGGTGCCAAGCAAATGCGCTGTCTCCGCACTCTCTATAAATGTAACGTTCTTTCATAGCTAAATATGTTCCTTACCTATGTGTGTGTAAAGAATGCTGATGAGATATGAAACATAACCAGTAGTCAATGTGCATGCTGGCTGCCAACTGAATAGTGAATAAGTGACTCTTTTGGGTTCATATATTTGTAAATCTGATTCTGAAAGAGTCACCAGCCATGAACCTCACTGCACGTCACTGTCAAAAACCCCAGCTAGACCCAAAAATGGCCTTATAGGATCTTTATAAAATTAAAGCCATAAAAGTGCTACTGTTCAAGTGACCTAAGCAGAGGAGCTCCACAGCCAAACTATAACTGACAACGCCATTCAGACTAACTGAGCCAGAGTGTTAAGGTGGCAGCAATTCTGAACGCCACCCTGTGTTGTTTCCTTCAGCCTTTAAGTAAACAGGGATAGTCGGATTGGTGCCCACCCCAAAAATTTATTAGCCTGTCATTGGCTCAAACGACCACAAGAGCCAAGTGCTTTAAACACCAGATCTCATAACATTAAAAAAAAAAAAAAGAAAACAAATGACAAAGTTGCAAAACCAAATGTTTCAAGTTCTCACTTGCTCTGACTAATTGAGTTATCAGTCACAACCAAAGGCTGGGAACTCAGTAATACTTTCACAGTGCCTTATGGCTTATTAGATGGCATCTAGCACACCCTAATTTGTTAGCAATTTTCTCTACAACTTGCACTTGGCTGAAAGTCTCTCCCTGCTGTTTGGCTCAGCCTGACATGGCGCCCTGCCAGCTGGAAGTACATACAAGCCCTGACTGGCACCCCCTGGACTTCAGAAAGGTTCAGGTTTTCAAATTCTGACTGACGACGATATTAATATTAGTGTTTTTTTTTTTATTATTTTATATTATTATAACACTCTTCTTTCCCAGAGGTACAGTTCACTTGCTGTTTGGACATCAAACCCTAAGGTTGTGCATTCAAATCCCACTGCTGACACCATGTGACCCCGAGCAAGTCTCTCCGCCTGCCTGTGCTCCAACTGGAAAAACCGGAAGAAATGGAGGGGACTGTATCTCAAATGTTCAAGGTTGCCTTGGGTGAAGGAGTCAGCCAGACAAGTCAATGTAAATGTAAAGACACACTGACGCCACGGGCACCCCCTTCTGTCGTGAACCGTGGGTACCAATAGCACATAAATCCCATAAATACTTCAAACATTGCCTACTGATGGAGGGAAATTTACCATCAACATCCTGACTAGAAACAAAAATCCTTGTAAAATTAAAGACACACAGCACAAGAAGCTCAGCGGAGCATAAAAAGGAGTTGCCTGTGAAAATAAGGCAATCCAAAGCAAACACAGTCTGAGTACAGAATCCCAAGGCCTAAAGGCCAGAAGGTCAAAATATTCTAATTAGTTACAATACGCACAAGGCACAGCAAATAAAATATAGAGCTTGCCAAAACTCCCTAACACATTCGGAATGAACCAGCAGGAACCATGGAAAGCCCCTACAGTTTATAAGTTGGAGGACAGGTTTCTGCCAGTGATTGGCAGGTGGCCCCGCCTCTTGGGGAACCACCCTTAAAGCACATGGTACATAACTAAGGCTACATATAATCTATATCAGAAAAATAGGGGAGGGGAGCCAAGATGGCTACCCCATATATTTGGAGGCAGCAGAATTCAAAGAAACATGCAGTTGTTGCGGGACCGTCTCAACAGACGTGAGTTCAAGACACAACTGTCCCAAGATGGAGGAGCTTCCGGTTTTGGGCCCTTCATACAGAAAGAGGCGGGTCCAGGTATGACAGACACTGGAAGTGATGTCAGAGGTCTCCTAGCTGTCAATCAACCGGTCTGTAGAAGGAGAAAGAGAGAGATAAGAGGAATTAGGACACAGCGCCAACCCTTGGAGTGGAGGTAGAACTGCAGTCACTTAGGGCCCTTTAGCTGTCCCCTATGCGTATGCGCGTGAGAAAACATACACAAATACTAAAATAAAGAATGAACATTATGTACATAAATTAAAAAAATCAAAAATGAACTTGAACCCCAGCCAGAGGAGGAACCCTGGTTGAGATATGCCACCTTCACTTTCACACCAGCTGCTCATAAGACCTGTGACTCCATTTGACTTCCAAGTGGATTTAGAAAGGGTTCAGACCCCTTCACTTTCTGCACACTTTTCCTTTTAAATTGATACATTTTACATTTCTGCTCATCAATCTACAATAAGTAGCCTGTAGTGACAAATTGAACACGAGTTTCCAGAAAGGTTTGTAGTGAGATTACTTCTTGCCTGAAGAAAGGGCCTAAGTTGCCTCGAAAGCTTGCTGATGCTGGGATTTTAACAATCCTTGTGCTACTCGATCTGAGTGCCACCTTATCTCACATACTATTTTATCGAATCGGTTAGCCACCATTGGCATTACCTATACCCCTTTTATATGGTGTACCTGTCTAATCGTACTCAGTTTGTTCATCTAAAAAAATCTCGATCACGATCCTTCCCAGTCACTAGAGGTGCTCCCCAGGGATCGGTGCTTGGCCCTTTACTGTTTTTAATATTAGGGGGCTCTGTCCCCTGTTCGCTTCGGGTGGGCGCTACACGGTAGCCACTTCACGGATTTGCCGCTCGCGTATGGGGAAGCAGATGTACAATTTAAACAGATTGTTATTTTTCATAGGAATTGTTACATATTCATAATAGAACTAAGTATTTTACATTACAGCCAGTAATTAACCATAGCAAAAAATAGTAAAACGTAATAAATTGAAAGAAAATTATGTTTCATGTTGCGTTAGAGGTGTTTGTTGCGTTATAAGTTTTTGTTCTTTTTGGCTTTGAAATTAACAGGCAAATACATTTTAAACTTACACTTTTACTGTAAAACTTAAGTAAAAACAATTTTTTGAATTAACTTTTTGTCAATATCGCATTGGATTTTGATTCCGTGTTTACACTTTCTTCATGACAACGCAACATATAACTGCCTGTGAGTGAATATCATTTCTTTCTCTCTAATAAATAAACCGACATTTTTCGAATGTTTGTCCCTGCGATTTGTTAATTGTCATTGCAAAAACTGCTCTAATGGAAAACTATAAACGTTTTAATACGAATGGCATATCAAGATCTCCTTTGGTGTCTAATGTTATCCCCTGAAGATGTACTACATTACCTTCCTTGTCGCCTGTTAAAATTTTACATGTCATTGCCATGTAATTGATCGACAATTTTCACGTTAATTCATTTGACTTCATCGTTTTTCGGTGTTAGGATTGCCCGTGTACTTATTTCTTCTGTTGATAACCCTTAGGGATGAAATTCTTCAATAAGATTTCGACATAATAAGTCTTCTTTTATTGGGAACTTAAAGTGAGGAAAACGTAAAAATTGATAAGAGCTGAGAGCGCAGGAACTGTGTCTGACAAAAGCATTCACACCAATGAGAGGCAAGTGGACCGTGGGCATGGTTGTAAATAGTTGAGAGGTGGGTGGGATTTGACAAAATCTATTGGCAAAAGTCTCGTCTCGCAGGACTTGAAAAAATCTCTTGGAAAACATCTCGTCTCAAGGTTTTCTTTTATAATAGAGACAGCGGCGAAGTACTGACTTAAAATTTATATTAAGAAGAAAATTAAACCTTTTTAAACTGAGGGAAAATATAGCAATAATTATTTGTTAAGGATCTCTTTGTATACCACATTTTGAGTTTGGCCCTCCGGTTGTAACATGACCAAGCTGTGCGCTGAGCTTACTCTTGGCATGCAACGTACAGTTGGCCATGTGAACAGCAATCTTGTTTCAAATCTCACAGCTTGGATTGCTGCTGTCATAATCGGTTTGAGTTTCATGGTTTGTTTCAATTACGACAGTATTTGCAGGAATTGTTGTGTTGAAGTGACATTTGGCATCTGTCAAGTGTTGTAAGCATACAACCAGTTTCATCGATAACTTCACATCCAGCATTTGAGAGTTTAAACATTCATAAACATCAAAGTGTCCACTACTGAAATCATCACCTGTGAATCTAAGATGTTCAAGAGGCACTGGCAGTTGTCGAAAGGTGTAAAATATTTGGCCATTTCGGTACACTTGAAAGCGACAACCGAACAATTCAGCGGCAGCCATCAACTCACATGCAGAACCATAGGTGAAGGGCTTAAGCATTTCATTCTTCTAGTGCTCCTGTGTAGTATAATTATCTCCTGTACTGTCATCAGTTCACACCTTGAACCTGTCCCAGTCATTTAATACATAAGACACAATGTTCCTCCGGATATCAAGAGTGAGCCTGATATGGCCGTGCAATATGTAACACAGAGAATGGAAAAGGCAGGTGCCATCTCCGGGCATGGAAACCACTCAGTAAGTGGCAGTTCTTTGATTGATGGTGATCACCTCGATAGACATGTTAATGTGGGTACAGTTGGAATGATAAAGGAAATGGGTACCTGAACAATGTAAAGTAAGTCTAAAATACCTACACAATAACTATAATAGCAATAAATGAACAATAAAACAGTGGAGAAGCCGTGGATTAAATAAAAAGGCTGTAGTTATCAGCAGGGAGACGTGAATCCCGTGGCGAAGCAAAGAAGGGAATGTAGAGACCGGAGCAACGGACGGCCTTATATAGGCAGGCAGCCAACAACGTGGGAGGTGTTGGGATGGGGGACCCAACGCCGTCTCACACGGTGACCGAGCTGCAGGCTATGGACGTATATATGTACGTAAGTAGTTAGCGTTGGGAACCCGTGTACCAAATTTCTTGAAGATGGGTCCATAAGTAACAAAGACCGTTGAAAAGTTCAATATGACGGCTGACAGTGGCATCATACCACTGAAATAAGTACGTACATTGGTTTCGGTTAGTGCAGGGAAGCCGCCTACCAAATTTCGAGAAGATGGGGCCATAAATAAGAAAGTTCAACATGGCGGACGTTGTTGACCGTTATGACCATTACGTGTAGAATTTCGAAATGAAACCTGCTTAACTTTTGTAAGTAAGCTGTAAGGAATGAGCCTGCCAATTTTCAGCCTTCTACCTACACGGGAAGTTGGAGAATTAGTGATGTTGGAAAGTTCAATATGGCGGCTGACAGTGGCCTCATACCACCGAAATAAGTACATACATTGGTTTCGGTTAGCTCAAGGAAGCCACCTACCAAATTTTGTGAAGATGGGGCCGTAAATAAGAAAGTTCAACATGGCGGACGTTGTTGACCGTTATGACCGTTACGCGTACAATTTCGAAATGAAACCTGCTTAACTTTTGTAAGTAAGTTGTAAGGAATGGGCCTGCCAAATTTCAGCCTTCTACCTACACGGGAAGTTGGAAAATTAGTGACGTTTGGAAAATTCAATATGGTGGCCGACAGTGGCGTCATACCACCGAAATAAGTACGTACATCGGTTTTGGTTAGCGCAGGGAAGCCACCTACCAAATTTCGTGAAGATGGGGTCAGCCTTCTACCTACACGGGAAGTTTGAAAATTGGTGACGTTGGAAAGTTCAATATGGCGGCCGACAGTGGCGTCATACCATCGAAATAAGTAAGTACATTGGTTTCGGTTAGCGCAGGGAAGCCGCCTTCCAAATTTCGTGAAGATGGGGCCATAAATAAGAAAGTTCAACATGGCGGACTTTATCGACCGTTATGACCGTTACGTGTAGAATTTCGAAATGAAACTTGCTTAACTTTTGTAAGTAAGCTGTAAGGAATGAGCCTGCCAAATTTCAGCTTTCTACCTACATGGGAAGTTGGAGAATTAGTGATGAGTCAGTCAGTCAGTCAGTCAGTCAGTGAGGGCTTTGTCTTTTATTATTATAGATATATCTATTCCCTTTAGGTGGCATATTTAAGAAATTTGGAATTGATTTTCATTGTTCTGCAGACTATACTCAGCTCTTTATATCTACAAAGCCCAACTCTGTCCTTCCTCCTTCCTGCCTCAACGACTGTCTATTTGAGGTAAAATCTTGGCTTTCTTCTAATTTCCTCCACCTCAAAAGCCATTAGAAGGAGGATCTCCTCATTGGGTCCAAGTCAGCTGCATCAAATTCTAATAATGTTTCGCTTAATATTGATGGTACATCAGTGTATCCCTCACCTCAGGTTAAGAGTTTGGGGGTTATCTTTGATAGGACTCTGTCTTTTGAGTCCCATATCAATAATGTGACACGGTTATCTTTTTTTCACCTCCATAGCACTGCATGCCTGCGACCCTCCCTCACACTAAATAGCACCGCCATCCTTACTCCTGCATTGGTCACTTCTCGCATTGATTATTGTAAATCTGTTCTCTTTGGTCTCCCACATAAGCTTCTTCATAAACTCTTACTTGTTCAGAATTCAGCTGCCCATATTTATAACTCAGACTCCTTTCATACAACACATTACCCCAATCACTTAAACAGATTCATTGGCTTATTGTAAAGTTTTATAATTCTTCTACTTACCTTCAAAGCACTTCATAACCTTGCTCCATTACACCTCTCTGACCTCATATATGTTTATACACCTAACCACACTCTTAGAGCCTCTACTTCTGGTCTTCTCATAACCCTGGGCTTCAGGGCATTTAGTCATAGTGCTCCTCATCTCTGGAACTCACTACCACAAAACATTTAGGACACAGTATCCCTACCTGTTTTCAAATCTCATCCCAAGACTTATCTATTTAGATTATCTTACACTACATGACCTTAGTCTGTCTTCTTAGTGCTGTATTTCAGTTCCATGGATATAGATACAGTCATATAAAAAAGTGTGGGAACCCCTCTAAATTTTTGGATTTTTGTTTATCATTGGCTGAGCTTTCATAGTAGCAACCTCCTTTTAATATATAACATGCCTTATGGAAACAGTCGTATTTCAGCAGTGACATTAAGTTTATTGGATTAACAGAAAATATGCAATATGTATCATAACAAAATTAGACAGGTGCATACATTTGAGCCCCCCCCCAACAGTGATATGACATCAATACTTAGTTGAGCCTCCTTTTCAAATCTAACAGCCTCTAGACGCTGTCCTCCTATAGCCTGTGATGAGTGTCTGGATTCTGGATGGAGGTATTTCTGACCATTCTTCCATATAAAATCTCTCCAGTTCAGTTCAATTTGATGGCTGCCGAGCATGGACAGCCTGCTTCATATCATCCCATAGATTTTCGATGATATTAAAGTCAGGGGACTGTGACGGCCATTCCAGAACATTGTACTTCTCCCTCTGCATGAATGAATGCCTTTGTAGATTTCGAACTGTGTTTTGGCTCATTGCCTTGTTGGAATATCCAACTCCTGCGTAACTTCAACTTTGTGACTGATGCTTGAACATTATCCTGAAGAATTTGTTGATATTGGGTTGAATTCATCCGACCCTCGACTTTAACAAGGGCCCCAGTCCCTGAACTCACCACACAGCCCCACAGCATGATGGGACCTCCACCAAATTTGACAGTAGGTTGCAGGTGTTTTTCTTGGAATGTGCTGTTCTTCTTCCGTCATGCATAGTGCTTTTTGTTTTGACCAAATAACTCCATTTTTGCCTCATCAGTCCAAAGCACTTTGTTCCAAAATGAATCTGGGTTGTCTAAATGAGCATTTGCATACAACAAGCGACTCTGTTTGTGGCGTGAGTGCAGAGAGGGCTTCTTTCTCATCACCCTGCCATACAGATGTTCTTTGTGCAAATTGCACTGAATTGTAGAACGATGTACAGATACACCATCTGCAGCGAGATGTTCTTGCAGGTCTTTGGAGGTGATCTGTGGGTTGTCTGTCACCATTCTCACAATCCTGCTCATATGCCGCTCCTGTATTGTTCTTGGTCTGCTGGGTTTAACAGCAACTGTGCCTGTGGCCTTCCATTTCCTGATTCCATTCCTTACAGTTGAAACTGACAGTTTAAACCTCTGAGATGGCTTTTTGTAGCCTTCCCCTAAACCAGGAGACTCAACAATCTTTGTTTTCAGATCTTTTGAGAGTTGCTTTGAGGATCCCACGCTGTCTGTCACTCTTCAGAGGAGAGTCAAAGGGAAGGAAACACAACTTGCAATTGACCACCTTAAATACCTTTTACCACTCATGATTGGACACTCCTGTCTATAAAGTTCAAGGCTTCACGAGCTCATCCAACCAATTTGGTGTTGCAAGTAATCAGCATTGAGCAGTGACAGGCATTCAAATCAGCACAATGACAAGGGGACCCACATTTGTGCACAGCCAGTTTTTCACATTTGATTTAATTTCACACAACTAAATACTGAGTCACTAAAAATCTTTGTTCGGAAAACACTCCAGTACTCAGAGTAAAGGAAATGACATCATCGGGGCTGGAGCCAGAAGTGACATCATCGAGAGACTGGAAGTGACGTCGTTCTTTGGTGTCGGAACCAGAAATGACATCAACAGTGGCACTGAAACCCTGTAGGATTTCCCATGAAGAGATTGAGAGAGACAGTCAGCGCACCCTGCCACCCCCTGGTCTGGCATGGAATTACTATCATTTAGGCCCTTTAGCTGTCTCCGCATCACACGTGTGTGACAATGTATATGTGTGTGTGTGTACATGCATGTTTTTGTTGGTTTTATGATTTTATTACCTGTGCGATGTCCTTGGGTGTTTAGAAAGGTGCTTTGAAATAAAATGTATTGTTATTATTATTATTATTATTGTAATCTTTCTATTTAGCCAATACAAAGTGTCATTTTGCTTGACTTCTCACTACATCCATAATGGCTAACACGATACAACACTCTAGTACTACAGAAAGGTTTGCAAATTCATTCAAAATCAAAAACTGAAATCTCTCATTCATAGAAGTTTCAGACCCTTGGCTGTGGCATTCTAAACTGTGGTCGGGTGCTTCTCATTGAGATGTGTCCAGATCCTGATTGTTGTCCACCTATGACAAACTGAATTGAATGGATGTTCTTTATATAAAAAGTCCTCATTCACACTGCATGTCAGGACAAAAACAAAGCCTTGAAAAGTCCACGGATGTTTCTCTAAATTGCTGGAATCAAATTGTGGTGAGGCATTGATCAGGGCAAGGAGGTGCAACCTGTAGGAGGAGAATGGGCATCCCTGTCGGGAAAGAGGATGATTTATTACCCAGACAGGAGGCCATAAAAATTGGCTGGGATACCAGAAAAATAAATTTGTACCTGGCTGTGATGACAAACTAATAGAAACCAAGGATCAGGAGTTTTTCCATCTCCCATATACCAGGTGGCAGTGGTTCAGAGTGACAACCCTGTTGGGATACCTGCAAGGGTGCTTGGGAGTTGGAGTCCGGAAGTGGAGCCCTGTTGGGGTCCCTGGGTACAGATAGAGGGTGCTGTCACTTTCTTTATGGCCCAGAAGTGCTTCCTTGAAGTCATGGCATCCCACCGGAAGCATTCCCAGGTCCGGCTTAAAAGGGAGCTCACTTCCTCACATCAGCAGAGGTAGAGAGGAGGAAGAATTGTTTGGCTTTTTGTAGAATTGTGTGAATCCATCATGTTTGTGCAAGTGATCTTTGAAGAGGTGATTTTCAAAAAGTCCCTGGTGTGAATTAATACCTTTTATTTTATTCCACAAACGTGTGGTGTATTGCTGGGTCTTGTTTTTTTTTTGGCTCAGTGGTGCCATCATGTGGTCACAAACATTTTTTAAGCTCTGAGTGTTCCCAGGAGGCCTCATTAATTGCAAAATGGAAATTGTTTGGGACTACCAGGACTCTTCTTGGAGTTGGCCTTCTGGACAAATTGAGTAACCAGTCAAGAAGGGTCTTAGGTCAGGGAGGAGATGAAGAACCAAACTGTCACTCCAACAGAGCTTCTGCTGAGATGGGAGAACCTGTCAGAAGAATTACCATATTAGCAACACTTAGTCACTTATGGAGTTGGCCAAATGGCATTTAAAGGACTCTCTGGTCTGATGAGACAAAAACAGAACTCTGTAGGGAAGACCCCCAAGCACTTAGTCTGGCCAAGACCAGGAACTGCTCATCACCTGCTTAATATCACCCCTACAGCAAAGCATGGTGGTAGTAACATCATACTATGGGGGAGACATCTGAGCAGCAGGGCCCGGCAGAATGGTCAGAACAGATTACAAATATAGGGTGGTTCCGATCTAATTATGCAATTTTCATTACGCTATAACTTATTAAGTTTAATACATAGAAAATCACCTGAAAAATCCCGGACCATCGAGAAGTGTGAGAACTGATGATATGAAGAATCATCTTCGCGCCGAACTGGAATTGTCCCCGCATAAACCAAAGTCATCCAGACGATCTGGATCTGCATAATTAGATCTGGACCACCCTGTACAGAGAGGTCCAAACTGCACACAATCTCAGACTTGTGAGAGAGTGACCTGCAGCACAACACTGACCTGAAGCATACAGCCAAGACAATGCTGGCATGAGTTAGTCTGAGGGTCCTTCTGTAGCCCACCCAAAACCCTGACTTAAACACTGTGATGGACGGCCACGGCCACGACGCTAAGGGATAGAGTATCCGCAAGATACTATCTTCCCGGGGTGGATGTGGCACCATGGATTCCAGCAGGGCATGCTGGGTGTTGAAGTTTTAATGTAGCCCTGTTGGGTTCCATGGGGGTTGCAAGGGAGAGCCCTACTTTTGGTTTTCACCACACCTGGGATAATAATAATTCTTTTAATTCTTTGCATTTATATAGTGCTTTTCTCACTACTCAAAGCGCTCAGCAAATGCAGGTTAAGGGTCTTGCTCAAGGGCCCAACAGAGCAGAGTCCCTTTTGGCATTTACAGGATTCGAACCAGCAACCATCCGATTGCCAATGCAGATCCCTAGCCTCAGCGCCACCACTCCACATCACAGATGGGATGATTAATGAGGCACCTAAACCACCCCCAGGGCCTGCTTAAAAGGTGCCACCTCACTCCATTCAGGGAGCCAGAGTCGGGTGGAAGAGGACGAAGCTGGCCAGAGGAGGAGTGGTGGCAGAACGACAAAGGGAAATGAAAGGAAGAAGACGGGACTGTATATTTGGTGCTTGGTGTACTGTGCTGTTGAGGGGAGCGAGGAAGACGCACTTCCTGTGTGGAAATAAACTGAACTCATGTCTGTGCATGTCTGTGTTGGGGTTGGGGCAGCTGGAGCGGCCCTGGTTTCCAGAATACATTCAGTACATTGTGAAGTACATCAGCCTCTGACACCGAAAGGTTTAGGGGCAGCCACCCATAGATTGTACATGGCTGCAAAAGGTTTTAGTCATAGCACAGAAGTTCTCAGTCTGAACTGATTTGTTAAGGCAAAATGGCGTCTTTATAGACCAGGTCCAGGAAATTATGTCATCTTGGATGCTGGGACCGGAAGTGATGTTCAAGATGGTACCGGAACCGGAAGTGATGTCTTTGCAGAGAAATCAGGCAGGTTTTCCATATCTGGTCTGCGGAGAAAACAGAGGAAAGTTTAGCACACCCCACCACCCCCTGGCCTGGTGTGGAATTTACCATACAGTATATACTCGCGTTTAAGTTCTCTAGTGGATAAGTCGGGGCTTGATTTTACCGTATAATTTACAGTATTTTATAATGTCAGTTGTGTAAGTCGAATGCCGAAAACTCACGCTATTGGTCCAAGAGATTACGATATGCTAACGCCCACCTGAGAGAGTAGCCATGGAGCACGCGGACTTTTTTTGTAACCCTAATGTATTGTGCCTACCTGACCACACGGTAATATCCAAACTAATCCAAAGCAACATTTGCAATGTTTTGTGTTTTTTGTCTCTCACACCCTCACACACCTATATCGTAAGAGCATCCCTAACCTACGATGAAGAGTTCGATCAGAAGAAAATATGAAGCAGGTTTTAAATTAAACGTTGTTGAAGTGGCAAAAGAAATTGATAACTGCACTGCTGCAACAAAATCCGATGTGTCTGAGAAACTGATGTGAGATTAGAGGAGACAAGAAGATGTAAAAAAAAAATGTAATTGTCGTATTTTTAACGGGCGTATAAGTCGGGGTCTGATTTTATGAGCGATTTTTCGGGTTTCAAGACCCGACTTATACACGAGTATATATCAGTCCACTGATCTTCCTCCTATTCGCACATGTGTGACAACATACATACATACATACAGTACTTACATTCATAATCGGTAATACATTGAAATAGATAATAATCAATAAATAATAACAGCTAATAATAAAAACAACAGTAGTAACAAATGTACAGGAAATTTCACTCGAAAGAGGCCCAAATATTCTGTTGTAACTTCTGTTAGGATGAAGCATTCTGAACCAAACAAAATATGCTCTATACCTTGACGTATGTGTAATCGATTGCATCACATGCGATGCTTTAAGTGGTTTCTGTTTTCTGCCAGACTCATTTTGACGTGGTGCTCCATATTCCTGAATGTATCGGCAATCGTCTCATGGGGGAATAGTAGCAATTTCACGTTAGACGCTTTCTTTCAAATCCTCCACGGTGTGAGGTGTGTTTGTTCCAATAGACTTTTCTTTTGAGCTGACCCCAATGAAAGAAAGTCTGGTAGTGTCAGATCTGGCAACCGTGGTGGCCAAAGCCCCTTTGAAATGACCCTGTTGCCGAAGAAGGACTCAGTTTCTGCCATGCTCCTTGGCCGATGTGTGACACGTTGCCTCATCTTGCTGGAAGTCACCTTCTGTTAACTCACGATCATCCAGTTGATTCTGACATCGCTTAAACGAATTGGTGACCCAAGAGGTTCGCACCATGAAGACGGGCTGCTCAGTACTATACACCACCATCCTGATGAGAAGTCGAATGACTGAGTGAAGGGTGTGGAAGATCAGCCCGGCTACAGGCAGACACTGAGACACGCAATGTCCAAAACACGCACACGTTTATTAATTCTCTTCTCCTGCACAGCACACAGTGCACAAATTGCCCAAAATAAAGCTCAGTCTCTTCTTTCTTATTTCTCTTTGGCCGTCTCCTCTCCTCACAAGCTCTGTCCCGTGCCTCCCGACTCCGGCTCCCCGAATGGAGTGAGGCGGCCCCTTTTATGTTGCACTCTGATGTGCTCCTGATGAACTTCCTGCACCACTTCCTGGTATGGCAGAAGTGCTTCAATCCAGGGCTCTGGGATCGCCCAGGCACCCCCTGGTGGTGGCCACGAACCCCAAGTGGGTTGAGCTTCCAAGCTCCAAATCCCCCGAAACAATCCAGGGGGGCTGCCCTCTTGCACCCTGAGGGAGATATTGCCTCTCTCCTGGTCCTTTCCTTATTCAGGCGTCTCGGTCCCTGGTCATCTGCCACAAGGGGTACGGGTGGTAGGCACCCAGAAGTTACAAACGGAGGTTAAACATCACGACGGCAGTCCGGTGCCTACCTCATCACTCTAATGCAGGGGCATTCCAGCTTGTTTCGAAGCTCCATATACTGAGGAGCACATTGCACGTTGTTTCATTCAGGTTGCTTCATCCTATTGAGAGGTTATTACAGAATATTCAGGGCCTCTTTTGAGTGATTCTCCCTGTATTATTGTATATAAATACTACTAGGAGCAAAACTAAGGGCAGAGAGTCAGCACACTGCCCAGACTGCCAAGGGGTCAAAGCAGTTGCAGAACCTGGTAGAACAGGTTTGGATGCTGCAGTACCTTCTGCCAGATACAAGTGGGACACAGAGACCATGAGAGGGGTGGAAGTGGTCCTCCACAATATGGTACATTTTGTGGTTGAAATGTTTAATGGAAACGTCCCAATGATCTTTACTGCTGTTGTCCACTATACGTTGTTGGACCTTGTGGGCCGAGGCACGGCAGTCCCTAAACCAGATGGTGATTCAGCTGCTCAGAACGCTCTTGATGGTGCCCATGTATGATGTGCTGAGAAGGGTGGGGTATTACTGGGGGGTTACAGGTTTTCCCTCCTTAATTGCTGAAGAAAGTGGAAATGCTGCTGGGCCTTGTTGGCTATGCAGAAGGTGTTAATGACCAAGTCAGATCAAGTGCCAGGAATTTGGTGATTATGACCAAGTCTACCACAGAGCCTTCAATGTGGACAATGTGGGTCTTTCTGAAGTCCTCCTGTCCACGTTAAAAGACAGATTACTGCACATGCACCAGTCTGCCAATGGTCGTATCTCAATTCTGTGAGCTGCATTATCCATCATGGAAGGATAGATTCCTGGTCCATCTTGTCTCCCTTTCATGGTGTATTCCACCTCCAATTCCCTCTCAGAAAGCATCGAGATTAGATGCCAAGGCACCCAGAGTCCTTACCTCCATGATGTTGGTTGCTCCTTGGACTCTCAGCATTTTCTGTGCATTCATTTATTGGACGGGCACTGAGACCGCACGCTGTCCCCACCTACCCAATGTGGTTAGATGTAATTTCAATTAATAACTTACCATTTTCCCTTGGAGTGTGGGGGGCAGCGGGTTTGCACCTCACTAATACATTTGCCCGGGTGTCGCTCTGAGATGCGATGAGCACAGAGCCCCCTGACTCGATTGCTGCATGTAGCGCAGTATCACAGGCCCCATCCCGTCTGACTCCCTTGTGAACGCTCCTGTAATAGCTGCAATATTTCATAATAAGCACGCATTGAGATGTGTTTGTAAAATGTATTATATGAAGTGAAGTTATGATCATTATTTCCAGTTTACTCTCGTTTTGATATAGAGAAAACGTCTGAGACTAACAAATGCTCTGCTTAAAATTCTGTGATGCTTAAATCGCCTATCAAGCTAAATGTCTAATAAGGCCATTTTTAAAACATATAATGGCAGTGTAATAAAAAAAAAGCTGCAGTGGCGTTCAATCAAAAATGCAATTAAGCATTGCTTATCTAGGAATCCTCTGGATCTCGCTGATCCTGAGGATCTTTAACAATTTAGCAATAAAACTGGACTATTAAAGCCGTTGTGGTGGCCTGTCTGTGAAGGGCTGTCCAGCTAGCAGCTGCTACACAGGCTCATGACTGGCACCGGAGTGGCACAGGAGAGGGGCATTGCAGTCATTTGTCTTTGTAATTCATTTTTTGCTAGCTTTCCTGAGCTCATTTGGAAATGTTTTATTCGATATTATAGGTTTTCTACATCGCAGAATCTTCTATTTTTTTTAGCTTTGGTCTGTTCTGGGTATCATGTTAATTCTGCATCCAGCCCTGCAAGCGGGTCCTTCAACATACAGGGAAAATCTGGGGATTGGTGGCAGATTGGTACTCCCGGAACTGTAAAAAAGTGTCACCCGCTGCACTCGGGTTCCAATCCAGCTGGTTGGGTGCAGCTATCAGCACGTGCTCCCAATGTCTCCTCCTCCTTCTCTGCTTTGATATGTTTATAAATGAAGGGCATCATCTTGTTTTATATGGGTGCCACCACCTTAAGCAGCAGTTGTCAAATGTCACGTCATCCAGAGATTTGGGGTGTTGATGTCATCGCTGAAATGTGATTAAGGGTACGATGTCCATTCAAGTTTGTACAGAAATCAACATAAGAATTTAAGAAATCTTGGTGGAACAGAGTGATGAGCAGAGTCCCAAAAGTAGATGGGGGTGCCAACCGGGCCACCTCATTTTATTGTGTCTTGATCAGTTATAAACGAAAGGCATGAAAATAAGGAGGTGCACAGTGGTGCTAACGCATAAACCAGGCGTTTAAGCAACATTCCTTTCCTTCTCAAGTCTAAGCAGGAGCTCCATCATGCTGAGAGGTTTAGGTTGTGAATGAGACACCTTCTTCCAAGGATGGGGTCTTTTATATGTGTCAGCCTGGTGGAGGCGGGACTTATTGGAGTGATAGGGGAGGGCGTCATCAGTCGGTCTCCTAGGCCATCTTCTCTGAACTGCAGGAGAAGAGACAAGTCAGAGATGGTGCCCCCTTCTCGCCACATACCTGATGAGAGCAAGCAAGGTGTTCCTCAGACACGTATGCATGGCATCTAACAAGCGAGAGGAGACCGTTCAGTCCTTCAAAGTCATTTGTTTAGCGAATAGCTAAGCTGTCCCAATAGCTCATCGAGATTCTTCTTTAAGGTTGTCAAAGTTTCGGCTTCAACTCCACGTCTTGATAGTTAATTCCGGATTAGCACAATTCTTTGAGCTTTCAGTTCTACACGCACTCCCCTTTAATTTCCACTGGTGTGCTCGAGTATGTGATTCACCATTTAGTTGAAAGAATGCTGCTGCAGCTACTTTATTGATGCCTTTGAGAATTTTGAAGACTTGGAAGAGGTGCCTACTCAGTCTCCTCTGCTCGAGACTAAACAGGTTTAACTCTCGGAGTCTGTCACAGTAGGACATGTCGTTCAGTCCCATGATGCAACAGTCCCCACCATTCTTGAGCCAGAGTCTTGAGGTGGAGGACGAAGCTTGAGGGAGGAAGGAGTTAGAAGAGACAAGGAGAGAAAGGAACAATGTGGTGAGACCCTGAGAGCTGTAAATAAAGCCTGTGTAGTGCTGGGACTTGTGCCTCTGTGACTGGTATGTCGGGTTAAGTTTCACTATATATATATGTACTGTATATGTATATATATATTGCAAAGTTTTACTGTCAAATAATGCAAAGAGTACACGACACGTGTTTCGCCCTAATTCTGGGCTCATCAGGCGTACACACTCACTGCACCCCCTCTCGGGAATCAAACCTCGGATGTCAGCGTCTGAGGTGAAGCAACTTATGTTGCGAAACGGCGTGTGGTTCATTTATTTGACAGCATGTAGATCGGGGTAATTACATTCATGGCATTCGAAGTTTGAATCCCAAAATTAGGGCGAAACACGTGTCGCGTATTCTTTGCATTATTTGACAGTAAAACTTTGCAACATTCTATGATCTGCTTTTTGCAAATGAAAGAGGGCACCGTGATGGATGTATGCCAATTTGCAGACCAACCACAAGCGTTACCTGGTAGGTAACCACCCATATTATCAGATTGTGATTCAGACTACGAATGCCATGAATATACAGTATATACAGTATATATATATATATATATATATACAGTACAGGCCAAAAGTTTGGACACACCTCCTTCAATGTGTTTTCTTTATTTTCATGACCATTTACAGCACTCCATCACTCTCCTTCTTGGTCAAATAGCCCTTACACAGCCTGGAGGTGTGTTTGGGGTCATTGTCCTGTTGAAAAATAAATGATCGTCCAACTAACCTGACTTCTGCACAACACAACTGCTGGTCCCAACCCCATTGATAAAGCAAGAAATTCCACTAAATAACCCTGATAAGGCACACCTGTGAAGTGAAAACCATTTCAGGTGACTACCTGTTGAAGCTCATCGAGAGAATGCCAAGAGTGTGCAAAGCAGTAATCAGAGCAAAGGGTGGCTATTTGGAAGAAACTAGAATATAAAACATGTTTTCAGTTATTTCACCTTTTTTTGTTAAGTACATAACTCCACATGTGTTCATTCATAGTTTTGATGCCTTCAGTCATGAAAATAAAGAAAACACATTGAATGAGGAGGTGTGTCCAAACTTTTGGCCTGTACTGTGTATATATATATATATATATATATATATATATATATATATATATATAT
>JANRMT010062806.1:115916475-115959026 GCA_026402145.1 Polypterus bichir lapradei | reverse complement strand
AAATAGAAACATAAACAAATCAAGTCTTCTTCAGATGGTACCCCCCCATACCCTCCCAAGATGGCAGTTTACAAAGGATTCTTCATAGGAAGAAGTGGGCTTTGGTAGACTGGATACCAAAAGTGATGTCAGTGGAGGCCAGAAGGAGGTAAAAAAGAGGCAATAGATGACAGCAACAACCCCTGGTTTGGAGGGTAATTACTATCAAATTAGCCCTGAAGTTGTCTCCCAATTGAAACCTGTGTAACTATATATAATAATCAAAATTATGTTAACACAAATAGTACTGCTATGTGTATAGTTATATACAATTTTTGCAAACAATTTATGTGCCTCATATGGTACATGTGTTAAACATGAGGGTGAACAGGTTGAGACATTCCTGTAAGTCATCTTGCACATATGAAGTATGTTTTGTGAATAAATTATTTCCGCCATTCAAATGTTAACATATATATATATATATTATACTACGGGGCTCTGCCCCCTGCTCGGTTCGCTCGCCAACCCCCAGGTTTGGTTTACCGGATATACAATTTAAAGAGATTGTTATTTTTATGGGAATTTTAACATATGTATTATTTTCACTTTTACTTTATTTCCTGCCCTGGGTGTGGTTAAATCTCTTTTTGCGGGACGTATAAAGCTGCTCGCGTTGTGAAGAGGGGGGGGGGGCTGAATGCACACTAAGGAGATGTGGTCGGATCAGCTGCTGTCTTGCTTGTACTGCTGGCCAGCTGCGCGTTCTGCTTGTTGCGCTTTGCGTCGATCATTTAAAAGCCTGTACAGCAGCTGTCCTTTTGCCACTTCACAACTCTGGTGCTCACGTTTGGGGGGGGGGGTTAACATACGATAAGGAGAAGCGGTCGGATCATCTGCTGGCGAGCTGTGTGTCCTGCTTGTCGCTTGTCATTGTTTTAAGAGCTGGGTGCACATGAAGTATGTCTGCCAAAAGCATTCCAACAACTGCTAGGTTAGATGTCCGTGAACTTCTTTTAAATTGTTTGTAAGTAGACTGTCACTGTCTCACAGGTTTTGCTTCCTAAGGTTGTAATGTCTAGTCTCGCATGTCGTCAAAGTGTCTTTCTGAGATGATCACGTTTCGATCACTTCGATCAACCCCCCCAGAGGCACACTACGCTCCTGCCACTTTGCGTCTCTCCTGCTCACGTTGTGAAGGGGGGGAGATGAACGCACGCTAAGGAGATGTGGACGGATCAGCTGCTGGCTTTGTGCTGCTGCTGTTGAGGTGCGTGTTCTGCTTGTCACGCTGCACATTGATCATTAAAAGCCTGTACAGCAGCTGTCTTTCTGTCTCACTGTCTTGTCTCGCAGGACATTAAAGTGTCTCTCGTGGGACATCAAATTGTCTTTCAAGAAGATCACGTCTCGTCTCCATGGGCTCCCTGCCAAGATTTTTTTTTATAATTTATATATATATATATATATATATATATATAGTGGAGGCTGGCCCGGACACAGACAGGCAGACACCGATGGTTCAAGCACCACCACACGTTTATTATACATTTTACTATTTACAAGTGCACACACACACATCCCAGTGCCCCTGCACCAATCACCCTTTAAGTCCTGGCCTCTCAAAATGCCTTCTCTCTCTTCTGACCGCCTCCACTCCTCTCCTCCGAGCTCCGTCCTCTTCCACCCAACTCCAGCCATCGAATGGAGGGAGGCAGCCCCTTGTTGTATTCACCCAGACGTGCTCCAGGTGCCTCCCAATGAGCTCCTGCCAGCACTCCCTGTGTGGCGGAAGTGCCGGCTGTGCACCCAGAAGCACTCCAGGTGTCCCTGGTCTTCGTCCCCTGCCACACCCGGCCAGGGCTTCTCAAGCATCTGAGGAGTCCCTGTAGGGTTGAACTTCCATGCTTGTTTCCTGTGGTCCCCATAGCCACCAGGGCAGTCGCCCCCTCGTGGTCCGGAGGAGGCGTAATCCCTCCTTTGGTCCTTCCGGGCATCCTGGCTGGGTACCGCTCACAGCCGCTCACCACTATATATATATATATAGTAAGGTTTCTGTGGAAGACAGCTTCTCCATTGCCAGTGTAACTGCAGGCTCCCAGTGCTGCTGCAGCTTGCCGTGAAAGCAAATCCGAGTCATTCGTGGTCCCATTATAAGCGTCTGTCGTTGATGGGTGATGCAAAGAACATTATAAATGCAGGGAACAGTATTATTTGGCCACGACCCTGCCTGATTGCTGTGTCTGTGTATAGGAGAGGGGTAAATCCTGGTTTCAATAAATAACCGTGAAGTTCCTGTTTCAAGATGAATAAAAATGGTTTTGCTAAAGTACTGAGACTCACCCTCGTGGTTTGGGGTGCAAGACAGGGACCCACACATCATGCATGTTAGCTTGGGTCACAAAGTTGCACAGGAGAGTACTGGAGGTTTTCCAAGGAGTAGAAACTTTGTCCTGGCAGATACAAACACAAGTCTCTTTCAGAAGTGATCCAGCCACACAAGGAACCAAAGTTATTATAGTTAACTAAAACTAAAATCAAAACTGAAACTATTATTAAAAAAACATTTTCGTAAACTGAAATAAAATAATTAATAAAGCCAAAATTAAAAACTAAAACTAAATGAAACTATTAAAGTAGCTGAAAAGACTAACTGAAATAAAATAATAATTTACTAAAATATTTTTAGTTTTAGTTTTTGAATGAATATTCTTGCCGTTAGTCTTTAACCCTTGTAAGTTATGCAATCCCACTCTGATAAACAGTTTTAGCTAATGTATATATTGTTCTTAATCTCAGATGCTGTCTCTGTCATTTTGTGCCTGTCCGTACTCTTATTACCTGCTCCTGCTCTGCTCATTATGGGTTTACTGTTCTTATAGTGGGCTATTCAAGACTCACCACCCCTAACCTTGACACTACATGCTTGTTGTTCTTTGTTTCCCTCAATACAGCTAGGTGGGTTCTGCACACTGACTCAAGCCTAAGAGTCCTGTTCTTCCTAAGCCCTTGTGATTTTCATGAGAAAATATTTTAAAAATTATAAAATTGTGTAAAATTGTTCATATCCAGTGTCTAGTTTTGATTGTTTTTTTTTTTATTAGACAAAAACAAAACCAGATAGTAAACTAGGCAGTGTAGTAAGCTTCCACTAACATTAAACTCATATCCAAATCTGTTAAGTGTGCAGTTCTATCTGATTGTGACACAAAAGTAACTCCGTAAGAGCTCCATGCCATAATTACTAAAACTGAAACTAATATATATAAAAATAAAATAGAAATACCTTTGTGAAATAAAAACTAAACTAAAACTAAAAATACACAATGAAGGAAAACTAAAACTAAACTGAATTTCCAAGTAAGGTCAGAAAAAATATAGAAATAAAAACTAATATAAAAAGGAAAAACTATAATAACCTTGCAAGGAACAGCTGTCAAACCTGACGCATTGGCCCCTTACTCCTGCTCCAAGGAACACAAAGTCATCTTCATTAAGGGGGTCCAGTAGCCCGGGAGCAGCAGCAGGAGCAGAGGGAGTCTCGGTGAAGAGAGAGAAGAGAGTGAGATGTCAGGATGGCCACGGCTCGGTCTTTTAAATGTTCGAAGCCCCACACAAGGAGCACGTCACACGGCAAGCCTGCAGCTGACCCCACAAGAGGAGCTGTAAGAGTGTGTGGGGTCACTCTTTGAACTGCCTTTCCCAAGGTTTCTTCCATTTTTTCCCTACAAGGTTTTTTTTTTGGGAGTTTTTTCTTGTCTTCTTAGAGAGTCAAGGCTGAGGGGCTGTCAAAAGGCAGGGCCTGTTAAAGCCCATTGCAGCAATTCTTGTGTGATTTTGGGCTATACAAAAAAATAAACTGTATTGTATTGTTTGTTTCCCATTAAAAAACTGTTTAAGAGGTAGTTTCTGAAGAGTGGCCGCATCCCCCTGCGCCAGTGGTCACAATATATATTGTATATACAGTAATGAGATAAACAGAGACAGTCAGAATGTCGGGGCACTGTGGGCCGTATAATTGAAATTGACAGAAATCAAAATGAAGTACGTGAAAATGCAAAATTGAGTCTTCTCAGACCGGAGTCCTATTCTGAGTGGCAGTTCAGATGGGTAGGAAGAGAATATTCCAGGTAGACAGACACTGGAAGTGATGGTCTGCAGAGGAAGGAAAAGAGACAACATTGTCACACGTGTCCCTTTCCCCCTAGAGAAAACAGCAGATAACTTATGAATTCTGTCTTTTGGCTTAGAAAAATCTTTTTCTATCCTAGAGAAAAAGGCACATAACTTATAAATTATGATCTTACATTTCATGTGGTTAAGATGGATACGTTCTTTAGCTGGTTATAAAGCTTCTATTGCCTGCAAGTGGCATTCATTTACTAGTCTCTATACTGGCTTAGTAGATAATGTGAGGAAACACATAGCACAGCTAGAACTTAACCTTCATAAAGGTTATTACTTTTCAGTTACAGTTACACCAAGACTTCAATACCTTAGCTGGATTTGCTATAACTACTGAGTTAAAAATAAAGGTTCTTGGAATTACAATGGGTGTACTTACAGTTCTAGTGTAAGCGATGCTTTGTTTCTTTCCTGGCAAGCTTTCTCCAGACACATGGAGAGATCTTCAGCATTCTTTCTTTCTTTGTTTAGGAGTCTATCTCCTTCTTCATGTTGGTTGCACCTTCTAGTTGCAGGCGGTATTGCAATTTTTTTTTTGAGGTTCAAATACGCCATGGCAATCCTCTTGTTGTTAGTAAAATCACATCTGCTGGGTCAGCTGGTGATCAGTCAGCTACCATTTTCAACACATAGTTTTTTCTACTAGGTCTTCCTCCGCTTGAAAACTTGATATCTTAGAAAGGCTTGGACTTAATGGCAACCCCTCATCCAACTTCTGTCACAGACTGTCTTCCAGTTTTTTCAGTCCAGCCCTGGTAACCCTTTTGGAGTAGACAGGATTGATGCAACTTCATTATGGCCACACCCTATAAGCACTGGGGTCCCTGCTATACAACAGGCGTTATGGCCAGGATGAGCAGATAGCTTCATGGAAGATGAAATGAGTTAAGGTCTGTGTTTAAGAGGTAGGAGTGGACGTCTTGCCATTTCTCTCTTGGATGCACATAAGCCCATCTCTTTAGGTTGACCATTGGTGTAAATTTCTGTCCCTCAAGGTTCTCAGTCCTTAGTCATAGCTCACTGTTCGATCTTGGGTGTGTCCTCAGAGAGACCTCCCTACGATGTTACAAGTTCTGGTACCAATCATCCCATCCGGTAAGGCGTGAAGGCTGCATTCCAAAGAGAAGCCCAATGAAAAAGAAGCTGATATTAAGAGTATCTGGCAGAGGATTGCTAAGCCAGGATTTGTGCACCAACTTGGTAAAATGGATGATGCCAGTCAGTCCTACACCGCTGTCTACACTCACGAGTAATCTAACCTGCATGTCTTTGGTATGTGGGAGCAAACCAGATGTTCAGATAGATACAGGCGGAACATTCAACCTCCATTTGGACAGTGATCGGGCTGAGATTTGAACCCAATCTCATTCAACTAACTTCTGTGATCACTCTGGGCCTGGCAATTTACCAAGTTTAAAACATTAGAACAATCTGGATGGGAACAGGCCATTCAGCCCAAACAAAGCCCACTAGTTTACTTACTTCTTCTAAAATAACATCAAGTCGAGTTTTGAAAGTCTCTAAAATCCTACTGTCTACCACACTATAGGGTGGTCCAGATCTAATAATGCAATTTTCATTACGCTATAACTTATTAAGTTTATTACATAGAAAATCACCTGAAAAATCAAGGACCATCGAGAAGTGTGCGAACTGATGACATGAAGGATCGTCTTTGTGCCGAACTGGAATCGTCACCCCATGAATCAAAGTCAAAGTCAGACGATCTGGATCTGCATAATTAGATCTGGACTACCCTGTACTTGGTAACTTATTCCACGTATCCATTTTCAGCAGAAGCAGCACAAACATCCCTAGAGTTTCTGTGGAGATTGTAAGAAACGACGCGTCTATTAAACGGCCGCACAGTGAAATTATCGGCAATGAAATGAATGGCTGCAGCATGAAGAACTCATGTCTGGTCAGTCTGCTCCCCACAGAGAATAAGACATCCATTTCTACACAACATAACACTCTTGAATCTCCATAATCCAATCTATCTATCTATCATATAGTGCTTTTTCTATCTATGTTTATAATTATATAGCAATAGTAAATAAAGGTCTATTTAAAATTAAATGATCTATCTATCTATGTTTATAATTATATTGCAATAGTAAATACAGGTCTATTTAAAATTAAATTAAATGATCCATCTATCTATCATATAGTGCTTTTTCTATCTATCTATGTTTATAATTCTATTGCAATAGTAAATAAAGGTCTATTTAAAATTAAATTAAATGATCTATCTATCATATAGTGCTTTTTCTATCTATCTATCTATGTTTATAATTATATTGCAATAATAAATACAGGTCTATTTAAAATTAAATTAAATTATCTATCTATCTAAGTGCTTTTCCTTTTTATCTTAAAGGTGCTATATAAATTAAAGATTTCATTTTTGCTGGATGCCATTGGATGCATTCAATCAGCATTCATCTGTTTACCCCAAGCTAGAAATTATCAAGACTTGTATATTTGATATAATGTAGCTTTGGATTTTTTTCTATACATGGGTTAAGTGTTTTTTTTTTTTCAAGTTCAACAAAAGAAATATTAAAGCAAAAAGGTATAAATCAGCTTCTCCTGTGGTCATTATGTCTGGCTTCATCTCAAGGGGCTATTTCTGTGCTTTCTGCCAGAACCCTTTTCTTTTCTTCCTACATTTTGGGACAAGAGGCATTTTATTAGAGTAATTTATCACCCTCATAAAGGCGCCCCTCCAGAAAGGCTGAAATGCTTTTGAAAAGAATTATGTTTTAAAAATTAAAAATGCGGGATGCCTGCACAGTCAGGTCCACAGGGACACATTTTTGCAACTACTGTAACAGCTAAGGGTAGTTGTGGTATAATAAAAACCTCGGCTTTTAAGATCTGATTGTATATTTCCTTCTTTGCTGCTGCGTCAGCTATAAATTGAATATAAACAGAGTCTTGCATAAAGCACTGGGAAATATTTGTATAATTTGTACCTTTAGGGCATTTCAGAAGATTAAGTTGTTTTCATCCCACAGAATATGCACATTAATCCTTCCATATCACTTCCCAGCCGTGTGGAGAACAGCGGCTCGAGGAGTTTGAATAAACCCATGGGTGGCCAGAGGTTCAGCGGGACGTCACCTTGTGCTGCAGGTTTCACGTTTCCATCAAACCATCTCAATTAGTCTTCTTATTTCAGCATGTGAGTGATGCCACTGGCCCCATTTTTTAGTGTTATTTCTTGCCTGGCACACGATGCTTCCAGGGTAGGCTCCAACCTCCCATGATTGTGAGACTATTGTGTTTATTATTTTTTTTATATAAAGTCACTTGCAATGTTTGGCTTGAAACCTACTTCAAAGACAATCTACAAGACCCTGTTCTCCTCCCAGCTCAACTCTCCTACTGGTAATTCACCATTAGTCTGGAGTTGGATATCCCAATATTAACCACAGTGTCACAGTGGTCCGGTGACACTCACCATTGAAGGGACTGTGATTTATTTATTTTTTTTCGGCCTTGACCTGACCCACGAACACTCACAGGCAGAGACACAACACCAACCAAAGAATAACTCATATATTAAATGGTAAATCTGATACAAACAACAAAAATCAGACATCCCTCCCGTTCCCCTACAGCAATACAATTTTAACACGACAATAAACACTCGCGACAATGTCCTTATACAGTCCAATGAGTCAAAAGCAGATGAAATGATCTGGTGTGAAGATGACAATCCTGGGAACAGCTGCTGTAATAAATGAATGAAATAGTCCTACCGGTAGTCCTGAGCGGCAAGGGGTGAGATTTACAGGGGCGCTCCTTTTGAAGACACACCACGACTAATCCACCACTGCACCCATGACAGGCAGTCCATTCATCCTAAGAAGAAACGATCCTGGGCACAACTGACTTTTCAGTAGACAAGTTGGACTGGCTACTCAAGAACACCCATCTCTCGTTGCTCTGCCGGGCCCCCTTTTCAACTGTCCTGCTGGCCTTTCTCGTCTCCAGCAGCCGAGTAATCCAATGAGGGTAATCCCATTTGGGGCTGCTGGGGAAATGGAGTTCTTCCTGTGGTAGCACTGCTACAGTGTAAGAATGTTTTATGAGAACAAATCACAAGGTGTATCTTCAAAATGGATGTGAATTTAGAAAGACGCAAACAACAGGTGATTTATGTAACATCACTGACGTACAATGCAAGGGACATTAAACGTCATAGGATGTGTGCAATATGACTGCCGCAGCTCTCGAGGTCTGCAGCTAGACTCTGTTGAAACTAAGCCTAAAATGACGGCGCCCACAGAAAACAAAATGGCACCATTTCTCCAGTCTTATCCAGTGTAGCTTGTAATCCCTTCAGACTTCTCCAGTTCTCATCAGTCTTCTTGCTCAATCATTCAGCTTTTGTTCACAGCCCACACTGGGGCAATTTCCAGCTCTGCAATACTCTTTTCATTTCGTCAAGATTGATTTAATGGGATATTCACGGAGATGGATAATTTATTTGTCTCCGTCCCCCTATTTGTACTTTTCATGGTGTTTCATTGAATGTTCTCTTGTCCTAATTGTGTAGGTCAGGCCCACCATACTGACTCCCCGCTAGTTGTCCCTTCCACATTCAGGTGCTTTTAGAAAACAATCCACTGAAGCCCTAGGCATGTGATCTCCACTGAGATAATTCTAGGACTTCTAACACCATTCGTCTGCACCAGTGAGGATTTAGGGGTTTGTCATATCATGGCTGCCAAAGTTAAATCTACTAAATACTAACTTGATGGGGGTGAATACTTATGCAATCAATTATTCTGTGTGTTATATTTGTAATTAATTAATTAATTTTGACCACTTTACAGAGATCTGGTGTCACCTCTTTGTTAACAAAGCCATTTTAAGTCCAACAGGATTGAATAAAATGTGTACCATATATACTCGCAGATAAGTCAGGGCTTGATTTTACCATATAATTTAGTATAAGTATTTTATAATGTCTGTCATATAAGTCAAACATGGAAAACTCATGCTTTTGGTCCAAGAGATTATGATATGCTAACGCCCACCGAAGAGACTAACTACGGGAACACACTGCCTTTTTTTCTATGTATTGTGCCTACGTGACCACACGGTAATACCCAATCTATTCTGAAGTGACGTTTGCACTGATTTGTGTTTTTTGTACCTCACACCCTCATACACCTTTATCGTAAGAGCACCCCTTATCTACTGTGATGGACAGCCGGCAGCTCACCCCGGCTGACACATCCAGGCCGCTAGATGTCATCTTCCCTGCAGTATAGAGGTGCCCCGAATTCCCACAGGGCACCATGGGAGATGGAGTTCAGCTTCACAGCCCTGCTGGGTGCCATGGGTGCCATCGTGGGACGCTGCAGGGAGACACGGGGATTATTTTCCCTATAGCCCGGAAGTACTCCCAAGTCACGGGGACGGAAGAACAGAAGTACTTCCGGGCTGAAGAAAAATATAAGTCTTTATCTGACCTGGAAGTGCTATGGAATCACATAGACAGAAGGACGGGAGCACTTCCGGGTCAAGGACTATTTAAAGGACTATGGGAAACCCAGCAAGCTGAGAGCAGACTTGGGTGGTAGTATGACGGAGCTGGTGGGAGGAGATGAGGATTTATTGTATTTGCAGTTATTGATTATTGTTTATTATGGTAGTAGTAGTGCAATGTGGCACCATATCAAAGAAATGAAGAAATTAAAATTATTTCTAGTACTTTTACTTGGTGTCCTGGACATTTGTCTGTGTGGTTTGAGGAGCGACAGCGCACCTTAGTGTCACACTACGATGGATCATTCGATCAGAAAAAAATATGAAGCTGGTTTTAAATTAAACTTCATTGAAGTGGTGAAAGAAATTGGTAACTGCACTGGTGCAACAAAATTCGATGCGTCTGAGAAATTGGTGCGAGATTGGAGTAAGCAAGAAGATAAAAAAAACTTAAGTGTCGTATTTTTGAACGAGCATATAAGTCGGGGTCTGATTTTATGATTGATTTTTTGGGTTTCAAAACCCGAGGTATACATGAGTATATACGGTAAACGTACAAAGGGGTGAATACTATTTGAAGACCCTGTATTAACTATGAGAATGGTATATTACTATTGTCACACACATGAGCTTTGAAGGCAGCCCACAAGCCCTAAGGTGAGTGATACTACAAGAGATGAAGGGTTGATTTTATGTACTAATGCCTCTCTCTCTCTCTCTATCAACAGAAATAAAGAAGATAAACTATAACTCACCCACAATACTTCAGGTTCCTCAAAATGACTTCCACCTGTGGCAGATTGCTGGGGTCCTTACCTGGCCGGGATGCCTGGAAGGACTGGAAAAAGACATCAATAATTTTCGGGTCACGAGGGGGCAACCGCCCTGGACTAGGAAAGGACCATGGGAGAGGAACAAAGAGGTTCTGGCCTGTTAGGACCCGTGGCCACTGACAGGGGGCGCCTCAAGCCTTGTGGGACCGAGAGAACTGTTACTTCTGCCACACCAGGCAAGATGGCGGGATGAACCTGCCAGGGTCACCCGGAGTGCTTCTGGTGCAAAGGGCAGCACTTCCGCCACACCAGGTAGTGCTGCCAGAAGGTCGTCATCAGCCACCTGGAGCACATCCGGGCGGAAATAAAAGGCGCCCCCTTCATGCAATCGGAGAGCTGTCTAGTGGCAGGGTGACAACACGTCTGAGAGAGGAGGATTGATTATAGTATTGTGATTTGTTATTATTGTATGAGTATTGTGGAGTGGAGGGTGCTTTGTGCACATTATTGTAATAATAAATTTAATATATGGACTTTTACCTGGTGTCTGGCGTCTAGTCTGAGGGTTCAAGGGGACGACAGCGCCCCCTATCTGTCACACACCCAACAATCCCCTTTTCACATTCTATAGATGACATCATTTCAAGCTCTTTTGATATGACGTCACTTCCTGCTTCTATCGATGACATCACTTCTGGCTCCACCATAATGATATCACCTCCAGCCCTGCATCATGACGTCACTTTCGCCTATCTGTGATATCATCTCCTGCTACCACTTTCTCTATAATAACACCATAGTAACCAACCATAAACTGTCAAATGCTCTTGCTTTTGATCAGCTTTGCTGATTTTTTAATTGTGTCTGACAGACATAATACGGGGCCATTCCCCAACTCTTTTTTGAGTTTTCTTGAAATATTTATTTATCCCACTTTTAAAAATTCATTAGTGACTTTTCACCTGAGATGGGCTTTGGTGTCCATACCTTTGAAAGGCCAGTCAGTCTTTGTCCAACTCATCTCGTTATTCTGAAATAATTATTGTCTCCCTGGAAGCAGCTATTAGATGGCACCTGAGCTTCATGAACTTGTCTGTGAAGTCTTGTGGTCACTAGTTGCCTTTACCCGACATACTGCCTTTGTATTCCAACGCACTTTATGGGAACAATCATACAATTATTTCTGTGTACTCAAGTTTTTATGTGGTGCCATAGGTTGGTTAGATGGATTGATCAGCATATAGTTAGCTCCATAAGTATTTGGACATTGACACAGTTTTTGCTAATTTTCTCTCTGTATACCATCACAATGGATTTGTGTACTATCGTGAACTTTCCCTCTACTTAGCCTTTACCTAGGGGTAAGTGTACTCATCAGGTTCATTACCGGGCTGGTTTACTGTCGCACACATTAACACACGCATACACAGAAACTCAACAGTGCCCCATGAATGACACACACACAGCTGGTTAACCTCTAGCACTTCAAACCACACAAGTGTTGTGCCTGTCACTCTTCTGGCACTTCAAGAGACTTACTTATTGTCGGCACGAACAACATACAATGTTTTAAACAATGTAAATATTACTTTGGTCTCGAGGAATATATTCAGATATACAAAGGCTCAACATCCTTGGCTATAGGCCATTTATCAATTAAGAATGCCTTACTTTATGCACTGTTTCCTGCTATTGGGTGGAGCTCACACCCTCAGCCCTTAATAAACCTTACAGCACGGCACGTATGGCAAACTTCCAGCTGTACCAAGTGCTCTGAGAAATCTACCTTATTACTTCAATCACTCTAGACATGAAAACAAAGTATAGAAATTTAAAAGTAGTGTAGTATGTATTACATGAATAATAATACCAAATAGAACAAAGAATTATAGAAAATAAGATTGATAGTAAACTCTGGATATATATAGTCATGGCAGCAGCGGCTCGATGCCTTCCCCTTCGGAGTTTTGTTTTGTGTGTGTATGTGTGTGTGTGTCTGTGTGTGTGTGTGCGTGTGTGTGTGTGTGTGTGTGTGTGTGTTGATTTTAGTTCGTTCTACATCCTGTTGGGCGAACATACTACAACCAAGACAATCTTCTTAAGTTCGCAGTCTGCTGTTGGGGGAGTGTTACGGTGGAATTCATTCACTCGCACAGCATTCCAGTGGATATAGCCAGGACACCCGGCTCTCCATAGATTACCACTCCTGGACTCTGACAACGAAGGCGTGCAGAGAGAGGAAGCAGGGGCAAGGTGCACTAGCTAGACTATGGAGACAGCCTCACAAATCTCCACTTCCAAGCCTTTTCCTCACTAAAGTCAGATCTATTGTCAACGAGATGGATGAACTGAGGCTTCAGGTTGCATCAGACCACATGATCAAGGACAGTTGCTTGTTTGTGTTCACGGAAACCTGGCTTCATTCATGCATACCGGACTCGGCTATTGAGCTAACAGGATATACATCGTGGCGTTACAACAGCACTAGAGACTCCGGTAAGAGCTGAGGAAGGGGTGTGTGTGTGTGTGTACATCAATAATAACTGGTGCACGGATGCAGTGGTAGTGAATAGCCATTGCTCCCCTGACTTGGAGTACATGATTGTGAAATGTAGACCTATCTATTTAACGTGAGAGTTCAATGTGGTAATGATCACCGTTGTTTACATACCACCAGCTGCTAATGCTAACTTGGCTCTGAGACATTTATACAGCAGCACTAGCAGCCAACAGAGTCGTTACCCGGATGCAGTGTTCATTATTGCAGGGGACTTTAATCACGTGGATTTAAAAGAAGTGCTCCCCAAACTCCACCAGCACGTAAAGTGTGCTACTAGAGGAGCCAACACACTGGACAAGGTCTACTCAAACATCAAGCTGGGCTACAGAGCTAAACAGCTTCCACAGCTGGTCCAGTCTGACCACATTTCACTGCTGATGATTCCTGCATACACCCCTCTCTGCAAATCTGTTCTTACCACCACAAGATCCATCACAACCTGGCCTGATGATGCATCTCTGCAGCTGCAGGACTGCTTCAACAGGACTAACTGGAACATTTTTGAAAATCTAGACCTGGAACTCTACACCGACAGTGTATTGTGTTACATCAAAACCTGCATTGACACTGTCACAGTGGAAAAACGTATCCATGTCTATCCAAATCAGAAGCCTTGGATGACATGTGAGGTTCATCGGCTGCTAAAGAAAAGGAACACTGCCTTTAGGTGAGGTCACAAGGCTCTCTACAGCATGACACGGTTCAACCTGAGGAGAGGCATTAGAAAGGCCAAGGGGGACTACAGGAGAAGGATTGAGGAGCACCTAAACAGTAATAACAGCAGGCAGGTTTGGCAGGGAGTCCAGAACGTCACCAACTACAGGACCAGTCATGGAGCTGCTGAAGGTGACACCTCAATGGCAGAGGAGCAGAACCACTTCTTTGCTCGCTTTGAGGTGGAACTACCATAGGCCGCTGTTACACATGCAGCAGCAGCTCACAACAACATCACCCCCTCCCTTAGGGTGGAATAACACGAGGTGAGACACTCGCTCCAAGCTGTCAATCCTAGAAAGGCAACAGGTCCCGACGGTGTCCCTGGACGTGTGAGGAGGAGTTAGGAGCTATGTAGAGCAGCTGGCTGGGGTCTTTAACCTGTCACTGTCCCAGGCCTCAGTTCCTCCCTGTCTGAAATCCTCCATCTTACTCCCTTTAACAAAAAAATCACCCATAACCTGCCTGAATGACTATCGGCCAGTAGCGTTCACCCCGGTGTTGATGAAGTGTTTTGAGAGACTGGTCCAGAGTCATATCATGTCCTTCATCCCTCCCACCTTTGATGCACACCAATTTACTTACAGGGCTAACAGGTCTACTGAGGATGTTGTTGCTGCTGCTCTCCATGCTACCCTGTCCCACCTGGAGAACCAGAGGAGCTACACACGTCTCCTCTTTATTGATTTTAGCTCTGCTTTTAACATCATCCTCCCTCACAGATTGGTGTGCTCATGATATGTTCCAACTGTTGCCATCAGGCAAAAGACAGAGGAGCATTAAAACAAAGACTAACAGACTGAATAACAATTTCTACCCTGCTGCTATTAGGGCATTGAATGCCACCTAATCACCTCCAATGCAGCAGTGCAATAGATGACATCTTGTACAATAGCGTTCATGTGCAATTAAGGTCTTCTGTTGAATGTTTGTGTTCTACCTTATTTCTTCTTATCCTTTACCATCCTTTTGTAATTATATTTATGTACTAGCGACTGGGAGCCCGATCGAATCAGACTACAAATTCTATGTTTGTGAAATCCATACTTTCTCTGCAAATAATTATTTGTTTTTTTTAATCCTTGAAATGATTTCGTTATCATGGCACTGATTTGTGCTTAAAATAGACCTTTTCGGCCGATGTAATGATGAGCTTCCTGTTTAAACGAGGCTGCGAGACGTGAACTCAGCTCTTCGGTGCACCTCATTTGATTTTTTCCGGCAAACAAATTTTCAAAACAAACCGTATTTTACGACTCTAATCAGAGTCGGAGTAATAATTATGTTGGCGTGGTCATTTTAGATCTGAGATTGGCTAAAATTTAAACAATGACTGTTGTTAATACCCAGCCGTCATTACTCAGTTTGCCAATAGATGTCAGAAGGACGGATGCCAAAACCGAACTGCCCAAAGACAGATTTTGACGTACCAAGCAAATGGCAATACGTTCGTAATTACTTACGGTTCCGGAGCTGTCGAAGGGTTTAAGTCAGTCGACGATGTTAGTCCTGGAAAGTACGCCCCACCAAACCAACGTTCCAAAAACCAACCAAACTTACTGTTATCTGCTCGAAACAACACCGACTTACTATACTCTGCCGTCCAGCGGTGTCACTGAAGCATTCAAATATTCTTAGCCAATCATGCAATACTGCGTCCGCGTTTGCAACGTAATGCTCTAACTACAGAGGCAGAGTCCCATTGCATGGTTCTAACTTGTATTGAGTCGAGGTATTGACGCGAACACCATACATGCGGATAGTGTCAAATTATATATAAGGATATTTTGACACCACAGGGACTGCACCTAATTTTGTTGTATTTGTTACAATGACAATAAAGGTATTCTGATTCTGATTCTGCCTTTAGAAAAAGCTTACGAAAAGTTAAAGATATCAAGGAGGAATGCCCCAGGGTGGCATTGTTCCAGCACTTGTTCATGAGATGCCTTGCTGATGATCAGATGGAAACGACCGCAAGTTGCCAGCGCCCTCTCCTGACGTCACTCTCACCCACTTCTAACGTCGCTTTCTTCTGTCCTGACGTCTCTCTCTCCATTTCCTGACGTCACTCTCGCCCTCTTCTGATGTTGCTTTCTTCTCTTCTTCTGTCGCTCTGTTCTCTTTGTTTAGTCCATCATATTTATTTTGAAATGCTACGGGAGTTTCGCAAGATGTGATTGCTACATGCACCTAATTGGCTGGCTGTCAATATGATGAATGCATTTGTTCAGACTTCCCAAGCAATACAGTTTTTTTATGTTTTAACAATCTCCTGTCTCAAGCTGTAAACCAATGCGGTCCTGGTGTCCTTCCCTTCACAGGTTATAAAATCATCAATACAGCTTGAGGCATCTCCTGAATTCTCCTGCTCAGCTCAAACAGATGGCACTGATATTGGTACAATTTAGGAAAACAGATTGCATTTGATGTTAACTGTACATACAAGTGTCCTGTATTTAAGTTCATCTGTTGTTTTGTCTGAATAATGAAAATACAGAGGAAAAATTTACAGATTTTGTACACCACAACAATTTGAAATTAACCAATCAAGAGGTGATGGAAGTCTAGACTTTCAGCTTTAATTTAAGGGGGTTAACAAAGGCACTGCATTAAGCTTTCAGAAATTACAGCCACGAGTCCCTCCATTTTCAGAGACTCAAAAGTAATTGGACAAAGTATACTAATATAAAATATGTGTATTGTTTTAATACTCAGATGAAAATCCTTTGCAGTCAATGATTGCCGGATGTCTGGAACCCGTGGATATCACCAAATGTCGAGTTTCCTCCCTTGAGATGCTTTGCCAGGCCTTTACTGCTGCTGCATTCAGTTGCTGCTTGTTTGTTGGTCTTTTGGCCTTTGGTTTTGTCTTCAGTAACTGAAAGCTTGCTCTGTTTAGTTGAGGTCATGTGATTGATTTGACCATTGAAGAATATCCCACTTTCGCATTATGTCAGTCACTCAGTCAGTCATTATCCAACCCGCCATATCCTAACACAGGGTCACAGGGGTCTGCTGGAGTCAATCCCAGGGTGCAAGGCAGGAATTAACCACGGGCAGTGCGCCAACCCACCACAGGACACACACACACACACACACACACACACCCACACACCAAGCACACACTAAGGATAATTTAGGATCGCCAATGCACCTAACCTGCATGTCTTTGGACTGTGGGAGGAAACCCACACAGACACAGGGAGAACATGCAAACTCCACGCAGGGAGGACCTGGGAAGCTAACCCAGGTCTCCTAACTGCGAGGCAGAAACGCTACCACTGTGCCACCGTGCCGCCCTTTGCATTATGTTTTGGGTCTTTATCCATCTGCACTGTAAAGCGTCTTCCAATCAGCTTTGTAACATTTGGCTGAATCTGAGCAGAGAGTATGGCACCTTGTACACTTCAGAATTCATCCTGCTTTTTCTGTCAGCAGTCATATCATCAATAAACACCAGTGACCCAGTTCCATTGGCAGCCATACATGCCCATGTCTCCACCATGTATGGTATGCTTCAGATCATGAGATGTCCCTTTTTTTCTCCTTACTTTTCTCTTCCCATTGGTCTGGTACAAGTTGATCTTTGTTTCATCTGTCCAAAGAACCTTCTTCTAGAACTGGGTGGGCTTTTTAAGATGTTTTGTGGCAAAGTATAATCTGACCCTCTTCTTCTTCAGTGTCACCAGTGCTTTTCATCAGGAGGTAAACTTTCTGTATTTACATTCATGTCTGGGCAAATCCAAGCAATCCTTCTTCTAGCTATAATGACTATCGGCCTGTAGCACTGACTTCCACCATCATGAAATGCTTTGAGCGGCTGGTTATGCAGAGCATTAAGTCCATTCTTCCTCCCTCCCATGACCCATTTCAGTTTGCATATAGGTCAAACAGGATGCCATTTCTGCTGCTCTCTATCCAGTCCTCACCCACCTGGACTCAAAGAACTCCTATGTGCGAATGTTGTTCTTAGATTTTAGTTAAGCATTCAACACAATCATTCCCCAGCAGCTAATACAAAAACTCAGTCATTTGGGACTCAAGACCTCTCTCTGCAACTGGGTGTTGGACTTTCTAACAGGGAGGCCACAAAATGTGCAGGTCGGCAATAACACCTCTAAGACCATCACGTTGAGCACAGGGGCCCCACAAGGGTGTGTGCTCAGCCCTTTGCTCTTTACCCTGCAGACCCATGACTCTGTGCCAATCTACAGTTCCAATCACACTGTCAAGTTTGCGGACGATACAACTGTGGTCGGCCTTATCACCAACAATGATGAAGCCAACTACAGGAACAAGGTGAGCCCACTGGTCCAGTGGTGTAAAGACAACAATCTCTTCCTGAACGTGGGAAAGACCAAAGAGATTGTGGTCAATTTCAGGAGCGGTCATTCACATCATCCCCCACTGACCATCGACGGTGCAGCTGTGGAAAGGGTGAGTAGCACCAAGTTCCTGGGGACATACATCTCCAAGGACCTCTCCTGGTTAGATAACACCACATCACTGGCCAAGAAAGCTCATTCCCATCTCTACTTTCTACACAAACTGAGAAGAGCACAAGTTCCACCCCCCCATCATGTTCTCTTTCTACCAGGGCACAATCGAGAGCATCCTCACCAGCTGCATCTCTGTGTGGTATGGAAGCTGCACTGCCTCCTGTAGGAAGTCCCTGCAACGCACAATGGATGCAGCTAGTAAGATCACTGGTGCCCCACTGCCCTCCCTCAAGGACATTTTCCACACTCATCTCACACATAGAGCCATCAGCATTGCTGATGACTCCTCCCACCCCTTTCACTCCCTTTTTAAGCCTCCTCCCCTCAGGGAAAAGGTACCGGAGCCTCCGTGCCCGCTCCACAAGACTGTCTAACAGCTTCATCCACCAAGCTGTCAGGATGCTGAACTCTGTCCACCACCTTCCCCCCTTGCCCCCTGCCCCTGGACTGTAATAAGAGTCATTATCTACCAAGTACCCTACCTCAGCTGGTATTATATAAGGACTCAATATTACATCTGCTGCTAACTGTCTTTTTGTTCATCTCATAAGTTACTCTATAATGCACCTTCTTATTTTTTGCTGTAATTGGCTTTTGCACTATTGACTATTGCACATTGTACGCAGGTCTACTTTACAAATTCTAATGTTATTTGTCTTATATGTTATACTTTTATACTTTTTATATTTTATTGTACTTCGAAGATGAGAGAGAAACAGTATTTTGATTCTCCTGTATGTTCTGCACATATAGTGAATTGACAATTAAAGGCTATTTGATTTGATTTGATTTGATTTTCTTCTTGTTTATTAGAGGTCGCCACAGCGGATCATCTTCTTCCATATCTTCCTGTCCTCTACATCTTGCTCTGTCACACCCACCACCTTCATATCTTCTCATCACATCCATAAACTTCCTCTTAGGCCTTCCTCTTTTCCTCTCACCTGGCAACTCCTTCCTTCATATCCTTCTCCCAATATACCCAGCATCTCTCCTCTGCACATGTCCAAACCAACACAATCTTGCCTCTCTGACTTTGTCTCCCAACCGTCCAACTTGAGCTGACCCTCTAATGTCCTCATTTCTAATCCTATCCATCCTCTTCACACCCAATGTAAATCTTAGCATCTTTAACTTTGCTACTTCCAGGTCTGTCTTTTGCTTTCTGGTCAGTGCCACCGTCTCCAGCCCATATAACAAAGCTGGTCTCACTACCATCCTGTAGACCTTCCCTTTCACTCTTGCTGGTATCCATCTGTCACAAGTCACTCCTGACACTCTTCTCCACCCACTCTACTCGCCTTGCACTGTCTTTTTCACCTCTCTTCCACAATCTCCATTACTCTGTACTGTTGATCCCAAGTATTTAAACTCATCCACCATTGCCAACTCTACGTCTTGCATCTTCATCATTCCACTGAACTCCCTCTCATTTACATACATGTATTCTGTCTTGTTCCTACTGACCTTCATTCCTCTCCTCTCTAGAGCATATCTCCACCTCTCCAGAGTCTCCTCAACCTGCTCCCTACTCTCACTAAAGATCACAATGTCATCAGCAAACATCACAGTCCAGGGGACTTCTGTCTAATCTCGTCTGTCAACCTGTCCATCACCATTGCAAATAAGAAAGGTCTCAGAGCTGATCCATGATGTAATCCCACCTCTGTCACTCCTACCTACCGCAGAACTCACCACAGTCACGATTCTCCCATACATATCCTGTACAACACTTACATACTTCTCTGCCACTCCCGACTTCCTCATACAATACCACAACTCCTCTCCAGTCACCCTGTCATATGCTTTCTCCAGGTCCACAAAGACACAACGCAACTCCTTCTGGCCTTCTCTAACTTCTCCATCAACACTCGCAGAGCAAATATCACATCTGTGGTGCTCTTTCTTGGCATGAAACCACAATGCAGCTCGCTAATCTTCACCTCCCTTCTTAACTGAGCTTCCACTACTCTTTCCCATAACTTCATGCTGTGACTCACCAATTTTATCCCCCTGTAGTTACTACAGTTCTGCACATCCCCCTTTTTCTTAAATATCGGCACCAGTACACTTCTTCTCCACTCCACATCCTCTCACTTTCCAAGATTCCATTAAACAATCGGATTAAAAACTATCATTTCTCCTAAACACCTCCACGCTTCCACAGGTATGTCATCTGGACCAACGGCCTTTCCATTCTTCATCCTCTTCATAGCAAATCTAAACCATAAACCATGGACTAATTCAGAGGTCTGCTCTGTGATTCATGCTCTCTCCAAAGCATATGCCTCAGGAGATGCCAGTGAGTAACAAAAATCCAGATGCAATCTACAATACAATCTGGAAGGCCACTACGCTACTGCTGACCCTCGAAGTATGTGGCAGGGATTGGGAAACATCACAGGCTACAGAGACAGAAGTAGAGGGTCAACCACTGACTGCCATCTTTCTCCATATGTGATCATCAAATTCTATGCCTGCTTTGAAGCCCACAACACCAAGTCAATGGGCAGGAGGCTAGTGAGGGTTCAATGTCCCCATTCACAAAATCACCCACAGATGTGGAAAACTGTCTGAGAAGGATAAACACCCAGAAGGCAGCCGGCCCTGATAACATTTGCTGGACATTCAAAGCTTGTACTTCAACCCTGGCTGATGTTCTGATGAACTGTAAAAACTATTAAAAAAATACTGCAACAATCTATTATAATATGTACAAGGTGCAACTGGAGCCATTGATGAAATTCAGTAAATCACCAAGCCAAATGCACTTGAACTGGCTGCACACAAGCACACAGAGGCCAACACTGATGCTGGCAGGCTAGTCTAGGGCAGCGACTGAATCCCAGGGACAGTGATGCTGCAGTGCTGCAGGGGGCACCAGTGGTCAAGAGCTGGCTGCTCAATGAATATACGGCACGGAGTGATCAGTTCTGGAGTGCTGGCAAATTGCTCTAGGAAGTGACTATAGCCGGCTGCAGCATTCAATGAATATACGTTGCCGATCATACTCAGCTCCGGCGTGCTGGCAAATTGGGAAACAACTTTAGCCGGTTGCGCAGTTCAATGAATGTACTTTGCCAAATATACTTGGCTGGCAAATTGCATTGGGAACAGACTATAGTCAGTTCCGCCAGTTTAAGGGTTAAATGATACCTCCAGCATTAGACTGATTTCTGGGGGTGATGAGTCAAGTGTACAAAATAGAGGTGGTTAGCCTCATGAAGTGGTGTCAGGACAGTGATCTATTCCTTAAAACCAGCAAAATGAAAGAGATGATTACTTACACATGGAGGGAGAGCAGTCAGCACCCACCACTGTGCATTGGAGAGACTGAGGTGGAGAGAGTGGCCATGTTTAAATACTGTGAAAAGATCAGACTCGACACACTTAAAAAGGTTTTGGGGCAGCTATCCGTATATCATCCCTGGATGCAATGGGTTGAATTTTAAGACAAGTGTCTTGGTTGGAGTCTAGACATGAACTGCCGAAGATTTGAAAAGATGGCGGTTTTACTGTAAGTGATTAAACCGGAAGTGACATATGGGGACCGGAAGTGACCTTCTTCTGACGTTAGTCTAGTCACCAGAACTGTAAGTGACGTCATCCTGGGCACTGGGGACCGGAAGTGACGTCTTCAGTGTTGAGTCAGACAGGTTTTCCCACACCTGCTCTGCAGAGACAACAGGAGAAGATTTAGTGCACCCCTCCACCCTCTGGCCTGGCGTGGAATTACCATCGCTTAGTCCATACAAAGTCCTCCTCTGAGGATCTCACTTGGAACTAACACATCACAGACCCAGGGCAGCATTTGTATTTTATGAAGAGGCTGAAGAAGTTTGGCCTACCAAGCACTACGCTCAGAAACTTCTACAGATGAACAATTGAGAGTATCGTCACCTACTCCATCATAGCGTGGTTTGGGAATAGTAAGACACAGGACCTTAAGGCTCTTAAGGTGGCAAAATCTGAACTCCCTGCACTAGAAGACATCTCAGGAGGGCCCATGACTTTATTAAAGGCACAACCCACTGACTATATGATCTGTTCATACTGCTACCATCAGGGAGACGCTATAAGAAGAACATGAAGGCCCAATGACAATTTTCTCCCTTGTGCCAACAGGTTCATAAATAAAGCCTATCCACTGCCCCTCTCCTCCGCACTGCAGGATATCTCAGGTCTGGAGTATGGAAGGCCATCTTGAGACCACATACCTGAAGATCTTACATTAAATCATGTATTTATTTGCATGTGCACTCTTACTTCTGTTTGATTTTGCATTTCTTTTGCAAGAAATAATTTGGTTATTCTGGCGGAGTCGCAGAATAAGAGGTATTACGTACATATGACAATAAAGTTGGATGGATTTGTGAAGGCGTCTGTTGATTGTCCACTTTGACAGCGATATGCCTCCTCAAGAGGACTCGTGACCTGGCTAGATGTTCTGAAGGGGTTTGTCTTCACTAAGGAAAGAACTCTGCCATTATGCATTTTAGTTATCTTCTGTGGTCTCCCAGGCTTGTTGGTGTTGCTGAGCTCACCAGTGCATTCCTTCTTTTTTGATTATGTACAGTCACAAGAATGGACAGGAGACATTAAAAAGGTTTGGGGCATCCACCTGTATATTATACCCTGGCTGCAAAAGGGTTGGATTTTGTGGAGTTGTGTCTGGTTCAAAGTCCAAAACAGAACTGATGACATGTGGCAAAGATGGCAGCTTGAAAGGTCTGGACAGGAAGTGATATCATCATGGAAGGCGGAAACCGGGAGTGATGACATCACGGGGGAGCAAAACTGAGAAGTGATGTCATCACAGGTGTCAAAACCAGAAGTGACGTCAACACAGGCGCCGGGACCTGGAAGTGATTTCGTCTGGGCAGGAAGTGCCGTCATCACGAGTGCCGGAACCCTGTTGAATTTCCAGTGAATGGTCTGCAGAGGATTGAGAGAAAAAGTCAATGCACCTCGCCACCCCCTGGTCAAACATGGAATTGTCACTATTCGGGCCCTTTAGCTGCCTCCCATGTGCACATGTGTGTGACAATACCAAATTAATGATCCAGGCACTCCTAAAGTTTTAGTTATCACTCTGGTGGGCTCTACTATGACCCGCGGCCACGACACAAGATGACTATCAGCAGCGATTCTGAGTCTCGAAGACACTAGGAAGACAAAATTGGGTCCTGAGAAAATAAAAGGTAAGAAACGCAGTCTTAGACTATTGGATGCTACATTGGTTAGCTCTGCTGCCTCCTGCTGGTCAAATTGTGTGTTAGCCTCCCGTCAGTCCTCCATGGCTTCTCTCTCTCTCACTCTATGGCAGTGCCCTATGGTGGACCTTGTATCTTCATCCACCAGCTTCGGAGGATCAGTGCTTTCTCGCCCTGCCTCCCAGTTGCCTATCGGGTTCTACTTTTGTCCAGTGCCACTTATATGTCACGTTTCCTTTGGACATCATCTTGTCGGCCCTTAAATGGTCCAAACCAATGATAACAAAATGAAGTTAACAACAAGATGAGAGAACAATAGAAGTAATGCTGAATCTATGCCAGCTTTGTTGGAGTGGGTCTCTCAGTACATATCATCCCGAGGTGTCTCTAGACTGTTTTTACATTTTGTCACAGTCTAACATATGGGGGCCACTGAAATGACATCCTTTTCCATTCCATTAGCCACTGGGGCAAAGAGCCTGGCAACTATATATGGATGTGCTGCTCATAACCCTGACGTGACGCCTGGAACAAGCCAAGCAAGCTCTGCCCGTTCCAACTGAAACACCATAAAAAAAGACAGCCCCAGAAGGTGGCATCTCATTTGTGACCTGGACTTATGTCTGAATGAGCTTCCAATCAAGAACCGTAAGAATGCAAATGCTGCAAAAAAGCCTGCATTCACTGATTTTCGGTTTGCATATTTGTTTTTCTTCCACTGCACATTCTTTAGTTTTCTTTTGCATCAATAAGACAGGGATTACTAGATTTGCATCCCAGTGACTTTTGCAATTCCAAACTCTTTGCTACCGCCGGTCACAGATGATATGAAATACCTAAGAGTAATTGACACTAAATTGGTTCAGTGTGAGTGAAGGTGAGGACTGGCACGTGCCTAGCACCTGAGGCTGTGGGGACAGACTTAGTCTCCTGATACTTTAAATTCAATGAAGGGAGGCTGAAAATGAGACTTTTCTTACAGTTCATTCATACATACATACTGTACATACATACAGTGCATCCATTTGCTAATGATTTGGAGTTATAGGAAGTGTAAGTGTAGCCTGGTAGCATTGAGCAAGACAAGAATCAACTCTAGAAAAGGCACCAATAATAATGATAACAATAATAAAAATAATAACAATGATCCAAGGGATAAGAGACACAACCCGTACATCACACTATCCTCTGTATCTGTGAGTCCACCAAAGGCCAGGGTCCACATCTGGGGCTGACTGGTGTCCACACACCAGGGCTGATGGACTCTAAGAGCCATCAGGCACATACAAGGTGCACTCTTAGTGCTCTGTCTGCACCAACCACCCACGGAGCCACTTTTTATGCCCGGCTTCTCTAGGAATTACCAACCCATGGAACAGCTCTCAGCCACCTAAGGATTGTGTCCCTCTCAGGTCGAAACCAGGGTTCACTACACCGCTCACCTGTCAGAACCCTCATCCTCGAGAGTAACATGAACTTCATCTGCCAGGCTATATGAAGGTGCAAAGTGATCTGATGTTCTCTGCTTGAAGTGAGCCATTTGTTAGTGTAACAGAGGGGTCCACTAAACCAGTCCTCCATCATAATAATGATAATGTGAGGCAGTGGACAAGCTCTGCATATGGGGCCAATAGTGATTATTCATAAATACAATTATAACAACAACAAAAATACTACTACTACTACTAATAATAATAATAATAATAATAATAATAATAATAATAATAATAATAATAGTGTTGAGGGTTATTAATAATATGAGGCAGTGGACTAGCTCTGGAAAAGGGGCCAATAGTAATTATTCATAAATACAAAAACAACAACAAAAATACTACTACTACTACTACTGCTACTACTACTACTACTACTACTACTAATAATAATAATAATAATAGTGTTGAGGGTTATTAATATTAATAATATGAGGCAGTGGACTAGCTCTGGACATGGGGCTAATAGTAATTATTCATAATAACAACAACAAAAAAATGCTACTACAGTACTACTACTACTACAACTACTACTGCTAATAATAATAATAATAATAATAATAATAATAATAATAATAATGCAGTAATAATAACATAATATAATGATCAATAATAATGTTGAAGGTTATTAATAATACTAATGTACAGGTAAGGTCGTGGACAAATTCTGGATATAGGTCCAATAGTGATTATTCATAACTACTACAACAAAAACAACAAAAATACTACTACTACTATGACTACTACTACTACTAATAATAATAATAATAGTGTTGAGGGTTATTAATACCAATAATATGAGGCAGTGGACTAGCTCTAGATATGGGGCCAATAGTAAATATTCATAACAACAACAACAACAAAAATTGCTACTACAGTACTACTACTACTGATAATAATAATAATAATAATAATAATAACAACATAATATAATGATCAATAATAATGTAGAAGGTTATTAATAATACTAATGTAAGGCTGTGGACAAATTCTGGATATGGGTCCAATAGTGATTATTTATAACTACTACTACAACAACAAAAATACTACTACTACTACTACTACTAATAATAATAATAATAATAATAATAATAATAATAGTGTTGAGGGTTATTAATACTAATAATATGAGGCAGTGGACTAGCTCTGGATATGGGGCCAATAGTAATTATTCATAACAACATCAACACAAAATACTACTAATACTACTACTACTAATAATAATAATAATAATTCAGTAAATAAACTCTGGATGTGAGTCCAACTGAAAATAATAATAATAATCATAATAATAACATAATGGCCAGGATCTTTAATAATAATGACATGAGGCAAAGGATAAACTCTGGATATGGGGTGGGCCAATAATAATAATAATAACAATGCATTAATAATAATATAATGGTCAGGGCTGTTACTACTAATAATAATATTAATGTAAGGCAGCGGATAAAATCTGAATGTGGGGCCTAATGAAAGTAGTCCAGTGGATTGAGACGATTATTTTAAAATTAGTTCATCAAGAACACAGGGACCCAGTTGGAAACTTGTTAAGGGGAAATTTCGCACAAACATTAGGAAGTTTTTCTTTACACAAAGAACGATAGACACTTGGAATAAGCTACCAAGTAGTGTGGTAGACAGTAAGACGTTAGGGACTTTCAAAACTCGACTTGATGTTATTTTAGAAGAATGAAGAGGACTGATGAGCTTTGTTGGGCTGAATGGCCTCTTCTCATCCAGGTTGTTCTCATGTCCTAATATTCTAGGGTCAATAATAATGTGATACAGAAGGTAAACTGTGGAGGGGCACCAATAGTAGTAATAATAATAATGATGATAATAATACTAATAATGGATAGACTGCTGGGTTACGTTAATATTATTTTCAGTGCAGTCCAGCAGGACAACTTCAATGAGAGCAACTCAGTATCGATTATTTTCTTGATGGCTCTCTTCGGGGAGTTCACAGGTAGTTACAAATACAAACTTTACAAACTATTGATGACTGATGAAATGGTTGGGCATATCAGAGGATGATTATTCAATGCAGTAAAATGAGCTCTCTATAAAACAAAGTCAGAATGATTTTTGATTAAAGGCCACTTCCTTTCGATTTAATGCTTACTCCACATTTGTTGGATTTTTATTTGCAGCCTAAAACTCTTGCGTGCTCTTTGAGCTCTTAGTAAAGTTTTCTTCTACAAGTGAAAAAAAAAATTGACAGGCAGTTGTGTCCCCCCGTTCCTAATTGGTAAACTCGGAGAGCATTTTTTAAAATGATTTATTGAGGCTTTTTATCCGAATTGGCTATTTAGCTTGTCAGGCAGACTGAAATGATTACACCGGTATGCTGAACAAAATGAAACAGGAAAATTAATTTTTTTGTAAAAATATTCCTTCCTATTCAGAGTCCAGCTGCCCCCACAGGTCATTAAGTTAAGGGCCTTCACGTTGTCCATTAAAACTCAATTAATTCGACTCGGTGGGCTTCATTTGTGAGGTAATTGAAATCAATGACAGCTACCCATCCTACAATGAGCAGGTGAGTTTTGGAAATTGCAGTAATTTATCCTACAGATAACGCCCACTCCCGTACGCTGCGCCAGCTTTGGGTGCCGTTATAATGGTGGTTATTTTTTTATTTTTTGTACATATAATGATGTGTTTAGGGAGCTGTTTGTTTTAATGTTAGTGGATGAAGTTTCAGATAATGGATTAAATTTAGCATGAAAAATGTCTCACTGACGTTTTGTCTTCGTGACAGGTTTCGGGCCTCAACAGCGATAATGTTCTGATTGGACTGGGTTAGGGGAAAAAGCAGGGTTCCCATAGGCTCGGTCCACAATGCTGCCAAGATGAGATGTTCGTTTCTAGTCCTATGGGTGCCCCAGAAGGCACGGGCCAGCAACACTAATATTTTTTGGGCTGTCACCGCGGTCCCCTCATGTCGGGAAATGTGTCTTGAGTGTTTTTATCCAGTTCCTGCTCCTTCACTTTCCTCTTCCTATTCCGCCATCTTGGATTGTGTTCCACTCTGTCCAACTGTGTCCAATGGGTCAGAGTTTCTTCAGCCGTCTCAGTTGTCCAGTGGACTTTATCTCTCCCTGTTTTAAATTCCTCCACCTGGATTCGTGGGATGTACAGAAACTTTTGCTGGATGAATCTGTTAGTGTCTATTAAGTTTGTGCTGCTCCTAGAACCGGCACGATTATAATATGAAAAAAACATAATAATCTGGGGTGCTAGTGACCAACACTACTTTCCTACTATGGAAAGAACTGAAACATGATATGTGGAGAAGGAGAACCCCCTTCAAACCTGACCAGGCTGGAGTAGTTTGCTCAGGATGAGTGGTCCAAACGACCAGTGGGCATTTGCAGAAGTCTCATGGAGAGCACCAGAGTCACTTGTGTGCAGCGATTCCAAACTCTAAAGGCTGTGCAACTGTAGCCATCTGGTGACGTCATCAGGCCCGGAATCAGGAGTGACATCATCAGGGCTGGACCTGAAATGTGACGTCATCAGGCCCGGAATCGGGAGTGATCTCATCAGGGCTGGACCTGAAAAGTGACGTCATCAGGTCTGGAATTAGAAGTGATGTCATCAGGGGCCAGAACTGAAAGTGACGTCATCAAGGCCGGAACTGGAAAGTGACGTCATCAGGCCCGAAATCGGGAGTGAGATCATCAGGGCTGGAATCGGGAGTGACTTCATCAGGGCTGGACCTGAAAAGTGACATCATCAGGCCCAGAATCGGGAGTGACGTCATCAGGGCCAGAACCAGAAGTGATGTCTTCAGGGCCTGAACCAAAAGTGAGGTCATCGGGGCAGAACAGGAAGTGACGTCATCAGGTCCAGACCTGGAAAGTGACATCATCAGGGCCGGAACTGAAAGTGACATCATTGGACCCAGGTAGAATTTCCCGTATTCGGTCTGCAGTGGAAAGAGAGAGTCAGTAAACTCCGCCACCCCCTGGTCTGTCGTGGAATTGCCTTCATTCAGGCCCTTTAGCTGCCTCCCATGTGTGTGACAATACATAAGATGAAGACAGTATAAACAATATAAACAGAAATCTCAAGACTATAAAGAGAAACATCCTGCCCCATGTCAGAAAGCTCAGTCACAGTCGCAGTTCGTGGACCCTCCAACGGGATAAGCAAACAAAACACACCACTAAAAGCACCCAAGAACGGCTAAGAACAAGACATTGGAGTATTCTGAAGTGGCCTTCAATGAGCGCTGATTTGAATCTCAGTGAATATCTATGCAAAGAACTGAAACATGATATCTGGAGATGGAGAACCCCCCTTCAAACCTGACCAGGCTGGAGTAGTTTGCTCAGGACGAGTGGGCCAAACGACCAGTGGGCATTTGCAGAAGTCTCATGGAGAGCACCAGAGTCACTTGTGTGCAGCGATTCCAAACTCTAAAGGCTGTGCAACTATAGCCGTCCTGTGCCGCTCAGATTCACACTGTCGAAGGGGCGGCGATTTATTGCTTGTTTTAATGGGGATTCCAGGAACGCACCCAGCCTTGGCCCGACCCACACTCACTCACTCACAGACAGAGACACAAAATCCAATAAATCAAATGAATGAATACTAATAATAATAATAATATATTAAATGGAAAATAAATATAAACAACAAATAATCAGATAACCCTCTCCTTCCCCTACGGCGATGACAAATACAACACCCAACAATAAACACCCACGGCAATGTCCATGACTCAGTCCCACGTAACAGGTGCATATGAAGCCCTTCAGATCCTTTGAACTGTAGATATGAATATAAAGTTTGTATATGTACTGCCATCCTAGAGCGGCAGCAAAGAAAACAAAAAAAAGAAATAATCTGGGAAAGAAACTTTCCTACTACACCACCCCAAGTACAGAAACACACCAGTGAATGCAGAGTTAAGTTAAAAAAATTACACACACTTAACAAAAACTTCTATATACATATTATGGTGCTGCAGCGCTTCCCACCCAACACAAATCACAGCACAAAACACTTAACCACATACACCATTAATACATATATTTGAAAAAGAGAAAAAAATTAATAATAATGTATTCGTTGTCCTTTAAATATTCTCTGTACGGAATGACCAACTACAGTCTGCAGTGGGGAATGATGTGCCGAAACATACCCCCTGTTCTGGGAAATGTACACATCAACAGTCCCTTGTGCTGGCCCGTCAAGTCCTCTCCCGAATAACTTCACCAGAAAGGAAAAATAATTTGTCCTGAAATGAACCCGGCTTCACCTGACGTTTTCCATGTGGTGTCAATCTCTTTCCCTCTTGCCTTTTCCTTTAATGGCGTCCGCTTCTCTCTCGGCTCTGCGCTTCTTCTCTCCTTTTTCCCACCACCCATTTACATACCGTTGGCTCCTCCCCCTACAGTCTGTTGGGCCCTCCAAACCAGGTGCTGCTCCCCACCCCATGTACCATTGGCCAGCCTTTCAAATGAAGTCACTCCACCAATAACTGGAATGGGGACTCACAGTGACACACACACACACATACTGTATTCCAGATGACCGTTACAAGTTATTTTGTTCTACTGAGTGTAGATCTTTTGAGGAATTTAGTATTAGGATGTAAATATGGCTACTTTTGCTGTCCTGTACATTTTTTGGATTTGTTTCACAGTTGTCTTCCTTACTTTAGTTTGTTTCTTATTGATACCAAAGGAGCGGATCACAGTTCTGACTTTTTCCGTCTGGTGTCCAATTTTTCCAACATCGCAGTTGCGTTAAGGAATTTCCCTCCTGAAACTTGACTGTAATTATGCTCCGGAATTCTGGACAAATTGGAATCCCCAATAATAAGATGCCTCTCTTTCAGAACCAGGAAGCAATCAATGTGTCTCCTGAATGTATTAATCTATTTTAATTCGGACTGGGGTGCCAAATATGTCCGCTTCTTCCTGTTTATCTAGGGTTAGTGTCTTTGGTCTAATTCCTAATTGGTTTTGACAGTCGGTATTAAGTTTAGGGTTTGTGTTAGGATTAGGTATTTGATTATGTGTTGTGTCTACTGTCACCTGGTTAGGCTCAGTGTTAGTGCTGAGGTCAGGGCTAAACGGAGCAGGACTCAGTTGCCTTTATGAAGAAAGACAAGAATACTCCACCACCAGCATTGACTCCCCACAACCTCACTAAGCAGAAACACAATAAAAAAGAGTTGATGGGTAAACTGGCCTACATAGTAAATTAAAGAAAAATAAAAAAACGAGGAATGGTGGACAAGAAAAACTGCCTCATGAAGCAATCACCAATCCAGGCCTTTACTACCTGAGGAGCACAAAACCGGTTTAGGATAGCAGAGCCACAAGAAGCGGAAAATCCAAGAAGGTTAAGAGTGTAAAAAGAAGACTTCCTGACTGCAGGAGCGACAAAAGGCCATGGCCACCAGGGGGCGCACCAGCTCCCCAAACCTGACACAAACAGACACAAGGCACAAGTCGCAGCACAACACAGGCTTTATTTGCGTGGGAAACTCTACCCAGATGATTCCCTCTTCTGCAGCACAGTACGCAAGTAGAAATAAGCACAATGAAACAGCGCACAGCAATGCCTTTTCTTCTTTCTGCTTCTCTCCTTATTTATCTGTCCCTCTTTCTGCCTTCGCTAATCCTCTGGCAATTGTCGTCCTCTTCCTACCGACTCTGGCTCCCAGAACGAAGGCAGCTGCAGCTAGGAACGCATCCGGTGGCCCGTTAACATGGTCCAGAAGAACTTCAAGGTGAGGCGGAAGCCCGATAAACCAGGCCCATGGAGCACCCCCTGGTGGCACCCACAGAACCCAACAGGACTGTGCAAAAACTCCAACACCCATTGAAACCCTGTGGGAATCTGCTGCAAGCCAGGGGGGGTTGCCATCTATGCCCTTGGCATACTCTCTCCCCAGTTCCTTCCATTAGGGAGGCAAAGGCTGGGGAAGAGAAAGAGAAAGTGAGAAGAGAGTTGAAACAAAGTGATGAGACAAAAATTGAAGTCTTGGGGAAGATCTCCAAGCTTTCTGTCTGACGAAGACCAGGCCCTGCTCATCACCTGTTTAACGCCATCTCTGTGGTAAAGCATGGTGGTGGCAGCATCAGGCCAAGGGGGTGTTTCTCAATGGCAGGGACAGGGAGACTGGTTAGAATTTAGGAAAGAATGAATGCAGCCTAATACAGAGAGGTCCTGCTCCAGTGCGCACACCATGTCAGACGGCTGTTACAGTTCACTTTTCAGCATGAAAATAACCCAAAGCCCACAGCCAAGACAGTGCTGGAGTAGCTTCAGGAGACAAGTCTCTGACTGTCCTGGAGTGGCCCAGACTTAAATCCCATAGAAAATCTGTGGAGAGACCTGAAGATGGCAGTTCACAGATGCTTCCTATCCAATCTGATAGAACTTAAAAGGATCTGCCTGCAAGAATGAGATAAACTGCTCAAATCCAGGTGTGCAAAGCTTATGGAGACTGGCTCAAGAAGTCGCAAAGCTAGAATTGCTGCCAAAGAGGCTTCTACAAAGTATTGAATTAGGGGTCTGAATACTTCTGTGAATGACAGATTTCAGTTTTTGATTTTTAATAACTCTGCAACCCTTTCTCTTAAACATGTTTTCACTTTGTCATTATGGGTTTTTACATTTAGATTGATGTGCAAAAATGGCTCGTTTATCCATTTAAAATGAAATCTACTAGGTGTCTGGATACTTTCTGAAGTCATTGTATTCTGCCATTAGTAGACGGTCCCTTTTAAGGATGGCAATTGGCCATCCATCACTTAGTAGTTCACTCTATTCTGTATTCCTGTTTTACTTTACAGAGCACACTAAGCTCTGCTTATACGTTTTCCATCGCTTCTACATTTTAATTAGAAATGTGTCAAGCAAAGCCGCTGCTGCAAGAGGAGAACGGTTAGCGTAATGTACCTTTACTTTTCCTTTACCAGCTGCTCTTGGCCACTTGAAAGAAGCACATTAGGAGGAAAAAAATAGTCAACCACCACTCTCTGTGGACAGGTATATGACAAGACCAGGGGATATCTGCCAAATGTACTGCTGCCATTTATTACTTGATCCTCTGGGAGGCTTGACATGAAGAAGCCAATGAATGCCTAAAGGCATTTGGCTTTGTGTTCAGAAATCACCCAAGAACAATTCAGATGGAACCAATGTGAGGTTTTCTATGGTGGCTGGACTGCCAATTCTGCCACCAGGTTTTCCCTGCAGGTTGGAGGGTCTACTTGCAGGGCAGGGTGCAAATTAACGTCATACCCAGGATGGAGCAATTGCCAGTTGAGGACCTTGTTGAAGGGCCCAACGGAGTAGAGTCACTTTTGGCACTTACGGGATTCAAACCCACAACCTTCCAATTGCCAGTGCAACTACCTAGCCTCAAAGCCACCACTCCATCCCACTAATTTATCAGTTGCACTAAATTAGGAGGGTAGATATGTCATATAATAAAATAATTTATGTATCTGATAAGGGCAGTAGGGCTAACTACTGCTCCATCAGGCTACCCTACGTTATACACTACATTGCAAACAAAAGAAACTGTAAAGAAATAAAACTAAATGGCTTATAAGGTCATGCACTCGTTTAGACAGCACTGTTAACTTACATCTCCAGGCACCAGGGTTCACTTCCCATTTTTAAGCATGCAGTTCTCCATGTGTCCTTGTGGGGTTCCTGCAGCCATCCATATTATGTTCATTAGCAGCTCCTTCAGCGGATTCAGATCTCCAGCAACACCTCCTATTGAGAATGATGTTCTCAAACAAACGTAATCCAGTTAAGTATTTGGAAGAAGGTAGGAACCAAAACCTGATGAGATGTCTGCTTATCTCAGAGTCCCCCAACACACACACACACACACACACACACACACCAAGACATACTCCACTGTCATGAGGATGGGGTAATATTATGAAAAAAATTATATATTTAGAAAAACAAATTGTACCCCAGAAAACAATTGTCATACTTACTACAGATTAGAATAGTATAGATCAGGGGTGGGCAATGTTGGTCCTGGAAGGACGCAGTGGCTACACATTTTCATTCCAACCCAATTGCATAATTAGAAACCAATTGTTTTGTCTTGGTAGAATAATATATTGCTCTATTTTCCCCTTTTGTATTATTAATAAGTAGACTTTGTCAGAATGCCTCAAATCTCACAGACTTACCACTGTTTATAAGGTATTATAGTATATAACTTCTACATCTATAACCTCAGGCAATTAGGTGTAGTAAAAGACAAGCAGGAGTTAAGTTACAATTTAAACAATGTATTATTGGTAATATTCATAAACAATAACAATATGCAAAGTACATTTGAATATTGGTAACCATACAACCGGATTAAATGGTGATGTGTAGTTTCAGGTGGCACACAGACTTGTTAGTTACTTAAAATGTCTCTAGTTAGGGCATTATTGGTGGTCAGCTTTCTTCAGAACAGGCCGTGTGCCTGTCTCAATATGGTGGACGAGCTGTGCTCTTCATTGTGTTGTCCTTTTCAGTTCATGCATCAGTTTGGTAAGAGAGAGAGAGTGAGGGAGTAAGCAAATTTATAGATGTTCTGTCCAACCCCTAGAGCCAATAGGACGTCATGGTACTTAAAGGCTTCTAATACAAGCCAGTCCCAAACAGCCATACTTCAGACCAATGTGGGAATAGAACACCTTCACACCTGCCACCCCCCAAAACCATTTGTTAAGGTAAAGCTTGGCAGTTAGGCAGCCTGGCTTTCCTGCGAGGGGTTGATGAAGGAGACTTCAGCAGAGAAACACTTGCCAAACTGGCTTGAGGCACATTCCCCAAATCCTGTCGTAAAATTCAAAGAGACTCAGTCCTGGTGGGGGAAGGGGTTCTTAAACCGTCAAACCATTGCTGTTATTATAAATAATGTAACACTAATATTACCTTGCTTTGCCTAAGTTACAAATAAAGACATACAAAATATATAGGGGGCAGTGCCGGGGCTGCTGCTGTTTTTCATAGATGTAAATGATTTGGATAGGAATTTAAGTAACAAGCTGGTTATGATTACAGATGATACCAAGAGAGGTGGATAAGCAGATAATTTGGGATCTATATACTGTATATAAAAGTCAGATACAGTGGAACCTCGGGTAATGACTGTAATTCGTTCCAAAAATCTGGTCGCTACCCAATTTGGTCGTGACCCGAAGTAATTTCCCCCATAGGACTGTATGTACATACAATTAATCCATTCCAGAGCATACGAACTGTATGTAGATATATTTTCTTTAAAGATTTTTAAGCACAAAAATAGTTATTTATACCATAGAATGCACAGTGTAATAGTAAACTAAATGTAAAAACAAGGGGTGGCGCAGTGGGTAGTGCTGCTGCCTCGCAGTTAGGAGACCCGGGTCCTCGCTGCTTGGAGTTTGCTCTGGTTTCCTCCCACAGTCCAAAGACATGTGTGTGGGCTGGCGCCCTGCCCGGGGTTTGTTTCCTGCCTTGCACCCTGTGTTGGCTGGGATTGGTTCCAGCGGACCCCCGTGACCCTGTAGTTAGGATATAGCGGGTTGGATAATGGATGGAATAACACTGAGACAAACACCCAGGCTCCCTGCTCAGCTGCATGCGAGCCTGCGCTTGCTCTCTCTCTCTCACATGCTTGCTCACTCTCTCTCTCTTGCGCTTGCTCACTCGTTCTTGCTCTCTCTCTCATTTGCACTCTCTTTCTCTCTCTCTCTCCTGCACCAGCTTTCTCCTCCTGTTTCCTGTCTTCTCCAGCAACCTCCCCTTCTTTCCTGTTCTCTCCTTTTTCCCTTAAGCCGACTCGCACTTCTATTTATGAAGAGGACGTGGTAGTTGTGGCAATCAGCAGCTCCTGGGAACAATTATGGATGTGGACCAATTCTCACCTATGCACTTAGGTGAGAAACGCCCACATCAGGAACTCCGCATGAACCGCGTCAGCGACACACCACCATGCCCCCTCGCTAAGCTGTGAGTGCAGTGATTATTTATTAAAACTGGCCTTTTTGACGGGAGCTGTGGACCCACTATACCACAGGAGGAAGCTGGGTTGAGAGGAGGTTTACAGTGATGCACCGAGAACAATGTACAGTACAGGGAGAGACTGAACACGTGCGTAAATCATCGGCGCGTACGAACCGGAAAGGAATCTGGCTTGTTCATCACCCGGGTGTGTGGTCGTGAACAGATGCAAAAGTTTGGCAAACTTTTTGGTTGTAACCCGATTTGTACGTGTTCAGAGACATTCGTGACCCAAGATTCCACTGTACCATTGACTCACTCATCATGAAATCTCCCGAACTATGAGGACTTGGGACTTGAAATTTGGAATGTAGGTTACCCTTGGTTTTAAAAATTTCATGGTCGAAGTGCTAAATTTCTTATAGTTCTTTAGACCCATTTGTATGTCTGTCCGCTTTTTACGAGAGAACTACTTAATGGATTTAGATCGTTTTATTTTCTATAATTTGCTTGAACATTCTGTTGATTTTGCAACTTTCTCATTGCATTAAGTATCGCAGTTCGCTTACGGTACCGATTTATTAGTGTGAATCCGAGAGGGACTCATCGGGCTGTGGGGCCGGGTCCTCCTCACACACGCGTCTGAAATAACCTTAACTCCGCTTAGTTAGTGAACGAGAGAACTACTTAATGGATTTAGATTTTTTTTTTTATTATTTGCTTACATTACAGTTGATTTTGCTTGAAGGAGCGACATATTCATACTAATCCAAGACAGAGGCTGCGCGCCAAGGGAAGGGGGAAGAGTGACGTCAGGAGTAGAGAGCTGGGCGGGGCCCTCCTCACTGTCCTGTTTCACTGATACACGGGCGAAGCCATTGGGAATTGCTAGTATATTATATCATTACAGAAGGACTTGGATAGCATACAGAATTGGGCAGATTTGTGGCAGATGAAATTTAATGTCAAATGCAAACTTTTACAAATTGGAAGTAAAAATGTTAGGTTTGAATACACAATGGGCGGTCGGAAAATTGAGAGTTCACCTTATGAGAAGGATTTAGGAGTCATAGTGGACTCTAAGCTATTGACTGCCAGACAGTGTGCAGAAGCCATTAAGAAGGCTAACAGAATGTCAAGTTATATAGCGCCTTGATGTGTGGAGTACAAGTCACAGGAGGTTCTGCTCAACCTTTTAATGCACTGGTGAGGCCTCATCTGGAGTCCTGTGTGCAGTTTTGGTCTTCAGGCTATGAAAAGGACATAGCAGCACTAGAAAAGTCCAGAGAAGAGCAACAGGGCTGATTACAGGGGTACAGTGGATGAGTTATTAGGAAAGATTGAAAGAGCTGAGCCTTTACAGTTTAAGTACAAGAAGATGAAGAGGGGACCTGATTGAATTGCTTAAAATTAGTGCAGTAGATTGAGATTGTGACTTTAAAATGAGTTCATCAAGAACACGGGGAGACAGTTGGAAACTTGTTAAGGGGAAATTTCGCACAAACATTAGGAAGTTTTTCTTTACAAAAAGAACAATAGACACTTGGAATAAGCGGCCAAGTAGTGTAGTAGACAGTAAGACGTTGGGGACTTTTAAAACTCGACTTGATGTTTTTTTGGAAGAAATAAGTTGTGTGGAGAACCAGCCCGGACACAAACAGGCAGACACCGTAAGTCCAAAAACACCCACCTTTATTTACAATAAAAACTGTCCCGCACAAAACACCCTTCTCAAGTCCGGGCCTCTCAATGGTCCATTCTTCCTTCACCACCTTTACTCCTCTCCTCTGAGCTTCGTTCTCTTCCTCCCAACTCCGGCTCCCTGAGCAGTGGCTCTAGGCTCCCTTTATAGCCCACCCGGAAGTGCTTCAGGTGGTAATTAACCTAAATTAGGCTGCACTACCGGGTGTGGCTGCGTTGCGACACACACGGGCTCAGGAAGCCATGCAGCTCCCCCGGTGGTGGCCGTGGAGCCCAACCAGGATGAGCTCCGGTGTTCCATAAAACAGGCCCCAGTGCAACCAGGGGAGCTGCCACCAAGTGTTCCAGGGGACGTAGCGTACATCCCATGGCTGCTCCCCCTGGATTCAGTGTTGAAGGGGCGTCCCACCACAGTGGATAGGACTGGCGAGCTTTGTTGGGCTGAATGGCCTGATCTCATCCAGAGTGTTCTAATGTTCTCATGTTTGGACGTTCCTCTTCCACCTGACCGGGACGATGTGTCAGCTCCTCCCACTGTCCTTTCCAGGGACCTGCTTGTGAAAATGGCCCCTACAGACGACACCGAGAGTTTCCCCTTCTGCTTTGAGCGAGTGCAGCAGGTGACATCTCCTCACCATGCTGTTACAGTGTGAGGTTTTTTACGGTTGCTGGAGTGCCAATCCTGCCACCAACCCCCAAGTTTTCCTTGTAAGTTGGGAGACCTGTTTGAAGGTTCTGGATTCAGGTTAACGGCATACCCAGGATGAACGGCTTTGCTCACAGCGCCTTCAAATAGTATTCTGACCCCTTCACTTTTGAACATTCTGTGCTGTTGCAGCCTAGTGCTAAAATCATTTAAATTCGCATTTTCCCTCATTAGACAGAAACGCAATACCCCTGAATGACAAAACAAAGACAAGATTTAAGGAATTTTTGCTAATTTTTCTAAAAACAAAATAAAAAAATAAAATCATGCCGACACAAGTATCCAGACCCGTTGCTCAGTACTTAGCTGAAGACTCTTTGTCAGTGATTCCAGCCGGAGTGTTTTTAGGTCTGATGTGACAAACTTCGCACACCTGGATGTGGAGATTTCCTACCTTTCTTCTCTGCAGATCTTCTCCAGCTGTCTGTCAGGTTTAATGTGGATGGTCAGCTGTTTGCAGGTATCTCCAGGTATTAACCTCAACGACTTCCATCCTGTTGCACTCACATCCATCATTATGAAGTGCTTCGAGAAGCTTGTCATGAGGCACATCAAAACCCTGCTGCTTACAGTTTGCTTACCGCCAGAACCATTCAACAGATGATGCAATAGCCACCACTCTCCATCTGGCTCTCACTCATCTGGACAATAAAGGCACATATGTTTGAATGCTGTTTATCGACTTCAGCACAGCATTCAACACGATCATTCCTCAGCAACTGACGGAAAAGCTGAGCCTGCTGGGACTGAACACCTCCCTCTGTAACTGGATTCTGGACTTCCTGACTGAGAGACCTCAGTCAGTCAGGATTGGAAACAACATCTCCAGAACCACCACACTGAGCACTGGAGCCCCTCAAGGCTGTGTGCTCAGTCCATTATTGTTCACACTGCTGACTCATGACTGTGCAGCAACACACAGCTCTAATCACATCATAAAATTCGCAGATGACACGACTGTGGTGGGTCTCATCAGCAATAACATTGAGTCAGCATACAGAAGGTTAACGGACTGGTGTAAAGCCAATAACCTGTCTCTGAATGTAGACAAAACAAAGGAGATGATTGTTGACTTTAGGAAGACTAAGAGTGACCATCTGCCACTGAACATTGACGGCTCAACTGTGGAGTTCATCAATAGCACCAAATTCCTGGGTGTCCACCTGGCAAGGAACCTCACCTGGTCCCACAACACCAGCTCTTTAGCCAAGAAAGCCCAGCAGCGGCTCTACTTCCTGCGTAGGCTGTGGAAAGCCCATCTTCCACCAGCTATTCTAACAACATTCTACAGAGGAACCATAGAGAGCATCCTGAGCAACTGCATCACTGTCTGGTTTGGGAATTGCGCATTCAGGGATCACAAAGCCCTACAACAGATAGTGAAGCCAGCTGAGACGATCATCGGTGTCTCTCTTCCCTCCTTCATGGACATTTACACCACACGCTGCATCCACAAAGCCACCAGTATTGTGAATGATCCAACACACCCTTCACATTCACTGTTTACACTCCTGCCATTGGGAAAAAGGTACCGAAGTATTCGGGCCCTCACCACCAGAATGTGTAACAATATCTTCCCCCAAGCATTCAGACTCCTGAACACTCATGGACTGGTCTGATATCTGAGAGATGTGTTCTGTTCTGCAGTGTTGCACATGGTTGCACATGTTTGCACATTTGACTCACATGCACCTTGTTATATATTATGTGTCTTTATGTTATGTGTTGTGGATTCTTCATTGTCCTGTGTTTTATGTAGCACCATGCTCCTGGAGGAACGTTCTTTCGTTACACTGTATGCTGTACTACTGCATATGGATGAAATGACAATAAATACTCTTGAATTTCTCCAGAGATGTTCAATTGGGTTCAATTCCAAGTTCTTGTTGGGCAACATCAAGAACATGCAGAAAGTTGTCCTTAAGCCACTGCTATGTTCTTCCAACTATCTTGGCCAGACATAGTGTGTGGATTTCTGTCCAAAGAGTTCAATTTTTGTTTCCTTCAACCAGAGAATCTTTGCCCTCATGCTTTCGGACAGCCATGTTAGTGCACTGGGACAAAATGACACTGGGCTGCCATTTTTGGTCCGATGATGCCCTGCAGGTTATGTGGAATCTTGAGAGATTTGATGATTATGATTTCCTGAAGCAGCAGGTTCTTCTCTGTACTACTTTGAGCTTCCTAGCCAAGTCGGATAAGTTCCGGCTGTGGCAGATTGATCCCAATTGCCCCATCAAACGAAAGCTGCAGGACCTGCTACACCTCATCCAAAGCTGGTTCCGTGGAGAATCCATTGAGCGCATAGTAGAAAAGGTCACTACTGACACATTGATGTTTGAGATAGGTGAAGACCTCCGTGAAGAGATTCTGTGAAACAACATCAACTTGCTGATCAATTTAGCTTATAGATTGGAACGTGCCCAAGCCTCTTGGAGGCAGAGTGGCTACCCTAGTCTGGCTCCTACTTCTCTGCCATCCTCCCAGCCTCATACGGCGGGAAGGCACCGCAGCTTCTTACCTCAGCCCCAGCCTCAGGCCCGTCCTTTCATTTCCCTGGGGCAGCCTTTGATGCCTACTGCCCCTCCAGTCAACCACCGTACCCTTGCCCAGGCACCCTGAGTCACTGACGTCATTGGCAGGGACCCTCACAGTGGCGCACCAAGAAGAAGACAGTGTACATCTGTGGAAGGTCTGACTTACTTCCCATGTAGCAAAGACAGGCATGCTTAGTTAAATGGTGAATTTAAACTGACCTAGCGCTAGTAAGTGTGAATGTGCCCTGCTACGGAATGGCAACCCACCAACAGCTGGCACCCTCCTTGAGTCTGATCCTACTCGGTAGCTGTCTGTGGGCCTGCACTGAAAAAGCATCTTCAGAATATGGATGAACAGAAGAACAGATAGGAGTATTCATTCATTATCTTTGAATAACAGTTTTCATTTCATTGATATGAGGAGCCCAGTGGTAAAACAGAAGGCACTTTTCCTCCTCTTGGCACTCACACCCCAATGTGATTCCCAGCTGGTACGCCTTCTGTGTAACGTCTACTTGTTCTCACCATGTTTGTGTTGATTTTTATTTTCCTGCAGATTCCCATTTCATCCACCAGTCCAGACACTGCTGGCTGCCCCTTCAAGTGGTCACTTTCACTTGGTGTGGGGGGGTACATGTGAGTGAGCCCGGCAGTGAATGGCCAAGCAGCTTCCAGTTGTTATCACAAGGGGCATGAGGCGAGTGTAGACAATGCCTGAATGGAGTGATTGGTTGAATTATTGACAGAGTGAATGATTGACTGTTTAATTGATTGAGTAGTCCCTTGCTTCATTGGTCGATTAGCTGATTAAACCATTGGTTGATTGGGTAAATGGTTGCTTGATTGATTAGTCATTTGACAAAATTTTTTGTTGGTTGATCGAATGACCAATAATCAGGAGATTGTTTGATCAGATGACTGGTTCCTTGATTGAATGGTTGACTGATTGATGAACCAATTGATAGATCAGTTGCTCTTTAAATTGACATGTTGCTGTGCTGACTGCGCAGATCATTAGAACATTAGAACTTCAGAACAATATGGACGAGAACAGGCCATTCAACCCATACAGAGCTCACCTGTCTTATCCACTTGATTCTTCTAAGATAACAGCAAGTCGAGTTTTGGAAGGTCCCTAAAGTCCTCCTGTCCACCACACTACCTGGTCACTTATTCCACGTGTCTGTGGCTCTCTGTGTGAAGAAAAACTTCCTGATGTTGGTATGAAATGTCCCCTGGGTCTCCAACTGGGTCTCTGTATTCTTGATGAGCTCATTTTAATGTCACCATCTTGATCTACTGGACTAATTCCATTCATAATTTGAAACACTTCTATCATGTCTCCTTTTCATCTTCTTTTGCTTAAACTGAAAAGGCTCAGCTCTTTTAAACTTTCCTCATAACTCATCGCCTGTAGGCCCGGAATCAGCCTAGTCGCTCTTCTCTGGACTTTTTCCAGCGCTGTACTGTCAGTCAGGTGCATCAAAGGACTGAAGGACATGTCCTCCTGGGACTCAGAAAGTTAAACTTGTTAAGTTTCGAGCACAGGTGACTGGACACCTAATTAAGGTCAATCTATCAATCTATTATATAGTGCATTTCATATCTATCTCTATTATATAGTGCCTATCTATCTATCTATCTATCTATCTATCTATCTATCTATCTATCTATCTATCTATCTATCTATCTATCTATCTATC
>JANRMT010062806.1:115871073-115891953 GCA_026402145.1 Polypterus bichir lapradei | reverse complement strand
GGAGAATGGTCAAGATGACCTGCTGAAGTTCAAACTGAGCATCACAACGGGAAAGAAAGATGACTGTGAACGTGGCATGATTGTTGGTACCAGATAGGCTGGTCTGAGTATTTCAGAAATTGCTGATCTACTGGGATTATCACGCACAACCATCTCTAGGGTTTCCAAAAGAGGGAAAATATCCAGTGAGTGGCAGTTCCCTGATGGACGAAAATGCCTTGTTGATGCCAGAGGTCAGAGGAGAATGGCCATACTGGTTCGAGCGGACAGAAAGGCAACAGTAACTCAAATAAGCACTTGTTACAATCGAGGTGTGCAGAAGAGCATCTCTAAACACACAACACATCGAACCTTGAAGCTGATGGGCTACAGCAGCAGGGGACCACACCTGGCCTCACGCCTGTCATCTAAGAACAAGCAATTAAGGCTAGAGTTAACACAGGTTCACCAAAACTGGACAATAGAAGATTGGAAAAATGTGGCCTGGTCTCGATTTCTGCTGCAACATTCGGATGGTGGGGTCAACAACATGAAATCATGGCTCCATCCTGCCTTGTATCACCGGTTCAGGCTGGTGGTGTAGGTATAATGGTGTGGGGGATATTTTCTATTTACAGTTTGGTCCCCTTAGTACCAACTGAGCATCGTTTAAATGCCACAGCCTACCTGAGTATTGTTGCTGACCATGTCCATCCCTTTATGATCGCATCTTCTGATGGCTCCTTCCAGCAGGATAACACGCCATGTCACAAAGCTCAGATCATCTCCAACTGGTTTCTTTAACATGACAATGAATTCACTGGACTCAAATGGCCTCCACAGTCACCAGATCTTAATCCAATAGACCACCTTTGAGATATGGAGGAATGGGAGATTCGCATTGTGGATATGAAGTTGACTAATCTGTAGCAACTGCGTGATGCTAACAGGTCAATATGGACCAAAATCCCTGCAGAATGTTTCCAGCACCTTGTTGAATCTACACCATGGAGAATTACGGCAGTTCTGAAGGTTAAAGGGGGTCCAACCCAGTACTAGCAAGGTGCACCTAAGAAAGTGGCCAGTGAGATAATGGAATGTATTCATAATTTATGAAATTAGATTAGATTAGATAAACTGTATTAATCCATCCATCCATTATCCAACCCGCTATATCCTAACTACAGGGTCACGGGGGTCTGCTGGAGCCAATCCCAGCCAACACAGGGCGCAAGGCAGGAAACAAACCCCGGGTAGGGCGCCAGAAAACCGCAGGATTTCAAACATTGCAACATTTGGCTCATTCCAAAAATTAAGCCTACTTTGATGAATCCCATACCACAGGCATATAACCGAGGCATATGTATTATGTTTGCCATTTCAAGAGAAGGTGCATCACATCTGCTGGAGTCAATCCCAGCCAACACAGGGCGCAAGGCAGGAAAGAAACCCTGGGCAGGGCGCACACACAGCACAATTTAGAATCGCCAATGCACCTAACCTGCATGTCTTTGGACTGTGGGAGGAAACCCACGCAGACACGGGGAGAACATGCAAATTCCACGCATGGAGGACCCGGGAAGTGAACCCGGGTCTCCTAACTGCGAGGCAGCAGCACTACCACTTCACCACCGCTGTATTAATCCCTTAGAGATATTCAAATGCATACAGCAGCACAAACATAAAAAACCAAGGATGCAGTCTCACGGGACAAATAATACAGCCAATCAATCAATCAATCGATAAATTAATAAAAATAAACTTAATAATGACAATGGGTGGAAGCACTGAATTGCCTGATAGCAGTGGACAGAAAAGACCCCCAGAGGCACTTCTTAGCACACCAGGGTAGAATGAGCCTGTGGATAAAAGTGCTGCAAAAAAGCACCTCCTGGAGGGGAATGGAGGAGATTTTCCATGATGGCACCCACTTTCTGCCACCATCCTCTTTTCCACGGCAGTGTGTGCAGAGTTTGCCCTTTGATGGAGCAGGCGGTCCTTTGTAAAATGAATAGACCTTGACACCAAAAGAGGTTTGGGACAGCCACCCGTACACTTGAATAAGGCAGCAATATTGGAGATTTGGCGACACAGAAGTGTACAGGTTGAGTTCAAAACAAAAAACTGAGTAAAAATGGAAGACGACTGGCTTTTAAAACAGGTTAGAAGAAGTGACATCATCTGGAGCCGGAAGCAGAAGTGGCATTCTTAGAGCCGGAAACCGGAAGTGACATCATCAGAATCAGGCAGACTTTCCCGTGTCTGGTCTGCAGAGATTGAAGAAGCAGGTTTAGTGCACCCCACCACCCCCTGGCCTGGTGTGGAATTACCTTCTTTCGGTCCTTCTTGCTGCCTCCCATGCGCACTTGTGTGATACCTTATAAGTTTGTTCAGGCATTGTGCTTCTCGTGTTGTCAGACCAGTCCAGTTTGTTGGTTATGTGAACCCCCGTGGCCCTTGTAGCTCTGCACCACTTCCACGTCCTTCCTCTGGATGGCGACTCGGTCTTGGAGGCTTCTTGGCACATTGGAAGTCCAGCACCTGTTCTTTTGTCTTGCTGATGTTGAGTTGAAGGTTGTTGTCCTTGCATCACAAGACAAAGTCCTCCATGACTTTTCTGTATTCTGGCTCGTCTTCATTATTAACACTGTCTATGATGGTCAAGTCATCTGAATATTTCCATAGATGGCAAGCCCTGGTATTATACTGAAACTCCATTGTGTAGAGGGTACCCAGAAAGGGAGACAGGATGGTGGTCTGAACTGGTGGAGTTACACACCACCATTTCTGACACACAGTCCCTCATCCTCACAAATTGCTGTCTGTCGGTCAGGAAGTTCATGATCCAGAAGGTGGCAGAAACATCAAATTCAAAGCCTTGAGCTTTTTCCCCTGTTAATGAAGCATGAATGGTGTTAAAAACACTGGAAAAAGTCAAAGAATATGAACCTGACTGTGGTGCCAGTTTTGTCCTAGTGGGAGTAGGCTCAGTGGAGCATGTAGATGAGAAGTCCTCCACACCTACAGTATATGTGCCTGATAGGCAAACTGCAGAGGATCCAGATGTTCTGAAAGCAGGGGTTGTAGCTATTTTAGGATTAGACTCTCAAAGGTCTTCATGATGTATGAATTAAGAACAACTGCTCTGAAGTCCTTGGTATTACTGGAATGCACTAAATTTGGCACTGGGACCACACGGGATGTTTTCCACAGCTGGGTAACCTTCTGCAGATTCTGGGAAAGCAAGAACAGGTGCTGAAGGACCCCACAGTGCTGGCTGGCACCCTGGGGCTGATTCCATCTGGCCCTGAAGCCTTGTTTATGCAGAGTTTTCCCAGGTCTCTCCTCACTTGATCATCGGAGGCACACAGTCCAGGGAGTGGAAGGGGATCGAGGAGGATCTGGAGACCACAGATGTGATGTCATTGCAGGTTGTACAGGGTAATAATAATTCTAATTATATAATTACAAGATGCTGTTTTGGAAATACTTGGCAAATGCTGAAATAAACTGGAAATTTTTTAAGAACAACATTTTTGTCTGTCTCTCAATCTCTCACCAACTGCTTCAGATGCCCGGAGTCTATATTTGTGCAAGGGTGCCAGTGTAAAGGGCATCACATGCACATACAAATGCACCGGTACTCTTTCAGTTCATTGAAAAAGTGCTGTGTTCCCCCTGAAAAGTGATGAAATGAAAAGCAATTGCCCCATATACCTGCCTGCCTTTCATATACTTACATTGACTTTTTTGGCTGACACCTTCATCCAGGGCGACTTACAACAAGTATCATACAATTGGTTCTATTTCTTTTTGGTTTTCCATTGTGTAAAGGCGCTATATAGGCCCCCGACCCGACACAGCAGTGAAAGGCAACCTTTTTCGAGTTGTGGCACACTAAGTCCAAAAATTTTCTTTCGTGGCGCACCTGAGGGACTGCCCATAAATAAAGTTGTGATGACACAATCTATGGACAATTGCCAATAAAAACAGTTAATTTTACAAGTTTGAAAGACATTTTATTAATAAAGGAATCAAAGGATAAATCTTAAATTTAATTAATGTGAACGATGCGATTGTTTTTCAGCACATATGAGATTGATGCGAGGATCAATTTTCGAAAGACAGACGCACATTTCCTTGTCGATCATTTGAAGTCTCTCGCGTTTCTTAGACTTCATTTCTGTATCCGTACAGTGAGCGAGATCTTCTAACAACGAGACTTTTTAAGTTTCACGAGATGTGTTTTTGACACCGCTGGTGTTGATATTATGATGAATGGTGAACAGTGAAAATTTTAACTTGCATTCAAAATAAATTAGGGTTAGGGTTAGGGTTAGGGTTAACCATTATCTGTTTTTTCAACATAAAATATTTTTTTTAAACATTATCTTTTTAATCAACCAAAAGTTCAAAAACACTAGCAATTTTAAATATTTTACAAAAGTTTTCGCGGTGCCCCTAGAAAATTCCATGGCGCACAAGTGCGTCGCTGTGCACCGGTTGCCCGATAATGCGACACAGACTGGACACGGAGGCACACATAAAATAAATACACTATTTTATTTTTCTTCGCCTGTGGGAGCACGTTTTCCCCGTGTCCCACAGGCAGTACACAGTTCCAAGCACAGCACACCAAATAAACACCAAGCAAAGCACTCTTTTTCTTCCTCCACCACTCCTCCCAGGCAACCTCGTCCTCCTCCTCCCGATTCTGGCTCCTCAAGTGATGGCTGCTGGCCCCTTTTATAGTTCACCCGGAAGTGCTCCAGGTGCTTGATTGCCGAGCTCCGGGTGCACTTCTGTGTATGGTGAAAACACTGCCCACAAGGGCTCAGGAATTCCAGCTGTAGCCTCCCCTGGCGGTGCCTGCGGGACCCAACAGGGCTGCCCCCAACTCCAATTCCCATGGAGACCTGCGGGAAACCGAGGCACCGCTCCAACCCAGGGGGGTGGCCATCTAGCGTCCAGGGGGAGGTATTGCACCGTCCATGGCTGCTCCCCCTGAGCATATAACGAAGGGTGATCCCGGCCGGTCATGGACCCCCGGCCGTCTGCTTCACCAGTTATAGCACAGGTAGGTCAAGTGACTTGCTCAAGGTCACACAGTGTCAGGAATGGAATCTGAACCCATAACCTCAGGGTATGAAGTCCAAAGCCTTAACCACTACACCACACCATCTGTCTATGTCATCAAGTAAAGCAAAGCAAGTGTGACAAGAGTTCAAGAGTTGCTTATTCTCCAAAGATCTTCTAAGATGACCTGGACACATTTGTTGGAACCTTAGAAAAGATCCTAAAGAATTGGATGTGAGTGATTTTTCAAATGATCTTTTTTCATGAATTCAGATCACACACATCTCCAGTCGTGCAATCAGTCATTCAGCCCATTTAAGTGGACAAAAGTCGTCACTCTCTTGTTTGGTGTTAGTGTGTGTCCTGCACTGAACATGGACCAGAGAAAGCAAAGCAGAGAGATTGGACAGAAAATGATAGAGAAGCATGTTAAAGGTAAAGGCTAGAAGGCCATCTCCCAGCAGCTTGATGTTCTTCTGACAACAGTTGCAAATATTATTAAATTGTAGCCAACCTTCCTGGATGTGCCCACAAGAAGAAAATCAACCCCAGAATGGGCAGCGGGATAGTGGGAATGGTAGACAAAAAGCCAAGGACAACATCCAAAGAGATACAAACTGAGCTCCAAAGGTCAAGGTCTATCCATGTCTGATCGCACCATCCATTGCTTTTAGAGTGACAGTGGGCTCAACGGAAGAAAACACAGGAGGGCTCCACTGTTCAAAGAAAAAACTAAAAAACAAACTGACTGGCACTAAAACATAAGGAATATGAGAGTACTAATTTGTTACTAACCCTCACCTAATCTGTTTCTCTTCTCGGTATTCAAATGTGGCACTTGGTGCCACGGCCCATCTGCCAAGTTGTTCTGCCTGCCTGGTAAAGTCATCTCTGATGAAGGATCACATGAGTCATCAGGTAGAGGGGTCCTTATATCGGATTGGCTGACTCAGCTGTGGAATGGCCAATAGGGGGAGGCAGCTTGATGGCTGAGGTCTCCAGGACTCTGAACAAATCCAAACCGTATGATCTGATATCATCTACTGTTGAATTCTGCTCTGTACTTGTAATATTTTTTTTACTATTATATTGTATTGAGGATTACTTGTGTTCTGTTCTGTGTATTGTATTGTATTGTATTGACCCCTGCTTTTTGACACCCACTGCATGCCCTACCTACCTGGTAAGGGGTCTCTCTTTGAACTGCCTTTCCCGAGGTTTCTTCCATTTTTTCCCTACAAGGGTTTTTTGGGAGTTTTTCCTTGTCTTGTCCAGGGCCTGTTAAACCCATTGTGGCACTTCTTGTGTGATTTTGGGCTATACAGAAATACATTGTATTGTATTGTATTGTATTGTAATTTGCTAAAATGCATATTGACAAACCGCAATGCTTCTGGGAGAATGTAAAATATACGAGGGATGTTCAAAACGTTTCCGCACTTTTACATTTTCGTTGTAAACGGTAAAGGCAAGAGGAGTAGTGATTGGTTGTGTCTAAGAGTGTCATGTGACTAGTTCTGTCTGGCAAGGCAGCTGCCCTCGCAGTTTAGTGTAAGAGTTGTCACCCTGTGGTGAAGATGGCTGTGAAATTTAGAAATTACACCAAAGAGGATCAGTGTTCCGTCATACGCTTTTTTGTGGGCAGAGGGTGTGCCAGGAGCACAAATTCATCTCCGCATGGGTGCTCAGTATGGGGATAAAGTTATAGAGTCGTCTATGAGTGGATTGAAATGTTTGAAAATGGCCGCACTAGTGTGACGGATACAGAGCGCCCCAGACATCCAGCTACATGTGATGATGATATGAAAGCAGCGGTGCATCAGTGGTTATGCGCACAACCAAAAACATTTTTTGCTGATGGCATTAAAAAGTTGATACCATGCTGGGAAAATTGCATCGCAAAGGAAGGTGACTATGTTGAAAAGTGATGTCATTTGTTCTTGAAATTCTTAATAAATAGAGTTAAACAAAAGTGCAAAAACTTTTTGAAAGTCCCTCGTAAAAATGTAAAAATGTAGAATGCCCTTTGGACGGATGAAACAAAACTGGAGCTTTCTGGGAAGTCACATTAGCTCTGTGTCCACAGATGAAACATGAAGCTTTTACAGCAAAGTGAAACTACTCTGAAACATGGAGGAGGCTCGGTGATGTTTTGGGGCTGCTTTGCTGCATCTGGCATGGGGTGCCTTGAGTCTGTAAGGAGAACAATGAAATTTATTTTTTTTTATTTATTTAGCACATTTAAAACAACTAGACATTGGCCAAAGTGTTTTACATACAATAAAAGGTAACATTATGAAATAAAGAAAGATAAAAAATTAGTAAAAGGAAAGACAAACACTATTATACATACGTGAACACACAAACACACAAACATAAATAGCAATGCAGAGTCGCACAAAGGTTTGAGGCTGTGTGACAGATAGGGGGCGCTGTCGTCCCCTTGAACCTCAGATAAAAGTCCAAATATTTATTTTCGGACAATAATAATGTGCAGAAAGCACCCTACACTCCACAATACTCATAAACAATAACCAATACTCAAATACAATAACAATAATCAATTCCTCCTACTCCCAGACGTGTTGTCCCCTGCCACCCGACTCAGCTCGCCTGTCTGGGATCTCCCACAGTCTTTTATAGTCCTTGACCCGGAAGTGTTTATTCTGTCTCTATCCATGTGACTGGTAACACTTCCGGGTCAGATAAAAACTCCTTTTCTTCGTCATTTCCTCTGTCCATGTGGCTGGGACATACTTCCGGGGTGTAGGGCAAATAGTCCTTGATCCTCCCTGCAGTGTCCTCTGGCGGCCCCCATGGTATCCAGCAGGGCTGTGAATAAACACTCCAATGTCCATGATGCCCTGCTGGAATTCAAGGCTCCTCCATGCTACAGGGAGGGCTCCATCTGGAGGCCTGGGGGTATTGGCCGGGATGAATGGCCAGCCATATACCACAGCTGCCACCCGTATAATTTTTCATGGCTGCAAAACAGATCAATTGGGAATACATTGTGTACAGATACGAGTTCAAAACAGAACTGACTTAATGAGGCAAAGATGGTGGTTTTAATGGAGAGCAGAGGAAGTGAAGTAATCAGGGCCAGAACTGGAAAGTGACGTCATCAGGCCCAAAATCAGGAGTGAGATCATCAGGGCTGGACTTGAAATGTGACGTCATCAGGCCTGGAATCGGGAGTGAGATCATCAGGGCTGGAATCGGGAGTGACGTCATCAGGGCCAGAACCAGAAGTGATGTCTTCAGGACCAGAAGCAAAAGTGAGGTCATCGGGGCAGAACAGGAAGTGAGGTCATCAGGGCCGTACCTGGAAAGTGACGTCATCAGGCCCGAAATCGGGAGTGAGCTCATCATTGCTGGACCTGAAATGTGACTTCATCAGGCCTGGAATTGGGAGTGAGATCATCAGGCCCAGAATCGGAAGTGACGTCATCAGGGCCAGAACCGGAAGTGATGACATCAGGGCCAGAACCGAAAGTGACGTGATCAGGGCCGGAGCTGGAAAGTGACATCATCAGGCCCAAAATCAGGAGTGAGATCATCAGGGCTGGAATCAGAAGTGACTTCATCAGGGCTGGACCTGAAAAGTAACGTCATCAGGCCCGGAATCGGGAGTGACGTCATCAGGGCCAGAAACAGAAGTGATGTCTTCAGGGCCAGAACCAAAAGTGAGGTCATCGGGGCGGAACAGGAAGTGATGTCATCAGGGCCGGAACCGGAAGTTACATCATTGGACCCAGGTAGAATTTCCTGTATTCGGTCTACAGTGGAAAGAGAGAGTCAGTAAACTCCGCCACCCCCTGGTCTGTCGTGGAATTGCCTTCACGCAATTGCCTTTAGCTGCCTCCCATGCGCATGTGTGTGACAATACATAAGATCAACACAGTATAAACAATATAAACAGAAATCTCAAGACTATTAAGAGAAACGTCCTGCCCCATGTCAGAAAGCTAAATCGCAGTCGCAGTTCATGGACCCTCCAACAGGATAAGCATACAAAACAGACAGCTAAAAGCACCCAAGAACGGCTAAGAACAAAACATTGGAGTATTCTGAAGTGGCCTTCAATGAGCGCTGATTTGAATCTCAGTGAATATCTATGGAAAGAACTGAAACATGATATCTGGAGAAGGAGAACCCCCTTCAAACCTGACCAGGCTGGAGCAGTTTGCTCAGGACGAGTGGGCCAAACGACCAGTGGGCATTTGCAGAAGTCTCATGGAGAGCACCAGAGTCACTTGTGTGCAGCGATTCCAAACTCTAAAGGCTGTGCAACTATAGCCGTCCTGTGCCGCTCAGATTCACACTGTCGAAGGGACGGCGATTTATTGCTTGTTTTGGTGGGGATTCCAGGAACGCACCCAGCCTTGGCCCGACCCACACTCACTCACTCACTCATAGACAGAGACACGAAATCCAATAAATCAAATGAATGAATAATAATAATAATAATAATAATAATAATATATTAAATGGAAAATAAATATAAACAACAAATAATCAGGTAACCCTCCCCTTCCCCTACGGCGATGACAAATACAACACCCAACAATAAACACCCATGACAATGTCCATGACTCAGTCCCACGTAACAGGTGCATATGAAGCCCTTCAGATCCTGTGAACTGTAGATGTGAATATAAAGTCTGTATCGCTCTTCGAGCTGGCACGATTATATGTGCACTGCCATCCTAGAATGGCAGCAAAGAAAAAAAAAAAGAAATAATCCGTGGCGGGAGCAACCAACACTACTTTCCTACTACACCACCCCAAGTACACAAACACACCAGTGAATGCAGAGTTAAGTTAAAAAAGGATTATTGGAAAAAATTACACACACTTAACAAAAACCTCTATATACATATTATGGCGCTGCAGTGCTTCCCACCCAAGACAAATCACGGCACAAAACACTTAACCACATACGCCACTAATACATAAATATGAGAAGGAGAAAAAGAAAAATCAAAAGTCCTTTAAATATTCTCTGTTGGGGATGACCATCTACAGTCTGTGGTGGGGAATGATGAGCCGAAACTTACCTCCTGAAACGTACACATCAACAGTCCCTTGTGCTGGCCCGGGCAGGTCCTCTCCTGAAGAACTTCACCAGAAAGGGAAAATAATTTGTCCTGAAATGAACCCGGGTTCACCTGACGTTTTCCATGTGGTGTCAATCTCTTTCCCTCTTGCCTTTTCCTTTTATGGCGTCCGCTTCTCTCTCGGCTCTGCGCTTCTCCTCTCCTTTTTCCCGCCACCCATTTACATACTGTTGGCTCCTCCCCCTACAGTCTGTTGGGCCCTCCAAACCAGGTGCTCCCCACCTCATTGGCCGGCCTTACAAATGAAGTCACTCCACCAATAACAGGAATGGGGAAAGGTGGAAATTCACAGTGACACACACACACATATTCCAGATGACCGTAACAAGTTTATCCTACCGTCTTGGAAGCGTTTCAGGGTGAGATGTGTTAGAGTGCTCCCTCCGACGAAGACGATGCAGAGATGGTAAAACTTGAATGCAAAGTGACAGTAATGCAGGCTAACCAGTTAATATCCACACAGACAAAATGGCAACAGCGCTGACCAACAAACAAGGGTGCTCCTTTCTCTGTTTAGCCAGCCCTTCTTGTCCCCAGCAGCCCCTGCGCCCGTTGCAGACATCCAATCACGGCAATACCTTCGGGGCAGCTGGGAATTGGAGTCCATTAAGTTGTAGTACTGCTACTCAACAGAATATTAGGTTAAGGGTCCCATCATTTTTGTCCAAGGTAATGATTCGAAATATTCTGTTGAATCAAATCTCCAGAGCAAAGTCTAATTTTAGATGAATATGAATTACTCAATGATGGGTGCCGATTACTTTTTGTCAGTTTCAAGTTGTGGGTTCTTCTTTTTTCATGGAGGGGTTACCCACAAATCTGTCCAGATCTGTTTATAAGGATATGAGAGAAGAATCCACACTGACATGGGAAGAACATGAACACTCCATACAGAAAACGACAGAGCTGGGATCCATTAGGGCGGAGTGGTGGCTCTGAGGCTAAGGATCTGCACTGGTATCCCGAAGGTTGCCGGTTCGATATCCCTGTCACTGCCAAAAGAGATCCTACTCTGCTGGGCCCTTGAGCAAGGCCCTTAACCTTCAATTGCTCCAATGGCTGACCCTCCGCTCTGACCTCAAGGAGTATGCGAAAACTAATAAATTCCTAATACAAGAAATTGTATAAGGCAAACAAAAAAAAAAGGTAGCAATGCTAACTGCTCATTCTACAACCCCATAATAAAAGAGCTAGCTGCTTATTTCTAACATCCCCACCATGTCTTGCGGCCATTTCAAAACTCACACCCCGTGTCTGCGTCTTTCCAGATTCCCTCCCGTTCATCTCCAGTCCCTGGCTGACGATGGCCTCATTTGTGTGATGAGCCCCCATTAACATTTCAATGTCGGCTTCTTTATCCAGAGCTCCTGTTCTTTTATCCGGGCTCGAGTTTGTTCAGTTGTCCATCTTTTTAATAACCATTCACCCCATCAAACTGCTCCTTTATTGTTGGCTTAACGAAACATTAAAATTGCAAAACTGCAAAGTCCTCCAACCTGCTTCTCTTTTTAAAATCAGCCCTTTTGTTGCTTTGTTTTTGTTTTCCCTTACAATTCCTTTACATCCCATTGTCCATTGCTCTATTACTTGTGTTTTGCTTGTCATTTTAGTTCACGCTGATGACTTTTGCAGCTTATTTGACCGCCTAATTAACAGCACCAAGTGAAAAGGTATAAATAAATAATACAATTATAAGAATGGAAGATTAATATAAATAATGACCTTCAGATTAATCCTGAAAACAATCAACATACAAACATCTCCAGAATATAAAGGAGAGAAGACTTTTAAAGCTTGACAATTAAACTGTAGGTCCAGATAACAGGAACAAGGAAGCCAAGAAAGCCACGCTAATCATGTTTTTATTGTAATAAAATTCAACGTTGTGGGCATCTTTGTGGTTCTGGAACTGAACAAACCAGCATTTGTCCTGATTGGCCTCTTTGATTTTCAGAATTTATAGTGCCCTTCATAATAGTTGGGAGAAACATACATTCTCTTCCTTGATGTTTCCCCCGGTGGCACAGTGGTAACTCTGCCGCCTCACAGTAAGGAAACCCGGGTTCTCTTCCCAGGTCCTCCCTCCCTGGAGTTTGCATCAATCAATCAATCAACATTTATTTATATAGCACATTTTCATACAAAAAAAATGTAGCTCAAAGTGCTTTACAAAATGAATAGAAAAATAAAAGACACAATAAAAAATAAACATAAGTCAACATTAATTAACATAGAATAAGTAAGGTCCGATGGCCAGGGTGGACAGAAAAAACAAAAAAAAACACTCCAAGGGCTGGAGAAAAAAAATAAAATCTGTAGGGATTCCAGACCAAGAGACCGCCCAGTCCCCTCTGGGCAATCTACCTAACATAAATCAAACAGTCCTCTTTGTATTTAGGGTTTTCAAGGAAGGACCTGATGATGATGGTCACGTAGACCTCTGGCTTTCAGTCCATCAATGTTGGTGCATCATGATGCTTTGGGTAGGTGGAGGTGGCGCAGGCCGCCACCACAAAGAAACCGGAAAAAGAAACAGAAGAGAGAGTAGGGGTCAGTATGGATTTTGGAGCCACTGTGAATAGTTATTATGATGAATTGAACATACAGAGTATCACTATTACGTTAAAGTGAAGTTATAAAAAGGCCATGTTAAAGTAATGTGTTTTCAGCAATGTTTTAAAGTGCTCTACTGTATTTGCCTGGCGAATTCCTATTGGCAGGCTATTCCAGATTTTAGGTGCATAGCAGCAGAAGGCCGCCTCACCACTTCTTTCAAGTTTAGCTTTTGGAATTCTAAGGAGACACTCATTTGAGGATCTGAGGTTACGATTTGGAATATAACGTGTCAGGCATTACGATATATAAGATGGAACGAGATTATTTAAGGCTTTATAAACCATAAGCAATATTTTAAAGTCAATCCTGAATGACACAGGCAACAGGTGTAGTGACATCAAAACTGGAGAAATGTGTTCGGAATTTCTTTTCCTAGTTAAGATTCTAGCAGCTGCATTCTGTACTTGTTGCAAACGATTTATGTCTTTTTTGGGTAGTCCTGAGAGGAGAGCGTTACAGTAATCTAGTCTACTGAAAACAAAAGCGTGAATTAATTTCTCAGCATCTTTCAATGATATAAGAGGTCTAACTTTTGCTATGTTTCTTAAGTGAAAAAATGCTGTCCTAGTGGTCTGATGACCATGTTCTCCCCGTGTCTGTGTGGGTTTCCTCCGGGTGCTCCAGTTTCCTCCCACAGTCCAAAGACATGCAGGTTAGGTGCAATGGCGATCCTAAATTGTCCCTAGTGTGTGCTTAGTGTGTGTCTGTGTGCCCTGCGGTGAGCTGGTAGCCTACCTGGGGTTTATTTCCTCCCTTGCACCCTGTGTTGGCTGGGATTGGCTCCAGCAGACCCCTGTGACCCTGTAGTTAGGATATAGCGGGTTGGATAATGAATGGATGGATGGATGTTTCCCCCTCAGTTCCAAAGTTTAAAGTTACAAATCAGTGAATTCAGACTTGTGATTAAAGTGCACGTAGCAGACTTAAGCGTATTGCATACATTTTGGTCCCACCAACACTTTTTCTACATGGTCCCCCCCATTTCAGGACACCATAATGTTTGGGACAATTGACGTCACCAATGTTTGTGATCACTCAGGTGGGTGTCATTGCCTCATAAGATACCTCAGCGTCCTTCTACCCTTTGGAGTCTGTAGCTGCCATTGTTCAACATGAGGACAAGAGCTGTGCCAATGAAAGTCAAAGAAGCCATCATGAGGCTGAAAAACTAGAATAAGACCATTAGAGACTCCATAAGGATGACCAAAAATCAACTGTCTGTATTATCATGAAGAAGAAAGAACACATTGGTGGGCTCAGGAATCACAAAGGGACTGGTAAGCCAAGAAAGACCTCCACTGCTGATGACAGAAGAATCCTCACTATGGTCAAGAAAAAGCCCCCAAACGCCTATTTGAGAGATCATACACAGTCTTCAGGGGGCTGATGTGTGTGTGTCAGAGATGACTATCAGCAGAAGTCTTCATTAACAGAAATACGGGGGCCACACTGCAAATGAAGAGGTGTTGCTGAGGCCAGCAGAGGGCACTGTCATCTGATGTGGATCCTAATGCCACAGTGCAGTGACTCTGGGGACACTGTGCTGTAAAAATGTCATCATCCTTCAGATGTGACATAAAATCAAGGTCCATAAAAGATCCCTGGGCATCCTTTGTAAAGTGTAGGGTGTATCCCGATGTCCAGGCTAAAACTGCCCACCACAGCCTAGTCATTCAAGCACCTAAACATCACCTGCCTCTAATTGGCTAACTATCCCTCATCACTTCACCATCTAACAGCTAATGTGTGGTTAGCGTACCGCCACAAAAATATCTGCCTTCGCATCATCCAGGTGAATGCTACATATTGGTGGTGGTTGACGTGCCTCCCCACTCACTGAAGTGCTTTGAGTAGTGAAAAAAGCACTATATAAATGTAAAGAATTATTATAATTGTTATTATTACGAGGGGGAGTCAAGCTAAATTTAGAAAATGGGATATATCAGAAAATGGAACAAACTTTCACAAAACTGATGCCGTCATTTCTCAGTGTCGTCTCCACACTTCTCAATGCACTTGCGCCACCTGCATGGCAGTGCCAGGATTCAAGAAGAATAAATGGTTTTTTCTCATCCTCGCCAACCGCTCGTGCACCAGATTTATTGTGGAACACGACATGCCAAGGGGTCCTCCACTCACTAGTGCAAGTTACTGTGACTCGCTGGAGACCAATGTGAAGCCTGCTATTCGATCCCAGCGGCGGGGACTGCTGTCTCCAGGGGTCCTTTTGCCTCAAGACAATGACACACACACTGCCAAGAACACCAAGGCTAGTCTGGAGAAACTGAAATTTGAGGTATTGCCACATCCTGCTTATTCGCCAGATTTGGCACCATGGGATTTTCTCCTGTTTGGACCGTTTAGGGATTGTGGAAGAGAGGTGAACAAGAGAGTGGAGAAGAGTGTCAGGAGTGATTTGTGACAGACGGGTATCAGCAAGAGTGAAAGGAAAGGTCTACAGGGCAGTAGTGAGACCAGCTGTGTTATATGGGTTGGAGACGGTGGCACTGACCAGAAAGCAGGAGACAGAGCTGGAGGTAGCAGAGTTAAAGATGTTAAGATTTCCACTGGGTGTGATGAGGATGGACAGGATTAGAAATTAGGTCATTAGAGGGTCAGCTCAAGTTGGACAGTTGGGAGACAAAGTCAGAGAGGCGAGATTGTGTTGGTTTGGACATGTGCAGAGAAGAGATGAGGGGTATATTGGGAGAAGGATGCTAAGGATAGAGCTGCCAGGGAAGAGAAAAAGGCCTAAGAGAAGGTTTATGGATGTGGTGAGAGAGGAGATGCAGGTGATGGGTGTGACAGAACAAAATGGAGAGAACTGAAAAATATGGAAGAAGATGATCCGCTGTGGTAACCCCTACTAAAAAAACATCTGGGTGATCGTCGATTCGAGACAGATGACAACGTGAAGAAAGCGGTGCACGAGTGGTTGGCGAGGATGAGACAAAACCTTTTATTCTGCTGGAATCCCGGCACTGCCAGGCAAGTGGCACAAGTGCATTGAGAAGAGTGGAGATGACATTAAGAAATGACATGATCAACCCTGGCTGGAGCACCCCTGCATTGCAGAGACCACCTACATAGGGACAATTTTCAATTGCCTAAATACAGTATGTAGGAAGAAGACTGAAGAAAAACTAACACTGACATGGGAAGCAGGGCCGTAGCGTGACAAAACGACGCCTGGTGCAGAAAAGGAAAATAAACGCTCTTATTCAATCAAAATGGATAAAACAAATTTATTGTATTCACAAAGAAAACACCAGTCAGGCTTACTCAAAATCTAATTAGCTTCAAAGGACTGTATTGGGAGGTCAGATATCAAGTTTCTTCAAAATCCTTCAATAAATACAGATTTTACGCATCAGACTTCCCCACACATAACATAAAAAATGACAATATTTTCAAAACAACGGCAGAAATACACCGAGAGCGTAGAGATACGAGTAGACAGAGGATCACTATGAGAGCGTAATGACCGGTTGGGCATCGTGGTTCTGGCGCGCACCAAGTTGTGCATTTACATATTAGAGGCATGGCAGTATAAAAGTTTTACTAATTTTCAGTGAAATTAATGCTTCTATTAATTTTTTTTCTTCTTTTTAACCCAAAACAATCACATCGTCGATTGGCGCCTGCTGCTGGTACATGGTGAGCGAGCGAGTGATGCATGCTTGCGTGCGTGAGAGAGAGAAAGAGCGAGCGGGCGTGCCCGAGAGAGAGAGTGTGCGAGCATGAGAGAGTGAGAGAGAGAGAGCAAGTGTTTGTGCGTGCCTGAGAGAGAGAGCGTTCGTGAGAGAGAGAGAGCGAGCGGCCGTGCGTGCGTGCGTGCCTGAGAGAGAGAGAGCGTGAATGCGTGAGAGAGTGAGAGCGACACAAGAGCATCTGACCTTACAGTGGCTGCACCCAGACCATTCTCGAGAGCGAGGGAGCAAGTGAGCGTTTGTGCGTGCCTGAGAGAGAGAGAGCGTGCGTGCATGCGTGCGTGAGAGAGAGAGCAAGCAAGCGTGAGTGAGAGAGAGAGAGCGTGTGTGCGTGTGAGAGAGAGCGTGCGTGCGTGCGTGAGAGAGAGAGAGAGCGTGCGTGCCTAAGAGATAGAGAGCGTGCGTGCGTGTGAGAGAGAGCGCGTAGACTTGCTGATGTTTGCAGGCAGCTGGGAGAGGCGACCCCTAGCGGGGTGTTTGGCTGACACCCGGGGGCCGATGGTAGTGGTCGCTCCTGCTGAGCGCTGGAGTGGAGCGTGAGTGACCGGGAGAAGGTTGGCTCGCCTCAGCGAAGGCACCGGGAGTCGGGGATTTGGAGTGGAACCCCAGCGTGAGCGTCCGAGCCATTGGGAGAAGCCAAGTCTCGGTCTGGCAGATGGATGAATGAAGCCAGGGTTCGGGAAGCCACCAGACCAGCCAAGTAGAGAAGGTCAGCTGCAGGTAGGGTGACTCCCCTGGTGCATAGCCTGGATGGTAGAAAGCAGGGGAGTCGCCAGCAGAAAGAAAGCACCGAGCTTTGTTTTTAAAAGGACCGCTTCCAGCCTTTGTTTTAACCTTTCTCAGCTCACAACCTGCCTTAGTGAAATTAAAACCTGGATGGAGCAGAACTCTTTAAAATTAAATTGGAACAAAACTGAACTCCTGCAAATTGGGACTAAAATGCAACTTAATAAAATGAGCTCCTTCCCAGTCCATCTTGGCGGTGATCTCATCAGACCTGCCTCTACTGCAAAGAATCTTGGTGTCATTTTTGATTCCTCCCTTTCTTATTCCACCCACATAAATCACATTAAGAAACTTTCTTACTTTCACCTCCGTAACATATCCTGTGTTCGCTCCTTCCTCTCCTTTTCTAATGCTGAGAAACTTGTCCATGCTTTTATCACATCCTGCATCGATTATTGTAATTCCCTACTGGCAGGTGCCCCTTCTAATCTTAGATCACAGCGCCAGCTTATTCAAAACTCGGCTGCAAGAGTCCTCACTCGAACCAGCAGCAGCGAGCACATTACACCCATCCTGCTCCATCTTCACTGGCTCCCTGTGTCTTACAGAATCGAATATAAAATCCTACTAATAACCTACAAAGCCTTAAACGACCTCGCGCCAAACTACATCAGTGACCTTCTCCATCACTAAGTGCCTGTCTGCCCACTAAGGTCCTCCAATTCTGGGAATCTTGTTGTGCCCCACACTAACCTACACTCCATGGGTGACAGCAGGGCCTTCAGCTGTATAGCGAGTGCCCAGACTCTGGAATGACCTACCGAAATTAATCAGGTCAGCTGACTCCATGAATTCTTTTAAAAAACAACTCAAAACTCATCTGTTCAGGAAGGCTTTTAGCTCTACTTGACTTCATTCCCCTTCTCTCAGTTTACCTCCATGTCAAGATGCTCATGTAACCTGTGTGTGTGTGTGTGCTGGACCATCAATTATGTTGTCTGTTAGGCTTTTTCTCTGAATTTACTGTCTTAATCTTCTTTATTTATTTATTTGGTTTGTACAATGCTATATACTGTATACCCTGCCGTTCTTTCTTATATTCTGTAAGTGCCTTGAGCATGGGAAAGGCGCTATATAAATAAAATGTATTATTATTATTATTATTATTATTATTATTAACCTCGCTTTTTTAAAGGAATTATTTATTGGTTTTTAACCTCTACATTTTCCACTTGTGTTTAATGGATTATTTATTTAGTAACATTATGAACACTTCACTATTTATTTGGACACTCTTTTTGGTTTGTTTTTAAACAAAAGCACTTTGCACATTTTGCACCATCCCCTTGTTTCGTTGTTGATGTCTTCAATGTCCAGCTCATCCAGTTACATTACCGACAGTGTTGGGTTTCGAGAGCTCCCCATAAGCCAGATGGGAGCATGGAGCAGCATTGTCACACTGGGCAGTTACATATAAGCATTGATTTGTTATTTGAAAGAATGCAACGATAAAACTAGTCCACTTTATGAAGCTGATTCATCCACTATGGGTTAATAATCAAGAATAACAACATGTATTTATATAGCACATTTTCATATAAATAATGTAGCTCAAAGTGCTTTACATGATGAAGAAAGTAAGAAAAGAAAAAATAAATAAGTATTAAAAAAGACAAAACTCATTAACATAGAATAAAAGTAAGGTCCGATGGCCAGGGAGGACAGAAGAAACAAAAAAAACTCCAGACGGCTGGAGAAAAAATAAAATCTGCAGGGGGTCCAGGCCATGAGACCACCCAGCCCCCTCTGGGCATTCTACCTAACTTCAATGATCAGTCTTCATTGTATTTAGGGTTCTCATGGAAGGACTTGATGATGATGGTCATGTGGACTTCTGACCTTTAATCCATCAATGTAGTGACATCATGGTGCTTTGATTAGGTGGTGGTGGCGCAGGTCGCGACCACAGAAAAACAAGAAAAAGAAACAGAAGAGAGAGTAGGAGTTAGTATGGATTTCGGACATTCATTTCATACACGAATGTACTCAAAGTGTTTTATAAGATCTCAAGGAAATGAAATTAGGCCAAGAATAATAACGAATTAGGAATAAAAAGCAAACCAATACAAGCTTACATAACATAGACATTTAGGTGGTCCAATGGAACAGGAGGAGGAGGAGTTTGGGAGCTGATTACCACCACACGGCGGACCACCCGGATTGAGATGTGCAGCCATGCAACGGGTGACCCCTCAGCACCACACTGAAGAGTGTGAGGTTTTTCTACAGTTGCAAGTTTTCATGACAGGCTTGACAAAAAATATATTTTGGGGCCGTCCCCATTCACTTAAAGGAAAGAACAAAAGCAATGGCTCAAATGCAGGAAAACAGAACAAAACAGTTGCAAGAAAATAATGTGGGCTTGACAAAATAAAGGTGACCTTCGTCTATGATCCTAAGGAGCTCCTTCACACTGGTTGCTCTGTCATGAAGTGACAGTCACTCTTTTATGGCCCAGGGACCGGAAGGGGCGGAGTCAGTTGCCCTTACTGGGCAGTGGAGGAAAAAGGAAGACAAGACAGTGAGCAGCAGCGCCCCCTCTCAGTCCAGGGTGGAAATACTCACCTGGGAGGAACTCAGAAGGTAACCCTCTGACACTCTAGAGTGACAATATACAATTAGTAGAAGAGTGGAGTCTGAATAAGAAGCCGGGTACAAGACAGTAGTTCTGGACAGGTGGGACTCACTCAGGGCCGATTTAGTGTCTGAGAGTGTCCTTGCAAGGTGGGAATGCCCCCACATAAGTCACGGATTGAGTGAGCTAACTGGGAATTGAACACAGGGCACTGGCATTAAGAGGCAGCAGTGCCAACCACTGCACTACAATTAGTCAGTTTTTCTTTTAGGAGATTCTACAGACAACACCCCCAGTGCAACTGCCTCCAGTATGTTGAAGTCAAGCTATGGAAGTTCACATCCAGCTTCTATGTGTTTTAGAATGGCTCCTCTGAATAAGATGCCAGCCTTTTCAGCCTTACCATGTTGTTTTTAAGCATTTCAATACTTCATTTAAAGTGGTTTTACTACAGGGCTGTGTCATATAAAACTGCAGCCTCATGACATTTGATATGTTAACAACTCACACACCGCCTGGAAACAATAAGCATTAATCATCCTGAGTGATGGCTACAGAAAATGACATTCATTTCTGTTTTTTTTTTTTTTGTTAAAAGTGATTTAAGATGCCTGCTAAAGATGGTATAAACTGAATCACTTGAAGTTAAAAAACATAAATCAAATAAATGGCTCATGTTCATACAAGACTTCACCTTTAGGAGTTGAGGTGTAATATCTCAGTTATCTGACTTAGCAGATCATGCACACGCATAAATCCACCCCAGACCAATTTAGAGTCATTAAATAACCTAATCAGCCTGATTTGGGGAGATGATGGAGGAAAACCAAAACCTCCATTGACATGTGGAGAACATGAACACACCACACAGAACATGACATTAAGTGAGATTCAAACCCAGCAGTGCTAACCGCTGTGCCACTGTGCTGCCTTTCTTTAACTTATACTATGTTATATGCAGTGGGTTCAGAATAGATAGATAGATAGATAGATAGATAGATAGATAGATAGATAGATA
>JANRMT010062806.1:115832573-115870067 GCA_026402145.1 Polypterus bichir lapradei | reverse complement strand
ATAGATAGATAGATAGATAGATAGATAGATAGATAGATAGATAGATAGATAGATAGATAGATAGATAGATAACCAGTCCACTACAAATCCTAAATCCTTCTCATAAGGTGGACTTTCAGACCTCCCATTGCATTTTCAAATCTAACATTTTTAATTTCTACATGTAATACTTAACATTTACTTTCATTAAAAGTCATTTGCCACAAATCTGCCTGAGCCTGTATGCTGTCCCACGTTCCTCTGTGATGATTCAATGGATTTCAGATTATCTATCAGTCCACCTAGCTTGGCATCTTCTGTAGATTTAACCAGCTTGTTATTTACATTCATATCCAAATCATTTATATGTATTTAAAATAGCAGCAGTCCCAGGATTGACTCCTGAGGGACTCCACTTCAAACATCACCCAATTCCCAAGGTTCACTCCTAGTCCAGCCCAAGGTCACAGGGAGCCTGAGACGATGTACAATCTTGTATAATGTGGCTTTATTGACTAAACAAAAATAAGAGTCCCGTTCCTCATTCATTCTCCTTACACCTTTTAACCTTCATCCACATCTCATGCTGGTGAAGAAGTGAAGATGACTACAGACTCTACATTGGCCCTGTGTGACTGTGGATGTGTGCCAGGGATGGACGGGCATCTCCTGCATGGCTCTTTTCTACGTCTGGTGTTCCTGGTATATGCTGACCCTGAAGAGGATAATGTGGCCTTAAAAATGTGATGTCCCTTAGTCATGGGTGAGCCACTCTTGTTTTTGGTCTTTTTTGTCTGAGCCTATAGGTCCTCACTATAAAACACCGTCAAACCACTGGAATCGTTTTTTTTCCCTGAACAATCTCTGAGCCCCTCTGCTGTGATCGCTGGTGTCAGATTTCACTTTGTGTGAGACAAGATGAGAATGAAGGCATTTTCACAGTGTTAATTTCCCATTTTCACATCAGAAAAGAGAATCGGGTTATGCTAGAATTGAAACGCCTGTAAAGGCGTGACCCCCCCCTCTCCACCCAGCAGACGGATGCAGACATTTTATTAAAAAAAAAAGTCTGTAATTTACATTTTTTTTTATTATGAGCAGCAGTGAGCCAGATCTACTTGAAAATGGCCAGCGGCCCTATTTGCTCTTTACGACACCACTTATGCTCTACAAATTTTTTTTAAAAAAGGGGCTAAATTGAAAACATCTCTATTTTGCTTGAAAGAATTTACTTGTAAAACCATGCAAAAGCAAAATAATGATGCTTGTAAAGTAGAGCGAGCATTTTGATCTCTTCTGCTTATCGTATCCTTAAGCGTGCAGGAATTGTGGTCTTAACTCCTTCTCAGCAGCCTCACAGCTGTTCCTCATCCCCCTCGGCAAGATAGCGAGGCATTCCGATGGAGTGTACGTGGTCCAGGCGCTTTATGGGTTACTTCTTCTGGTAGATTTGCTTTGTGATCTTCTCCAGGGACGGCCAACTCGGCTCCCAGACGGCAGTGTGCTCTTCAGGTCTGTATTGCTAATGGCTTCCCAGCTGCTAAACTGAGGTATAAATTTCAATAAATGTAACACTGCTGCATGGAGCAAAGGCTTTGCGAAGGTGTGGACAGAGCAAATGACAAACATTGAAAGTTTTGTGAAGTAGGGGATGGAATAAAAAAATGCAAAACATAAAGTATCCATTTTATGACCCCAATTGATCCTGTACCATACAAATAATAATAACAATTCTTTACATTTACACTCACCGGCTACTTTATTAGATACACCTTGCTAGTACCAGGCTGGACCCCCTTTTGCCTTCAGAGCTACCATAAGTCTTTGTGGCATAGATTCAACAAGGCGCTGGAAACATTCCTCAAGGATTTTGGTCCATATTGACATGATAGCATCACGCAGTTGCGGCAGATTTGTCGGCTGCACATTCATGATGTGAATCTCCCATTCCACCACATCCCAAAGCTGCTCTACTGGATTAAGATCTGGGGTCTCATGTATAAACGTTGTGTACGCACAAAATTGCTGCATAAGCCTGTTTCCACATTCAAATCGCGATGTATAAAACCTAAACTTGGCATAAAGCCACGCACATTTCCACGGTAGCTCATACCCTGGCGTATGCAAGTTCTGCGCTCGGTTTTGTAGACTGGCGACACCCAGCGTCAAAGCAGTGCTACTGTTCCTGTGTGGTTATCCTTTCTTTTTTAGATCCACTAATCCCTGACGCGGCTTTATAAATACAGTACACTGAAATTAACCGCATATTGTTTATTAGTTTAATGCATCTGATTGTAATTAACCTGTAACAATATAATGGTCCACAGAATGGTCAAAGTATTCTAAATACCATAGCTGCTTTAGCGTTGTTACTCTCACTGCACCTTCCTCTTCTTTCAGCTGCTCCTGTTAGGGGTTGCCACAGCAGATCATCTTTTTCCATATTATTCTCACTACACCACTCGGAGTATTTATATCACTGCATCTGAGTGGGGAATCACAGCTCTACAGCAGCTGACTGGAAAGAGAATCATCGGTATACAGCATCAAGCCTCAGCCATGCTGTCTATTGAACTGCTCTCAAACGGCAAACGCTTCAGAGCCTTTCCTGTATGGAACTCGCGGTTCAGAAACAGTTTCATCCCAAGAACTATAAACGCACTAAATCACTCCATCAAGTGCTCCTTGTAGAACTGTTTGTACTTATAAGTACAATCACCTCACTGTAAACTTGCGATACAGTTATAATATTGCACAGCCTGAGCCACTTTATAAAGCACGTATTTACATATGATGACGATATCATTTTTAAGATGACATGCAGCAAAATATGTTGATTATATTATACAGATAAAACTTTAACATCATTTAAATAATCTATATTGTTAATAATTAAACATGTGAGGACACAGTGCCGCAGTGCTAACAAGGAGCTGGCTCTCCGTTCATGGATTGTTCCGACCTCGCGCTGTATTCTTGCTAGGGCTGGCATGACACTGAAAGGATAGATTGATAGAATAATTAAACATTTACTACGAAGATATTTCAATGTTCCTTAAACGTTTTGAAGAAATGGAGTTCTAAGCTTACAGATGGCTTAACGTCTATTACAGAGCCGATTGTGTTGCGATTGGGTATTTGGAGAAAGAAAAGTAAGGACAAGAATTGGGGGTTAGTACGTTTGAAAGAGACAGGACAGCTGTAATCATTGAAGGTTGAGCACGGTGCAGCAAGCATCTTGCATGAGGCAAGAACAATCTCTGGACGAGGTGCCAGCTCGTCACTATCACTGCGCCACTGTGTTCCCATGTTTAATAACATGCTTTAATTTCTATTATTATGAAAATGATATCAAGTATAGCTCTCAGTATTTAAATTATTCAGAGAGCTGTATTATCACGAATGTAATGGGTTCTGTGTTCTGTCAGAGGAAGAGAAAGCCCGTTTAAGAAGCACGTAGTGATTCACACGCACAGAGCACATAGAAGATCAAATACAAAACAAAGCATTTAACGTGCTACTTTAGTTATGAAGGGATTTGAGAAACTAGTAAATTAAACGATTTTAAGATGAAGTTTATGATGTTCTACTTTATTAATTGATTAAAGTGGAAATTTTGAGATTAAAGTTGACATTTCAAGCTTTTTTCCCACTGTGTGCCTATTATTTTTTTCTTTTCTCTGTACCCTAATAAGCTTTCATATGACACAGACGGTGGGCTACGACTTGCCTTTTCACGGCGACTTTAATATCTGACAACTTCTTTTTTATTTCGGGCACTGCGACTTTGTGAACTTAAGCTTTCGAGTTTCTCCGACACTCTATGTCACTCGATCAACTTCCTTTTGTTGTTTATACCACTGTTTAAACCAACAAATAGTACGTTTTTCTTTGCCTCCACTTGGTATTCAATGAAATTCTTCTATTTCCTCCTGTGCTTTTGCCATTGCCTTTTCACAGAACGCTGAGCTTAAGGGCTATTTATATTGATTTGCACATTCAAAGAGGCGTAAGTTTGGGAGTGGCCTCAGCCAGTGCACGTGCGTTACTTTTCACCCTCACTGGAATTTATGTAGCAGAAGAACGTGGAAGCTGGCGAATGCACAGATTTATGCATCTGGATTTTTTGTGCTTACGAACATTTCCACTTTTCTCCATATGCCATGTTATAGTGTGAATTCTTCGCACGCCGTTATGCATGAGGCCCCTGATGACTGTGGAGGCCATTTGAGTCCAGTGAACTCATTGTCATCTTCAGGAAACCAGTCTGAGATGATCTGAGCTTTGTGACATCCTGCTGAAAGTGGCCATCAGAAGATGGGCACACTACGGTCATAAACGGATGGACATGGTCAGTAACAAAACTCAGGTAGGCTGTGGCATTTAAACAATGTTAAGTTGGTATTAAGGGGCCCAAAGTGTGCCAAGAAAATATCCAACACCATCACACCACCACCAGCATCCTGAACTGTTGATACAAGACAAGATGGATCCCTGCTTTCATGGTATTGATGCCAAATTCTAACCTTATCATCTGAATGCCACAGCAGAAATTGAGACTCATCAGACCAAGCAACCTTTTTACAGTCTTCTGTTGTCCAATTTTGGTGAGCCTGTGTGAATTGAAGCCTCAGTTGCCTGTTCTTAGCTGACTGGAGAGACTGGTGGGGTCTCCTGCTGTTGTAGCCCATCTGCTTCAAGGTTCGACATGTTATGTGTTCAGAGATGCTCTTCTGCATACCTCGGTGGTAACAAGTGTTTATTTGAGTTACTGTTGCTGTTCTATCAGCTCAGACCAGTCTGACCATTCTCCTCTGACCTCTCAGGCATCAACAAGACATTGAACTGCCACTCACTGGATATTTTCCCTTTTTCGGACCATTCTCTGTAAATCCTAGAGATGGCTGTGTGTGAAAATCCCAGCAAATCAGCAGTTTCTGAAATACTCAGAGCAGCCCGTGTGGCACCAACAACCATGCCAGCGTGTTTAAAGTCACTTCAGTCACCTTTCTTCCCCATTCAGTTGAACTTCAGCAGGTCTTGTTGAATTTCCACAGGCCAAAATGCATTGATTTTCTGCCTTGTGATTGGTTGATTAGATATCTGCATTAACAAGAAGTTGTACCTAATAAAATGGCCAGTGAGTGTTATGTAGCACTTTTTCTTACTGCTCATACTGCTTCAGTGAATGGGGAGCCACTTCAACCACCATTGAAGTGTAACATCCACTTGGATGATGCAACGGCAGCCATTTTTGTGCCAGGACTCTCACCATGAATAGCTATTAGGTGGTGAAGTGGTGAGAGATAGCCAATTAGAAACTCAGGATATTTAGTGGGCCAGAATGACTAGGCCGTGATGGGTAATTTAGCCAGGACATTGGGATACTCCCTACTCTTTACAAAGGATGCCCCAGGATCTTTTATGACTATAGAGAGTCAGGACCTCGGTTTTTACGTCTCATGCAAAGGGCGGCACCATTTTTACAGCACGGTGTCCCCGTCACTACACTGGGGCATTGGAATCCACACATAGACCACAGGGTAAGCATCCCCTGCTGGCCTCACCAACACCTCTTCCAAACTTTTCTGAAATGGTCTCCTATCCAAATACTAGCCTGGCCCAAACAAGCTTAGCTTCTGACCCGTTCTAAAGTGCATGTGGTATGGCTACTGGATTGGGGACAAGGCAGGAAATAGAGCTGGACAGGATGGGAGACACATAAGGTATGTAGATTGGAAGGGGCACTCACCCACTCTGAATAACTACAAAGAGGTCCAGATAGGGGGACCACAATAATTTATTAATGCAAAGTTAAAGACAGAAAGGGAGCCCTAGGTTCTCTTTGAACATGTGTCTGTGAAGTTACTGTTACCACAGACATCAGGAATTTTACCATTGGATTCTCATGGGATAAGACACAGACGTGGACAAATGTATTGATACCCTTACATCTCATTATAAAAATTCTGTATGCCTCCTGAAATGTGATTCTTACCAACACAATTCAAACGGTAATCTGGAGTGTTGCATTGTATGAAGCAGAGACATGGACAATGAGGAAAAGGAATATACATAAACTGCTCAAAGAAAAATTAAAGGAACACTTTGAAAACACAGGATGGAAATGAAAAAGATCAACCTACAGAGGGCTGAATTCAAAGACACCCCGAAAATCAAAGGGAAAAAATGATGCGGCAGGCAGGAAGGCGAGGCCATTTGGCCGAAATTTCATTGCAGCAACTCCAAATCGTACTCAGTAGTTTGTATGCCCCCATGTGCTTGTATGCATGCCTGACAATGTCTTAATAAGATGACTGATGGTGTCCTGGGGGATCTCCTCCCAGATCTGGACGAGGGCATCACTGAGCTCCTGGATGATCTAAGGCCTCGGATGGACCGAAGCATAATGTCCCACCCAGAGGTGTTCTACTGAATTGAGGTCAGGCGAGTGAGCGTGGGGGTTGGGGGACAGTCAATGGTATCAATTCCTTCATCTTCTCACCACATGAGGCCGGGCATTGTCATGCACCAGGAGGAACCCAGGAGCCACTGTACCAGAATAGGGTCTGACGATGGGTCCAAGGATTTCATCCCGATAGCTAATGGCAGTCAAGGTGCCATTATCTAGCCTGTAGAGGTCTGTGTGTCCCTCCATGGATATGTCTACCCAGACCATCACTGACCCACCACCAAACCAGTCATGCTGAACGATGTTACAGGCAGCATAACGTTCTCCACGGCTTCTCCAGACCCTCTCACCTCTGTCACATGTGTTCAGGGTGAACCTGCTCTCATCTGTGAAAAGCACAGGGTGCCAGTGGTGGACCTGCCAATTCTGGTATTCTATGGCAAATGCCAATCAAACTCCATGGTGTCCACTAGAGGATGTCGGGCCCTCAGGCCACCCTCATGAAGTCTGTTTCTGATTGTTTGGTCAGAGACATTCACACCAGTGGCCTGCCTGCCTGCTGGAGATCATTTTGTAGGCTCTGGCAGTGCTCACCCTGTTCCTCCTTTTCCCAAAGGAGCAGATACCGGTCAGTCCTGCTGATGGGTTAAGGACCTTCTACGAGGGGCCCTGTCCAGCTCTCCTAGAGGAACTGCCTGTTTGTCTCCTGTAATCTCCCCCATGCCCTGGAGACTGTGCTGGGAGACACAGCAAACCTTCTGGCAATGGCACTTATTGATGTGCCATCCTGGAGAAATTGGACTACCTGTGCCACCTCTGTAGGGTCCAGGTATCCACTCATGCTACCAGTAGTGACGCTGACCGTAGCCAAATGCAAAACGAGTGACAAAACAGATGAGAAGGGAAAAATGTCAGTAGCCTCCCTCCAGCTGTTAAATCATTCATTCCTGTTCTGGGGGTCGTCTCATTGTTGCCCCTCTAGTGCACCAAAGCAGCTGAAGCTGATGAACAAGCCTACAATGCTACTTAACTGACCAGATCAATAGCCCAGAAGTTTCATTGACTTGATGAAAAAGATGGAAGATTGACAATGGCAAAGGATGGAAAAGATGTCTTGGATGGATAAATGATCTAATGAAAAAGTGCTGTAAAGCATTGGTAAAGAAGAGAGCATGTTGGATACAGTGGGGATTGAGTAGTAAGACGAGAGCGATTGCTGAAAATAGTGCTGGATGGGAAACTGGAGGGAAAGACCAAGGCAGGACCACCTTAAATTATCTGAAAGATAGTAAATCATAGCATCATAGCAAGAACTGAAAAGAAGAGCAGAAGACAGTAAATGATGGAGAAACTAGCAATTGAAAGACCTGCCCTACAGCAGCTAACTAAAGAAGAAGAGCTAAAATGCTAAGGGTTGTGTCTGTCACATGACTGCTCGCAAACCAATGGGGCTAGAACCTTCAACTTTATCTTAGTGGAAAGCTTTTACCTTGATATGTGCTGGTGCTGGGTAGCGGCAACATTCGCAAAGTTCTTGAGGTTTGTGTCTTTCTTATGGCACACGTCTTGAGAGGGTGACATGGCAGAAAGGAAGAGGACAGCAGAGGCAGTGTGTGAGCATGAAGCACTTTGCTGACACCAGGAAGATGATGAAGAAGAACAGCAGGTCCATTTGCCGAGGGTCAAGTCCTGTATACAGAATGTACTGCAACAAAGACAGACAAATGCCATGCAAACTGCCCTCAGCTCATGTCCTTACAGCAAAGTGATTGTTCAGCCCTACATACCATAATGGCCCAAAACCATGAGGTGCTTCAGTGACAAAAAACAAGAAACAATAAGAAGAAAAGACACTGCGGTACATAGCAAATGTGTTGGTCTCCTTGCAACTCATTGATAAAGTGCTGTATGCCCCCTGAAGAGTGATGAAGTGAAAATCCATTGTCCTCTGTGTCCCTGCATGCCTTTGATATGTCATCAACTGTGACAAGAGTTCATGTGTTGCTTTTCTACAAAGACCTTCTAAAAAGACCTGAACACATTTGTTGGGACCCCTAGAAAAGGTCCTAATAATTTGATTTGAGTTTCTTCAATTCATATCACACACGTTTAAAATTTTGCAGTCAGTCATTCAGCTGATTTAAATGGAAACAAGTCATCACTCAGCTGTTTGGTGTCATCATGTGTCCCACGCTGACCATGGACCAGAGAAAGTGAAGGAGAGAGTTGAGTGAGGAGATCATAAAGAAAATGAAAGACAAACATTGACCAGAGTTCTGCTTGGTCCAAATGGGCTCCTACTTCTGGTGCTGCCATTGTTTAAATAGCATATGGGAAGGAAGTGGTGGGCTCTCCGTCAGTGTATTAGAACTGGACAATGAAACAAGACCTGCGGGTCATCCTCTCTGTTCAGTGAAGAAGAGAGAAGAGGTGGTTAGAGATGACTTTCGCTCCTGCCCTGTGATCGGTGTTTTTATTTCAGATGGGCCATTAAATGTTTGCATGTCACACCAGGAAATTCCTAGTGCAAGGTAAGAATCAGCCCTCGAGGAAGTGCTGGATTTAATTACTTTAATTATCTCTCTATTATAAAAAAAAAAATCCTGGGAGAGAATGACAAGGAGACGAGACGTGATCTTCACGTTAAGATCACAGAAAACACTTAAAAGAACCGTGAGATGAAATAGATTGGCCACGGAGCATCTCACAGGGACATTAAACATGAGACTTTGTACCAAGAGATTGACCCAGGAACATCGCGCGGGGACGTAGAACATGAGATCCTTGCAAGAAACACCCTACTTACAACCAATATCAAATAAGACCATAGGCAGCAAAACACTCAATCGTGTAAAGGAGGCTTTGAGCACACACAGATCCAGGGCTCTCAGCGCATATAAAGCGTATAAGGACAATACGTTATAAATGAAACGTCGACGACTAAGCAAAGAAGAAAGCAGTGCAGAGAAAAGAGACTCAAAAGCGTTAGAGAGAAAAAAAATGCAAAAAAGAAAAAGAATAATCTAGGTGCAAATTCAGAAAATAAGGAAAGTAATAATCATCCCGGAACAAGTGGAACTGAAAAAAAAGCACGTCCAATCGGGCACAGAATTAAAAGACAAAGTAGAACTTCAGAAAGACATTCACAAACGTTGGCGTTAGAGATTATGAAAGCAGGGGAATTCGAAAGGCTCAAAAAACAGTTGGCGCAATACAAATGCAGAGAAAGTTAAAGAATATTAAAGCAGGAAAATTAGAAAGTATCAAAAAAAAGAAAGTAAAGATCGCAGTAGTGCAAACAAATGGAAATTATTACTCGAAAAAGGCAAAATAATCACCACGGACCAGGTGTAATTGAAAAAAAAGCAGGACAAAGCGAGGTCAGAAATAAAAGATAAAGAGTACAAAAAAAAGTAAAACGTCATAAAGGGATTCAAAAACAAGAGGGCCAAAAACATGCAGAGCAGGTTAGAGATAATGAAAACAGTGAAATTCAAAAGACTCAAAAAAAACGTAGGCGCGTTACACAAGCAGAGCAATATACATGATATGCCAAAAAAAAGAAAGTAAAGATCGCATTAGCCAAACAAAGAGAAATTGTTACTTGTAGAAATAACGAAAAGATGAATAGAGATCGAACATATGGACATAGGTGATATGTCAGAAGTATATAAATATTGTAAGGCTCTGAAGTTTAAGACAAGAGAATTTCAGAAACGGAGTTTACCTCACATGCATTTATTGGTTACTTTGCCAAAAAAAATTATTAACTGGTGATGATGAAGATCGTTTTGTCTGTGCTGAAATTCCAAACAGAGAAAGCTATCCTGAATTATGGTACAAAGTCATTAAACACATGTCTCACGGACCTCATTAAAAAAATTCAGTATGTTGGGACTCGAAAGATTCCAAATATTGTTTTTAACGAAGTTCTGAAATAAAAGTGAAACTAATGAAATAGCAACAATTCAAAGAATAAAAAACTCTTAAAAGTGTTTATCCAGAAAACCAAACACGGGGGTTGGCAAGCGAAGCGAGCAGGGGGTGAAGCCCCCTAGTATATATATATATACATATATATATAGTGTGGCGAGGCCAGAGTGTGGAAGGACCGGAAGAGAGAGTATTTGTGGGACAGTGTCTCCCCCAGGCTGATAGAAGGCAGCCCCCTTGGTTTTCAGTGGGGCCACGGGCTATGAGCACTGGAACTCAACCCTCTCAGTACCCGTGGCCAGGACCTTTCCAGGGCCTTATTTGGTCACGCTTCCACCACACCCGGAAGTGTGGCCGGAAGAAGCTTGTTAAAAAAGGTGCCGCCTCACTCCATAAGGGGGTCAGAGTCGGGAGGAGAGGATAAAGCCTGAGGAGGAGCGGAGGGAGAAGGACTAGCAGCAAGAAGGGACTGAATGGTATTGGTGTGTTGTGTTGACTGGCATTTTGGGCACATCAATGCTGTAAATAACCATGTGTAGTGTGGCAAAACCTTTCTCCTGCCTGGTCTGTGTCCCCAACAGGCAGACACCGATGGTTTACAACCCAACACATGTTTATTTACCATATTTACAAGTACCAAAGCACTCACAACCCAGTGCTCCCGCATCAATCACCCTTAGTCCAGGCCTTCCTCAATAATGCCTCTTCTCCTAACTGCCTCCACTCCTCTCATCCAGGCTTCATCCTCTTCCACCCGACTCCAGCTAACGAATGGAGCAAGGCGGCCCCTTTTTATGTTCACCCGGACATGCTCCAAGTGTCTCCCGATAAACTTCCGCCAGCACTTCCTGGTGTGGCGGAAGTGCCGGCTGAGCACCAGGTGTCCCTGGCATTCCTTCCCCCAGCACCTCCAGGTGTGGCTTAAGTGCTGATGTTCAGGGCTTCTCAGGCATCTGGGTGCCCCCTGGCGGTGACCACGGGCCCATATAGGGTTGAGCTTCCATGCTCTGTTCCCGTGGTCCCCATACCAACCAAGGCGGCTGCCCTCTCGTGGTCTGGAGGAGGCATAGTCCCTCTTCCGGTCCTTCCGGGCATCCCGGCTGGGTACCACCCCAGCCACTCACCACAATATATATATATACTATACACCACAATATATAATATACTCTTTATATATAAAATCCTAAGCCTATAAGTGCAACGATTTTATGTGACTTTTTATGTCACGTTTTTTGTCATGCTTTAAATCAGGCTTATTTTAAAATCTACAAATATATTTGGTATAATTCTTTTCAGAATTTATCAAACATTAATGTGATGTTGTTAAATTTTCAGGTTCTTATTCCATTTTTAAAATATAAACCAAAAAATATCAATAACTCACATCCCGCAAGACAAAACTTTGTGCCAACAGATTTAACCATGCCCAGGGATGGAAATAAAAGACAAAGAGTAGATGACAAAGACAGCTGCTGTACATGCTTTTAAATGTTTGAAGCTCAGCGCGAGATGTAGATCATGAGACACGGCAGCAGCAGCAAGCCAGCAGCTGACTGAGCAAAGAGGAGGTAAAAAAAACTGCATATGTTTCCCATTTTATCACCGTTTAAGAGGGGGTTTCTGAGGAGAGACCGCATCTCCTTGGAGTGCTGTCAGCCCCCCTCTTCACAACACAAGCAGCAAACATGCGAAGTGGCTGGCGCGTAGCGCAGGGAAGGGAGGTTGGCGAGCGAAGTGAGCAGGGGGTAACCCCCCTAGCACCATGTTTCCCCGAAAATAAGACCTACTCCTAAAATAAGCCCTAGCATGATTTTCAGGCTGCTCTGTAATATAAGCCCTACCACAAAAATAAGCTCTAGTCAAGATCATCAGCTGAAAAGTAAGGCGCCTAAGGGCAGGTTTATACTGCACGCAACGCGTGTGCCCGAAAATACATTAAATTCCGAGGACACCTTGCCACAATATCTCTGAAAAGGATGTTTAATGATTAAATCCATCAATTTGGGGATGTGCCCGTTGCAGCAGCATCGGCGCAAGACAGAAACAAAATCTCTGGATGGGGCATCAGCTCATCACAAGGTGAACAGAAGCACACGCAACACTGGCGTCATTGTAGCTTAACCAAATCCCCAAACCTTCATGTCTTTGGATGGAAAACTGAGCCCACTGTGGAAACCCACCAGGAAAACATGCAAACTTCAGGCAGGGATCACAAGGGATGTGACTCCCTGCGAGACAGCAGTGCCACCGCTCTGCCACTGTGCCACCCCCATATGTGTAATTATTAACAGTATTCATTATTTAAATGAAGTTAATGACTTACCTGTAATATGTAACATACATATTTTAATGCATTTCATCATGAAAGTGATATCAAGTATAAATCTAAGAATTGTAAACATGCAGAGAGCTGGAATATCATAAATGTAACGTGATCTGTGTGGCGATGCTGCTTCCCGCTGCTGTCAGGTCAGGAGGAAGCCCCAGAAGCACATAGCAATTTAACAACTGGGTCGGTTTACGACGGCCTACTTTAATGACAAAGTAAACTATGGGATTAAACAGGACATTTCGGGTTTAAAGCTGGCATTTCCACTTTAATCACAAAATAACCATTATGTCCTTATTTTTTTTCTCTGTGGCTCAAATATGCCGCAATACATTCTGATGGTATTGTAAAGGTACAAAAAAAAAAAAAGACGGCATAAAAGATGGTACGTGAGACTTTTAAAATGTATCTTGGCATTACTTTGGAGAGTATGTGACGCTTGAATATAAAAGCACCACAAATGCATTTGTATGTTGGTATTTTGTTTCACCACATCGAACCATTCATCAAACATCGAAGCAGGCACATCGATCCTGGAGGATCCTAAAAGCATAGCAAGAAATTCAGGCTGAAATTCAGGGTTTAAATGTGAAGAGTTATGGCGATATTCCAGAAGAAGATGAAAAGACATGTATTTGGATAAATGTATATTGTTGTACATGAATAATATATGATATCCCCTGAAAATAAGCCCTAGTGCATCTTTTGGAGGAAAAATTAATATAAGACCCGATCTTATTTTCGGGGAAACATAGGATATATATATATACAGTGGACTCTTGAATTACGAACTCAATTTGTTCGCAAGGGCTGGTTGTAACTCAAGTTGGTTGTAAGTCAAGACTATTTTTCCCATAAGAAATAATGGAAATACCCAGAATGTGCTCCGAACCTCCCACAGCAACACTTACTTAACCTTTTCATAAAAAAGGGTTGTATAATGTGCATAATTTACCAAAACACCAATAATTTTTCTAATGTTCTAACCAAAAAGTTATAAAAAGTGCCTAGCCTACCAGAAACAACAATTTTATACTGTACTCACCATTTAATTTAACATCTTTGGGCTGCAGGAAGGGAGGAGGAGGAGAATGAAACGGAAGGTGGTTATTGTTTAGAAGGAGCCTCCTTATGAAAATCTTTTCTTTGTAAAATTATCGAGATGGTGGATTTCGACATGCTGTACATACCGTATTTATTTCCCAAAAATTAGCATTAGAAAATCAGGTGTGCATCATACACGAGGAATCAACTTCTGCTTGGGCTCGCTCATCCACTCGCGCTCTCTCTCTCGCTCGCTTGCTCGCCCACTCGCTCTCTCTCTCTCGCTCGCTTGCTTGCCCACTCGCGCTCTCTCTCTCGCTCTCTCTCGCTTGCTCGCGCACTCGCACAACAGTGCTCGCTCTCTCTCTAAACGCTTCCTATACAATCACAACGCGCATCGTACACGGGGCAAAACTTTTTTCGCAATTTTCTTTGTAAAAATTAGGGTGCGCGTCTTACACAAGGGTGCATGGTACATGAGTAAATACGGTATTAGCGGGATTGGTCACATGAATACCACTCTCATATTTCCGCACAATTTCCTTCTTCGTTTCGATTGTGATCGCTTTCTTTCCTTCTCTTCCTTCCTTAGCAATTATGTGTCTTGTTTGCCATGGTCTTAGTGAATTATATATATAGATAAATCACTGCACTGACCGAAATTACGTCCACAAACACATGTATCTGGGCTCCGACTGACGCTTACGAACGCTTTCGGCTGTTTGTTTACAATCGCAGAAGTGGACACACGTGACCGCATTCGGGTCGTAACGCAAGGTCGTAAATCAAAACAAAAATTTTGGTCATAAATCAAGTTGTTCGTATGTCAGGCCGGTCGTATGTCAAGGGTCGACTGTATATATTTATATTGAAGATGCCACCTGAGCTGGACAGGCATCCCGGCAAGAGGAAAACCCAGAAGGAAGGACCGGAAAGAGTGGACGGACATCCCATTAAAAAGAGAAGATATTGCTGAGGGTTTTTTATCTCCCCAGCACGCTACATGGCAGCAGCCCTGGTTATCGGTGCCCCATGGGAAGTCAGCAAAGGCATGCCAGGAATTATAGTCCAGCAGGGCAGCCCTGCTGGGGTCTTGGGGTGCCACAAGAGGTCACTGTAGGGAAACAAGCTCCCTACTGTGATGATGGACATCCGTGTGACCCAGAAGTACTTCGATCAGGCAATCGCCCTGGCACCGGAAGTACTCCCGGGTCTGTAATAAAAGGGGCCGCACTCTCTTATCCAGGCGAGTTGGAGTTGGGTGGTAGAGAGGCAACACTTGACTGGAGGAGGGCAGTGCGGTGGTGAGATAGTTGTTGGGAGGAGAAGAAAAACTTGTGGGTTGTGCTTTCTTTACCATAACGAAGGTATTTGTAGGTTTTTTCTATTTGCCTCATAGAAACATCCTGCAATTATTCAATAAATTCAGCGTACATTTGCTATTTTAATGTAATGTCATTTGTCAAGTTTTTGTTGTGCTCTTTCGTGTCTTATATTGATGATTTATTTTTAAACCATACTTAACATTTTAGACCTCAACAGATCCTGGCATTTAATTAAGCACCCATTCCACCCTTCCCCATGCCTGAGAATTTTCAATCCTTGAATTAACAAAACGGATGGAGGGATTATACCAAGGTACCGTATCCTCATCTGATCATGAATTATTATTCCTTCTTCTATATCACGATTAATTTCTTGACCTTGATTTAGTTTCTTTGTATCTTTGAAAAGAAAAGCCTGCTCATGCTCACTTATAGGCAAGGAAATGGGAAAATGAAACACATACCTGCAGATATAATGAGTCCCAAAAATACATTTTAATAAGTGCAAAGCAAAAGCAGCAGCAGAAACTGTCCACACAGGTATGGATTAAAGTCGGAGGAGCAGTACAAAGGTGAAACGTAATTGCTCATGTGTATGCTGTGAATAAATTATTGATTCCAGCTCTGCTTGAATGACTGGCTCTCCTAGTCAAATTGTTTTTTAATCCACTTCTATGAAAACGTTCGTTACAAGATATAGCAGTAAGTATCATTTCTAGAAACACACACATACAGTATATATATATATATATATATATATATATATGTATTGAGCATAATGTATTGAAGATGAGTGGAAGAATTGCAGAGAAGTCCAGAGAAGTTTTGGGATGCCAGCCAGGCAGGTCAAATAAGGGGCAAAGCACAAGCAATTAATTAACAGAAATAATTGTAGCCTCCTCGGCTTTAAAAGCTATCGACTGGCTCTAGAATGTGGAGCTCCATTTGGGGGTTCTTTTTCCTTTTTTAAATTCCATACAATCAAGTGAAACTTAACAAAACTAAATTCAATACAAGCTTATTCTAAAATGGTATTGATTAGATCCTGCCAGGTTTTAAAAAAGTGTTAAACAGATCCTCTAAGTAAGAATTTACTTTTTTCCAGTTTCAAATAGTATATAATATCAGTTATCCACTGACTTAAAAGAGGTAGGCTAGTTTAGCAAGATAAGTCTACGTGCTAGTAGTGAAGTAAAGGCCATAACAGTTTTGTTTGTCCTTCTCCACTTTAAGCCCCTCTGTGAGCCCCTCAAACACAGCTGTTAATGGGTTAGGAGGGATTGTGACATCAAGGCTCTCTGATAGGCATTTAAAGAATTAGGTCCAGATTTTAATTTGGTGCACCCCTAAAACATGTGACCCAATGAGGCTGGAGCTCGATTGCAATGTGTGCAGGTTGGATCTTGGCCCTGGAAACATTTAGGACAATTTTAAACAAGAGAGATGTGCTCGATAAAAGATTTTAAGTTGAACAATTGTATGCTTTGTGCATATGGCGCTCGAGTGAATTCTGTGTGTGGCTGCTTTCCTCTCCTTTTCTGAGATGTTGAGTAAGAGATCCTTTTCCCACAGTACTCTGGGATCTTTAAAAGGACGGATCTGTAAAATGGTTTTATACAGTATATTATAGAAATGCTGTCTCAAGACTAATCAATATTTCTTACGGAATAGAAATAAGTGGGAGGTGAGGAAAACTGGGCAGATTTCGTTTAGCAAAGTTTCTAATTTGGAGAGAATGGAAAAATTGTGTTGATGGGAGATTACATTTGGAGTGTAATTGTTCATAGGATGCAAAGACATTATTTATATACAAATCTCTAAATAATTTAATCCCATACAATTTCCAAACATTAAAAATTTGTGTAAGTTTGAGAAGGTGGAAAACTGTGGTAATCATGTAGAGGTGCCACAGATAAAAGCTTCTCTAACTTAAAGAGCTTCCTATATATTTCCATATTCTGAGTGAATGAAGGACAATTGGATTGTTAGTATATTGATGGTAACTTGTATTTACTGGGGTACAAAACAAGGAATATAAAGAGGTACTGCAAGATTTTATTCCTGTTGCGGAGAAAGCTTGTGTGGGTTCATCTATTTGTGTCAATGTCCAGGTTTTTATAACTTGTACAGTATATTTTCCATCCAGTAATGAAATAGAAAGTTAAGTAGTTCCATGCCAACTTCTGCTTTAGGTCTTTGCAGGGTCGCCCTTTGAATGTTTGGATGTTTTGAATACCCAAATAAATGAGGTTATGATTGAATCTAATTTCTTAAATAATGTATACAGGGTGGGCAGCACGGTGGCGCAGTGGGTAGTGCTGCTGCCTTGCAGTTAGGAGACCCGGGTTCACTTCCCAGGTCCTCCCTGCGTAGAGTTTGCATGTTCCTACCCATGTCTGTGTGGGTTTCCTCCAGGTGCTCTGGTTTCCTCCCACAGTCCAAAGACATGCAGGTTAGGTAGATTGGCGATTCTAAATTGTCCCTAGTGTGTGCACACCCTGCCCAGGGTTTGCTTCCTGCCTTACACCCTTTGTTGGCTGGGATTGGCTCCAGCAGACCCCCATGACCCTGTAGTTAGGATATAGTGGGTTGGGAGATGGATGGATGGATGTATACAGGGATGGTTTGCAATAGAAAAAGAAGCTTAGGAAGGATATTTATCTTGACAGTGTTAATTCTCCTTGCTAAAGGGAGATGAAGGGTAAACCATGTATACACGTCTTTTGTTAAGATTTTTCATGCAGACAACTAAATTTTGTTGAAAAAGAGCTTTATATTTACTTGTGATATGTACCACTAAATATTTAAACTCATCTGTAAGGATAAAAGGGAACATTTCAAATCGGATGTTGTGTGCTAGAAAGTTGGAAAACGAAGACTTTTATTCAAATTAATTTCAAGTCCCGATATCTTTTGAAATTCTGCTAGTGCCGTTAGGACTGCAGGCACAGTATTTTGTGGATGTGATATATATGTTACCGGAAATGTATGAAATGCAGGCATTGTATAGAATGCCTGGCGTGTTTAGGCAAAGTATGAAATATCTGAATTATTTTAATATTATATATACTTTCCCCAAGCATTGTATGTAATACCTAGGCATTATACAGAATCATAACCTAGGCATTATACAGAATCATAAATGCTATTTAGTCAAAGTATTGTCTTATGGCATTGCATAGAATGCCTAGGGAATGCGTGACATATTAATCATTTTATACTTTGACATCCAGTTTTTGACATTCTGTACAATGCCTGCATTTTATACATTGCCGGTAACATATATACTACCATATCAACTGCATATAGTGATATTTTCTGTTCTTCTCCGATAATCACCATTATCTCAGAAGCAGTTCGAAAGTGAACAGCCAATGGCGATTGCAAATAGCAGTGGTGACAGGGGGCATCCTTGTCAAGTACCACATTCTAGTTTAAAGTAACCTGAAATAATTTTGTTAATACAAACTGAAGCTTCTGGACTAGTGTACAGTAGTTTGACCCATGCACGTATGTTCAGACCAAACGCAAATTTCTGCAATGTAGTGAATGGGTAGTCCCATTCAACCATATTGAATGCTTTTGGTCTTGTCTGTTTTGGGAGATGGACGTCTGAGACGAAACTCCACTAGCAGCAGTGTTATTTTTATCCTTTTTTTTTTACTATCATCCCAAGGTATCCTGCATTTATTTAACTGGAGGCACTTCAATTACAGCATCCAAGTATATACAAGCTTGAGTAGAAGGTAAAGGGCTCAGAAAGAAATGGAAAAGACACCTAAGGTTCATCTAAGTCTAAACAGGCCTCGAGTTCAAGTTCAAGGTATGGCTGCTAGAGACAGATTTGAAACAGATAGTCGAAAAGAATAGATCTCCTGGGACTTGACACTACAGCTTCAGCTCCAGCCAAGATCAAAAGTGGAAGAGAAACTGCAAATGAGTCGGGCCAGGAGAACACCTAGGTTCCAAAAGGTTCATTGGAGCTGAGCATGGCCTTACTATCCCAGCAGTCATCGACCCCCCGTAAGTCAGCAGCACCGACTAAAACCGGAAGAAGACTGAAACGCCCAGTCCAAGCTGAAGGAAACACAATAATTACCGCTATAACTACTGTTCTTGGGGATGACATAAAGGATATAAGGAAAGATATAAAGGACATAAATAAGACAAATTAGAAACTGCTTCAGGATATTAAAGACTAAGAGAAATATCTAAGTAATCGCTTTGAGGCAACTTTTAAAGGCATGCAAGAAAAAACTGAGGAAAAAATACAGCATAATTTGAGTAAATTTAGAGCACTTGGTGCTCAGCTTGAAGACGTTAAGTAAACGTTCACACCTAAAATTTAAATAGTTAAAAAACTGGCATCTACTACTGACGAAAAAGCAACGGCTGCAAATTCTGAATGCAAAGTGCATGGAGACAGACTAACTGCACTGGAAGATGGATACAGAAGGAATATTCATAGCTGAACTATTCTCTAAAATAATTAGATAGGACTTTAAATCAGACACCAAGATATCAGCAGCTTGACACAAAAATGGATTGAATGCCTCCAAACCTAGAAGTCTTATTGTACATTTCAACAAATTACACTCTAAATTAAATCTGATGTTACTTGTCAGGCTGAAAGAAGAGATTCGTATTTTCCCTGATTTCTCACCTTCAACAGCTGCCTCATGTGTCACATTTTACAGCATTAAACAGCACTTACACAAAGCCGAAATCAGATACAGCCTCTTGTATCCTGCTAAATTGAGAGTGGATATTCAAGGAAAGTTCTACATTTTTAGATTTCTGGATAAAGCAGAAAAAGAGCTAAGAAAATCGAACCCAACACTTTTTGAAATACTTCGTGTCCTGACAAAGCAAAGAAGATTTTACCTGCAATTTAGTCCATTCACAATAAGACTTTTGCTGTAATTGTATATTATATTCCTTCTTGGCTATTTTTTCATTTTAATTACAATTATAATTATGATTATTTTTTTCTTCTTCCCAAAGGAGACTGTTTAACATCATACCCTTGGTTTATTGTATTAGAATTGTACTGCTTCTCCATGGGTACTTTTTAACATCATTCCCTGGGTGTATTCTTTCGGGGCTGTTTAAAATTATATTCTAATTTTTAGTATTTGAACCGTATTGCCAATAGATACCTCTGCTTTAATCCTTCCACACCCTTGTTGGAGGACAGGGGTTTGTTTGAATGTGCTCTGTCTCTAGGTATTTCAGACATCATCTGAGACTTTGGTCTAGCCTTACATGGGGAGGCAAATTGGGGGACAGGTGAATGAGAGGGGAGAGAAAGAGAGCAGGCTATTTCTAATCTAGCCTTTTTACCCCACACTTGTAAGTGCCAAAACAACAATAGGCTTAATAGCAATAACTCGTGACAAAATTGGAAATTAACGTTAAAGCTGTCTTATGTAATAATTTACTACCTTAATTTAATACTACAAAATATCAAAAAAGTTCAGAAGTTCTAAGACCAAACAGTGAGCTTTGTGAGCTGGAATGTCAAAGGTCTCAATCATGAATTAAAGAGAAAGAAAGTATTCTCTCACTTAACAGGGCTAAATGCCAATATAGTATTTTTACAGGAAATTCACTTATTAAGCAAGGATCAGTTTCAGCTGCAAAGAGATTGGACTGGCCAAATATTTCACTAAAACTATACAAAGAAAACAACAGCTGTGGGAATCTTAATACATAGGAAATTTTCATTTGTAGTATCAGACATATAACCTGATTTTGAAGGGTGATATGTGATTGTTATCGGTAATTTACTTAATTGTAAAGTGATTTTGATAAATATCTATTCCCCCAATGTGGATGACATAAACTTCATCCAAAACGTATTTGCATCCATTCCTAGTGTAAACGCTCATAAAATTGTAAGAGCCAGAAACTTTTATTGTGTTTCAATTCAGATCTGGATGGGACAATAGCGTCTAACACTGCAAAACTAATTATACAGTTTGTAATTAACAATATCTTATCAGACCCATGGAGATTTCTAAATCCATACTTAAGAGCATATTCCTTCTTCTCACCAGTACATCATTGTTACTCAAGAACTGATTATTTCTTTAAAAATTACAATTGTTATCTCTGACCATGCCACTCTAATCATGGAGTTCAAATTGTTATGCCCCACATACTCATCTCTCAGGTGGCATCTTAACCCCCTGTCATTAGCCGATGAGAACTGTGCAGAATTTATATCCAAGCAAACTGATTTTTTATAGACAAATACATCCTCAGAGGTCTCTGCAGGAATACTGTGGGAAACAATTAAGACATTTTAAGGAAGGCAAATTATTTCAAATCTCTCCCACAAATATTGAACGTTTTTGGAATTGTAAACCAAGACGGTATCAGAGTTAATCAGAATAGACCAAGAACACTGCAGGTTCCCAAATGAAGCAATTTATAGGAAAAGACAGGCTTTGCAATCAGAACTCAACCTTTTGAAAACAAAAGAAACAGAAGAACTGATTGTTAAATTGCGACAATATTACCATGAACACAAAGAGAAGGCTAAAAAGATCCTAGCTCAACACATCCACAAGCAGGAAGTTCACAATGCAAAACCAATAATTACCAGTAGACACAAAGACAAAATCATTGACCATAAAAATATAATGCATACATTAAATGTGTCTCTCTATTATAAAAAAAAAACTCCTGGGAGAGAAAGGCTAGGGAAACGAGACGTGACCCTCTGAAGACGTGATCACGTGAAGATCACGGAAGACATTAAAAGACCTGTGAGATGAAATAGATTGGCCATGGAACATCTCACAGGGACATTAAACATAAGACTGTGCCAAGAGATTGACCCAGGACCATCTCGCGGGGACATAGAATATGAGATTCTTGCAAGACACGCCCTACTTACAGCCAATATCAAATGAGACCACAGGCAGCAAAACACTCAGTTGTGTAAAGGCTTTGAGCACATACAGATCCAGGGCTCTAAGCGTATATAAAGCATATAAGGACAATACGTTATAAAAGAAACATAGACAACTAAGCAAAGAAGAAAGCAGTGTGGAGAAAAGAGACTCAAAAGCGTTGGAGAGAAAAAAAATGCAAAAAAGAAAAAGAACAATCTAGGGGCAAATACAGATAATAAGGAAAGTAATAATCAACCCAGAAAAAGTGGAACTGAAAAAAAAAGCATGTCCAATCTGGTTAAGAATTAAAAGACAAAGTAGAACTTCATAAAGACGTTCAAAAACGTTGGCGCTATACACATGCAGAGCAGCTTAGAGATTATGAAAGCAGTGGAATTTGAAAGGCTCAAAAAAAGTTGTTGCGATACAAATGCAGATAAAGTTGAACAATATGAAAGCAGGAAAATTAGAAAGTATCAAAAAAAAATAAAGATCACAGTAGTGCAAACAAATGGAAATTATTACTCGAAAAAAGGGAAAATAATGACCACGGACCAGTTGTCATTGAAAAAAAAGCAGGACAAAGCGAGGTCAGAAATAAAAGACAAAGGGGGAAAAAAAAGTAAAACGTCATAAAGGGGTTCAAAAACAAGAGGGCCAAAAACATGCAGAGCAGGTTAGAGAAAATGAAAACAGTGGAATTCAAAAGACTCAAAAAAAACATAGGTGCGATACACATGCAGAGCAAGATACAGAATATGAAAGCAGAAAAAAATGAAAGCTTCAAAAAAAGAAAGTAAAGATCACATTAGCGCAAACAAAGAGAAATTATTACTCAGAGAAATAACGAAAAGGCGAATAGAGATCGAATATATGGACACAAGTGATATGTCAAAAGTATGGAAATATTGTAAGGCTTTGAAGTTTAAGTCAGAGAATTTCAAAAACGGGGTTTACCTCACATGCATTTATTGGTTACTCCGCAAAAAAAAAATTATTAACTGCTGATCATGTAAATCATTTTGTCTGTGCTGAAATTCCAAACAGAGAAACCAATTCTAAATTATGGTACAAAGTCATTAAACACATGTCTCACGGACTTCATTTCAAAGATTCAGCATGTTGGGACTCGAAAGATTCCAAATATTGTTTTTAATGAAGCTCTGAAATAAAAGTGAAACTAATGAGACAGCAACAATTCAAAGAAAAAAAAATCTTAAAAGTGTGTATCTGGAAAGCCAAACATGGAGGTCTGCGAGCGAAACCCTCTAGTGTTTAAATAAGATAAAACACAATCGGATACGCTTTTCCATGGATTAGAGATTCCACAACTAATTACTCTCAGTGCAGAGGAATTGGATAAACCTCTTACACTATCAGAATTACTAGACACTATAAACTCACTTCATATTGGGGAAGCAGCGAGCCCTCATGGCTAACCTGCCGAATGTTATAAAAAAATGTTCAATTAAGGTAGCTCCGTTTTTATTAGCAACATTTATAGGAGCTAGAGACAATAAAATTCTACCTCAGACTTTTTGCCAAGCATTAATTACTGTCTTTCCTAAGAAAAATAAGGACTTATTACAAAATGCATCATACAGACCAATCTCACTTCTTAATAATGATGTTAAGATAACCTCCAAAGTTCTAGCTAGAAGGATTGAGAAAGTGCTTCCTTTGGTAAAAATCACAAGACCAAACTGGATTTATTAAAGGCAGACACTTAGTTTGCAATCTTCAACGCCTATTTAATGCAATATATTCACCCTTACAGTCTAACAGTCCGAAGATCTTATTATCTTTGGATGCAGAAAAATATGTTAGGATTTTATTAGTATCCAGTCGGAAGAGGTGGGGTCAGTTGCCCTCGGTGGCTGGTATTGTGGGAAAGAGAAGAGATGATACCGTTAGAAACAGTGCTCCCTCTCATCCTGGTGGGGTATTGCCTACCTTAGATGAGCATAGAAGATGCATGCATGAGATTATGTATATGTATATTGTGACTGGCAAGTGTAACGTCACAGAAAATCCAGCCTAAATCTAAAAGAAGATATCCTGCAGATGCTAGTTTGGGAAAACTGCCCACCTCTAGAGAGTAGTACATCCCTTATCTGAAGGGGCTACCTTGAAAAGCAATAGGCAAGAGCAAAAGAGAATAAGAAAGAGCCTCAAAAATGCCAGCAGTACAATAAAGTTGTTTTTTTAAAGTTGGGGTTTGGCACGCTATTTGTGACACTTCAGCATAGTAAGTGGCTGCACACAGTTCCAGACTGGACAGAGTGTGAATGTGTTGGCTTTTTAATGCTGACATATCTATCACTTTAGGCACAACTGTAAACTCAGGAGTTCATTCACATCATGCTTTTGGAAGTTCTGTTCTAATGTGTGTGTGTGTGTGTACATGGTGTTAGAGGACAGGATTGGATAGCCAAGGCAGAGGGTTCCCTGCCTGGATGAGAGTCCCTCAGAATGGATGGTACCCATTGAAAGATGAGTGTGGTGGCTGGGATGGTGGGCGTTCCCTTCTCCAGAGTCACGATAATATAAGGGAAGTATTAATGGAGTTTGCTCCTGAAGGCAATGTGCTTCACCAGCGGTGTGATTGTCAGCATCACTGTGGGGTATTTCCCATGTGAACACCAGCAGAGCTTCAAGGGAGTTGTAGTACCAATGGGCTGCACTGCTGGGTTTCTCGGGTGCTGTCAGGGGAAGCTTTGGGGAGGAGACATCCCTGTTTTCAAGCTGGTTCTGCCTGGCCCGGAAGGACACCTCAACTAACCAAGTTGAAGTTGAGAGAGGAGAATGACAATGTTTACCTGGAGAGGAGTGAATGAGGAAAAATATACAAATATTTTGTGAAGAAGCCTGTAGTGAAGGTACTTTATCAAACTTCTTCTTTTTCTTTCGGCTGCTCCCGTTAGTGGGTTGCCACAGTGGATCATCTACGTTGTTCGCATATTGACTTGGCAAAATTTTACACCGGATGCCCTTCCTGACATAACCCTCGCCATTTATCTGGGCTTGGGACCAGCACAAAGACATACACTGGTTTGTGCATCCACTGTGGCAGGGATGTACTTTATCAGACAAAAGTATTTATTTGAGCCTGGGACATGTGTCTGTGTGGTTGTGTCTGGACCTTGGAAGGTCTGAGACACTCACCAGTGGTCAAACTATACTGTATGTCTACTTTCCATGTAAATGTCTCAGTGTTGGGAGACTACTCATTGTTCTTATTCTTTTATTTAGCAATGATGTGCCTTACATCAATGTATAACTATCACAACGATCTTGTATTTATATCTACATACATATATATATTGTAGGTAACACATAGGATGGACGGGCTTCCCGACAAAAAATCGGGAAGATACCTTACCTGGATGGGAGGTCCTAATTGGACAGAAAGGCATCCGAGCCAAAAGAGGGCTTGATGTCACACCCGGACAAGGCTTTCTTAATGGATACATGGACATCATAGCCAAAAGCAAAGATGGTTCCTTACTAGGGTGGGAAAACCCAGACAAATGGACAGGCATTCTGACTGGATATGTGTGTTGCACCTTCCCTGGCTGGGATAAAAAAAAGAGGACTTGAAGGAACTGTCTCTCGTGGGGGAGGGGGGTGTATATTCCCCCAAGTTGCTAGCACCCATTTTGGAACCATCAGGGAATGCCTGAAATTGTAGTCCGGCACCGCATCCCTGCTGTGGTCTACAGGTGCTACAAGAAGGCAGTGCTGGGAGATGCACTCCCTGTTATATGTGACTTCTGTGTGACCCAGATGTACTTCCAACGGTCAACAGCCCTGGCACCGGAAGTACTCCTTGGTCCTCGATCAAAGGGACTACACTGCCTTGTCCAGGCTATTCAGAGCTGGGAGGAGGACAAGCAACACTCAACTGGAGGAGAGCAGTGCAGTGGAGAGAATAGAGGTGATTGGAAGAGAGATAACTTATGCTTTGGTACTTTTTTGGAGGTATTTGTGCAATAAACACCTATTATTTTAAACCTGGGACTGTCTTGGTGTGTTCGTGTTAGGGTACACACACACACACATAAATGCACACATACATACCTATGGATTTGGAATGGGATGTCCAAAACGCTCCAATAGGTATGATGGTCAGGTGGCCAAAAACCTTGGTCAATGTAGTGTGTATTGTAGTCTGTAATTGGTTACTTTCTTGGGGTAATTACACCAACTCTTCCTGCAAACCATCTGTTGGCAAAAGGATGTCTTGCAATTTGTAAGCATGAATGCCACACCACACCTTGGTACTGGCGCAGATGCCAGGGTACTTTCCAAGGAGAAACTCTGAACTTGAATTTCCAGTTTTTGGTATCCATGTTGACCTGGTTCAGCAAAAAGAAATATATATTATCTTATATATAAATGTCTACACGTGGAAGTGTGTGTGTCTGTCTGTCTGACCTGGAAGTGAGAGATGGAGTTGGGGTAAAGGCTACACCTCCGAGGATACACAAGCGAGACCAGCACATCAGCAAAACAAAACCTCCGAAGAGTCACTCACTTAGCCGCTAATACAGAAGCGAGGTGAGCAAATGAGCAAACGAATCCTCCTAGGAGAGAGATGCCCAGAGTATTTCCTTTCAATTAGCTGACATCTCTACATTTCATTTTTTTCTGACAGTTTCAATAGTTTCTAAGACCCATGGCTTTTTAGAGCACAGGCTTACACAGCTAGTGAAGTATAACTGCTAAACAAATCTTTGATTCATATGTTTCAGCATATACATCCTGAACCCATTTCATTTAGGGTCACAGTGTGCCAGAATCCTGGCAGTTATCAGGTTCAAAAGAGGAAGCAGCAAGGCCTTGAGCTGACAGGCCATAATCACACAATACAATACAATACAGTTTATTTTTGTATATCCCAAAATCACACAGGAAGTGCTGCAATGGGCTTTTACAGGCCCTGTCTTTTGATAGCCCCCCAGCCTTGACACATTAAGAAGACAAGAAAAAATTCCCCAAAAAAAACCCTTGTAGGGAAGAAACCTTGGGAAAGGCAGTTCAAAGAGAGACCCCTTTCCAGGTAGGTTGGGCATGCAGTGGGTGTCAAAAAGAAGGGGGTGAATACAATAAAATAAACAGAACAGAACACAAGTAATCCTCAATACAGTTAAAAATAAAAATAGTACAAGTACGGAGAAGAATTTAACAGTAGATGATATCACATAATATGATTTGGATTAGTCCTGGAGACCTCAGCCATCAAGCTGCCTCCCCCTATTGGCCATTCCACAGCTGATACAGCGCTGGGCCAGCCAATCCGATGAAAGGACTCCTCTACCTGGCAATTCCTGCGATCCTCCATCAGGGATGACTTAACCTTAGGCAGGCAAAGCAACTTGGCAGTAGGGCAGTGGGCACCAAGTGTGAAATTTGAGTACTGAAAAGAGAAACAGAATAGGTGAAGGTTAGTAACAAATTGTAACTATCATATTACTTATGTTTTAGTGCTAATGACTAACAACAGAGATGCAGTCTGCACAGTTAATCAGCAGCTCTAGTCAAGGTGTGCTAAACTGAAGTCGTGAGTCTTCAGCTGGGATTTGAAAGCTGAGACCGAAGGGACATCTCTTATAGTAGCAGGCAGACCACTCCACAGTTTAACTAAAAGCACGACCTCCCACTGTTATTTTTCTAATCCATGGAGTCATAAGCAGACCGGCATCTTGAGATCTTAAGGAATGTTCTGGTTTGTAAGTCATGATAAGTTCAGACAACTAATCTGGGCCTTGCCTTAAATGGCTTTATATGTTAAAAGGAGGAGCAATAATATGAATTATTATACAGTACCCTACATAGTGTATGACACATTTTTCCCTGATGATTTTTCCCTCATCCATCAAAGTGCCTCCCCCTATTGACCATTCCACAGCTTGGGATAGTGCTGGGCCAGCCAATCCAATGAAAGGATCCCTCTACCTGACGATTCCTGTGATCCTCTATCAGGGATGACTTTACCTTAGGCAGGCAAAACAACTTGACAGGTGGGCTGTGGCACCAAGTGCCACATTTGAGTACCAAGAAGAGAAACACACATTCATACAGTGGATTCACAAAGTAGCAAGACTGGTTCATTTTCTTCATTTTAAATGGATACATTTGTAATTTTTATCCATCAAACTACACTTAATAACCCATAATGACAAAGTGAAAATATGTCTTCAGAAAGGTTTGAATAATTATGCTAAACAAAAAACTGAAAGTATTCAGATGCTTAATTTAATATGTTGTGGAATAAAACCTTCCTCTGATTTCAAAGAAGTAAGTCATGGAATCAGATGAGAAGGCTGAACAGTTCTTAATTTGCACAAAGATATGCAAAAATGTCTCTGTCCATGGAATGACAATTCATTCCCATTTTTACTTTTCTTTACCATTAACTAATCTAATACATCATGTCATCTAACTATTAATATGCAGAATTCTATCATCTTAACCAATCAGCTACAGCCACCAGTAACTTTATATATATGTCAGTTCTTCCATTATTCTAAACATCACTTTTAATAGGGGTGTCCTATGGGTTTTCCCGTTGATCTTATCACAATAGGGGTGTTTAGGTTTCTGACTTTTTTGTGTTCGCTTTTAAGGGGGTGTTCATTACTCGTTTACTTCATTTTAACCATAGTAACTACTTTGGTGGCTCATCTAAGATGAGGCAAAAGCCTCACGTGCCTAAGCTTTAAGCCACATTTAGTTAACCCTTTAGCTACCTGTAGTCCTTTCCCTCATATTTTAATTAATTCATTATCACCACTTCATTTAAGTATATACTTGTAATAATTTGTAAAGATTACATGTTAAAGAATTTTTAGTTAAGTACTTTGTAGACGCCCCTTTAGCAGCAATTCCAGCTTTTTGTCTTCTTGGGTACGTCTGTGCAGTCTTAGTGCACCTGGATTTGGGCAGTTTTTCCATTCTTTCTGGCAGATCTTCTGATGATTCACTAGATTGGATGGGATAGAGTCCATAAACTGCCACCTTCAGGTCTCCTCACAGATGTTCAATGGGGGATAAGTCATGACTTTGGCTGGGCCAGTTGAGGACAGGCACAGAGTTGCTCTGCAGCCACTTCAGCCACTGTATGCTTCGAGTCATTGTTGTACTGAAATGTGAACCGTCATCCCAGTCTAAGGTCTCATGCATTCTGGAGCAGGTTTTCTTCATGGAGCTCTCTCCATTTGGCTGCATTCATCCATCCCTCAATCCTGACCAATCAAGTCTCCCTGTCCCTGATACTGAGAAGCATCTGCATAGTATAGATAGATAAATAGATAGATATGAAAGTCACTATATAATAGATAGATAGATAGAGGTTTATTTGCCCCCAGGGGGAAATTTGCTTTTTTTACAAGAAGCTCTATAAATAAATAAATACATACACACACACACACACGCACAAACACTATGGTCTAAACACACACACCAGAATTACTAAAAAGCAATAAAATTTAAAGGAAAGAAAACTTTTCACTTGTCAGTCCCTGTCACAGTGAGGTGCTATACAGACGTCTTGCTGTTGGTATAAAGGAGCCCCAGTAGCGTTTCTTAACATGATGCTACCACCAGCATCCTTCATCATCAAGAAGGTATTAGGCAGATGATGAACAGTGTGTGGTCTTCACCTGACATACTGTACTTCGGAGAGTTCTTCCCAAAAAGATTCTTTTTTTTTCCCTCATCAGACTAGAGAATCTTTTTCCTCATGCTGTCTGAGTCGAGGTAGGCTGTCATACGCCTTTTACTCAGGAGTGGTTTCCATCAAGCCACTTTAATTTGGAAGCCTGATCGATGGGGTGTTGCTGAGATGGTTGACCTCCCGACATGTTCTCCCTGAGGCACTGATAATGTTCCCATTGGTTTCTTGGTCATCTTCCTGACCAAGTCCCTTCTTGCCAGGTTATTCAGTTTGGCAGGATAGCAAGCTCTAAGAAGAGTCCTGGTGACTTCAAACTTCTTCCATTTCATATTTATTGAGGACAGTGTGCTCATGGGAACACTCAAAGCTTTATCCCCTTGCTCTGATCTGTGCCTCACCACAATTTGATGATGGTGGTCCACAGAGAGTTTCTTGGACTTCTTGGCTTGGTCTTTGTCCTGATATGCAGTGTGAATTGTGGGACCTTCTATACACAGGTACACATGTGCTTTTCTAAATGACGTCCAATCAATTCAGTTGGCCACAGGTGGACTTCATTCAAATTCAAGACACATCTCAAGGAGAATTAAAGCATACAGGAGGCACCTGGGCTCAATTTGGAGTATCTGACTTCCTGCAATGACAGATTTCAGTGGTTGATTTTTAATAAATTTCCAAATCTTTCAGAAAACATGCTTTCATTTTGTCATTATGGCTTATTGAGTTGTAGGTTGATGGGTAAAAAGGCAAAATGTATTTGTTTCAAATGAAATCTACAGCACAATAAAGTGTGCAGAAGGTGAAGGGGTCTGAGGACTTTCTCACTCTTTAGGCGTGTCTTTGGTGTGTCATCTGCGTGCTCCATGTGCTCCCTTTATGTTTGCCTGCAGAGCCCCGTAAATGAACGGGCTGATCTGAGGGTTGAATTGGCAGCGTATTTGCATTTCACGTCTGCTCTCCAGTTGTGCTTACTAGACTGAAGCAGTTATCATATTACTCAGAAATATGGAAGGCAATGTTTTCTAATAAACATTTGCAATTGAAGTGGAAACATCTGGTACACCAGGTAGGAAATCAATTTCTTGTTCGATAAATCAGATTCATTACTTTAACACTGAAAAACCCTACTGTTGAATTTTACAAGGTGTGAAGCACAGGCATTCATTTACAACGTGTTTCGAAACTGCTGCATATTCCTAAATGGAGGATTAGCCAGTGAAAGCTTCTGAAACAGACTGCACCGCAAAGAATTTTGAACTGAGACTTGACGTAGCTGCTGCTAGAGCTGATGAAGCCTCGTTTTAAAATATTCGCCAAGTGTTATCATAAGAAGATCTGCACATATAAAATAAAGAGCAGCACAAGATAGCACAGTATCAACAGTCAATGAATAAATCAGAAGGAGAGGTTTGGGTACAAAATGTTCACTGTGTTTCCTGCTACTCGGCCAAACAGCCGAGAAGGACCTGCGTCCATCTTTAAATCCTCTTTTTCTACATTATGTTCTGTCCATCAAAGGAATCTAGCATTCACAGTGCAAGGAAGACGACATGAACACCATGAAAATATAGCGCCTTCAGAAAGAATTCAGACCTCTTCACTTTTCACCCATTTTGTTTTCTTGCAGCCTTATGCTAAAATCATTGAAATGCACTTTGGTGTAACACCATGCCATGCTGCACTGCATTGGAAACCATAGTATTTTTGCTTGATGTTAATGACTCATGGGTGGAGTGGTGACTCTGAGGCTAGGGAACTGTGCTGGTAATCGGAAGGTTGCTGGTTCAAATCCCATAAATGCCAAAAGTGACTCTTCTCCGTTGACCCCTTTGAGCATGGCCCTTAACCTGCAATTGCTTCGTCCAGTATATGACGTTAATCTGAATCCAGCCCTGCATGTGGGCCCTCCAACCTACAGGGAAAAACCTGCAGGGGTTGGTGGCAGAATTGGCACTCCAGTCACCATAAAAAACCTCCCACTGGTTCCATACCATCTGTACTAGTGTGGTGCTGAGGTGTTACCCATCGCATGGCTGCCCTCGGGTACTAATGTGGGGATCCTGAGGTGGTTTGTCATGTGCTGTGTCAGCGCGTCCTCCTAACCTCTCTCTCTTAATGACTCATGGGTGGAGTGGTGGCTCTGAGGCTAGGGATCTGTGCCAGTTGCCGGTTCGAATCCCATAAACGCCAGAAGTGACTCTACTCCATTGGGCCCTTGAGCAAGGCACTTAGCCTGCAATTGCTTTGTCCTGGGTATGACGGTAATCTGAATCCAGCCCTGCAAGTAAGCCCTTCAACCTGCAGGGAAAAACCTGGGGGTTGGTGGCAGAATTGGCACTCCAGCCACCATTAAAACCTCACACTGGTTCCATTCCATAGTGTGGTGCTGAGGTGTCACCCATTTCATGGATGTGTAACCTGTCTCCACCGCACGCACCGTACTGCTGTGTCCTGGCCTTTGGATTCGGTTAACTCTCAAAGCTTCTGCGTTGTGATTTATATGCAACGTGCCGTACAAACCGCCATGAAAGAGTACTGCAAACACCCTTTAGTTTTTGATATTTTCTCTTTTTTATTAATGGTCTGAAATATTAAACAGAGAACATAAAAAGCTCTGTGATTCCTCCTCCTCTCACAATAACGCAATGAATACTGGGCTCTAAATTGCAACGACATACATAACCATGCATAGCTCAATACACAAATTAAAAAAAAAAATAACATACCTGAAATATTAAACAGAGAACATAAAAAGTGACGACTCAAGTTCTGTGATTCCTTCTATTAATAAAAGAAAACCACGTGGAAAGGCTGTTGAACCCTCACATTAACACATGACCGAAATTAATAGAAAAGCATTCAAAACATTTCAAAACAACAACTGTATAGAACAAAAATCATATTACAATTACTTTCATATACAAAAAAATGAACTCAAACAATTTAAAATAATTTAATTAATTTTACCATACAGAGAATAACAGCGTGCTTACCTCCTCTCACAGTAACACAACGAATACTGGGAGAGGCTCACACTGATGATGTCACATAACACAACAAACAGAGTAGGGAAATATAACAGGACCACAACAGGAAAACATACAACGCAATGAATGTTATCAGGATTTGGTGAAGCTCCAAACAACTAAACTTTTTATTTTATACACCTGTTACAGATGCACTTGGGACCTAATCTAGGGATCCAGAGTTGATTTGGCGTGTGGTGGGTGCGGCAATGCGCTGTATTAGTGTGTCCTCCTAACCTCTCTCTCTCTCTGTCTTAATGACTCATGGGTGGAGTGGCGGCTCTGAGGCTAGGGATCTGTGCCAGTTGCCAGTTCGAATCCCATAAACGACAGAAGTGACTCTACTCCATTGGGCCCTTGAGCAAGGCCCTTAGCCTGTAATTGCTCCGTCTTGGGTATGATGTTAATCAGCATCCAGCCCTGCAAGGAGATCTTCCAACTTGCTGAGAAAGCTTGAGGGTTGGCAGCAGGATTGGCACTCCAGCCACTGTAATAAAAACCTCACGCTGTTCAGTGTGGTTCTGAGGTGTCAATCTGGGTGGTTCGCTGTGTAGTGGGTGCGGCAACGAGCTGTAATCAGCACACTCCCAATATCTCTCTCCTCTTAATGACTCCCACGTATGGTCTTGGGCAGGGATAGGCAACATCGGTCCTGGAGGGTCACAATGGCTGACTCCAGGTTTTCATTCCAACCCAATTGCTCAATTAAAAACCTATCCTTGCCAATCTCGGACCTTATTTGATTTTATGGCTTATTAGTCTACAATATTAGGTATTGGGGCGGCACGGTGGCGCAGTGAAGGACAATTGGATTGTTAGTATATTGATGATAACTTGTATTTACTGGGGTACAAAACAAGGAATATAAAGAGGTACTGCAAGATTTTAGTCCTGTTGCGGAGAAAGCTTGTGTGGGTTCATCTATTTGTGTCAATGTCCAGGTTTTTATAACTTGTACAGTATATTTTCCATCCAGTAATGAAATAGAAAGTTAGGTAGTTCCATGCCAACTTCTGCTTTAGGTCTTTGCAGGGTCGCCCTTTGAATGTTTGGATGTTTTGAATCCCAAATAAATGAGGTTATGATTGAATCTAATTTCTTAAATAATGTATACAGGGTGGGCAGCACGGTGGCGCAGTGGGTAGCGCTGCTGCCTCGCAGTTAGGAGACCTGGGTTCGCTTCCTGGGTCCTCCCTGCGTGGAGTTTGCATGTTCTCCCCGTGTCTGCGTGGGTTTCCTCCGGGTGCTCCGGTTTCCTCCCACAGTCCAAAGACATGCAGGTTGGGTGGATTGGTGATTCTAAATTGGCCCTAGTGTGTGCTGGGTGTGTTTGTGTGTGTCCTGCGGTGGGTTGGCACCCTGCTTGGGATTGGATTTCTGCCTTGTGCCCTGTGTTGGCTGGGATTGGCTCAAGCAGACCCCCGTGACCCTGTGTTTGGATTCAATGGGTTGGAAAATGGATGGATATTAGGTGTTGTAGATTTATTTCTTTTCCAAGGATGTCATCCAAATGATTTGAAGCCAAAAAAGGATCATTTTCAGTCTGTAACATTTTTCTGTCAAGTGTTTTATTAAACCAAATAGCGCAGGTGACTCCACACAGGCGTAAATGGAAACAAGTCAGATGGAGAACTGTTGGAGCCTTTGTCATTTGCAACTTATTGCTAACTAGCTGTGTAAGCTGGTGCTGTAAAAAGCCTGGGCTCCTAGAAACTATTGAAATCGCCCGATAAAAAATTGAAATGCAGAGTCGACGGCTTTGTTTTGTGGACGTGCTCACCCCCCTTGTCTATCAGCGGATAAGCAAGTTTGTCTTTCCTCGGTGGTTTCACTTTGGCGACAGAGTCGCTTTCTTTCAGCTTCATGCTGTAGCCTCGTACTTCTTTTTTCTTCCGACTTGTTAACTTTGGGCCGCCTTGCCCAGATAGACAGGCACACACACTTCCACGCGTAGATGTTTATATATAAGATAAGGTGCAATTAAAAACAGGGAATGCAGTTGTTTAAGACTGAAATAAGCAATTAAGGTTGGAGTACCTTAACAAATCACATACTACTAAAATGTCACTTGAACAATAAGTGCTTCATCAGCAACAAGTGACTTCTCATTAAAAATCTACTACTCTCATTAAACAACAAATACCTGCAGCTACTACAGACTTCCAGGACCGACGCTGCCCACTCCTGGTCTTGGGAGTAGTAGATTGTTCTCTAGCTCTGGTTCTGGAATCACTTCTTCTTCTTCTTCTTTTTCTTCTTCTTCTTTCAGCTGCTCCTGTTAGGGGTTGCCACAGTGGATCATCTTCTTCCATATCTTTCTGTCCTCGTCATCTTGCTCTGTCACACTCATCACCTGCATGTCCTCTCTCACCACATCCATAAACCTTCTCTTAGGCCTTCCTCTTTTTCTCTTCCCTGGCAGCTCTATCCTTAGTACCCTTCTCTCATTATACCCCTCATCTCTCCTCTGCACATGTCCAAACCAACACAATTTCGCCTCTCTGACTTTGTCTCCCAACCGTCCAATTTGAGCTGACCCTCTAATGTACTCCTTTCTAATCCTACTAACATGTAATCTGTTATGATCCACTGCCTCAATTATGATTCAAGCCTTTTTATCATAAACTAGTGGAACACGCCGATCTAAAATAAAAGGGGTGCGAAAAAGTATGCACCGTGTCCTGGGGGATTATCAATAGAGGCTCCCATTGATGACAAAAATAAGGAGCAGTTGATATCTCTTAGGGATTCTAAATACCGTATTTACTCGTGTACCACGCGCCCTTGTGTAAGATGCACACCCTCATTTTTACAAAGAAAATCGCGAAAAAAGTTTTGCCCTGTGTACAACGCGCGTTGTGGTTGTATAGGAAGCGTTTAGAGAGAGAGAGAGCACTGTCGAGCAAGAGTGCGAGTAAGCGAGTGAGAGAGAGCGCGAGTGAGCGAGCAAGCGAGCGAGACAGAGAGAGCGCAAGTGCGCGAGCAAGCGAGCGAGAGAGAGCGCGAGTGCACGAGCGAGCCCAAGCAGAAGAAGTAAACATTACAGAATTACATTTCCTCGTGTATGACATGCACCTGATTTTCTAATGCTAATATTCGGGAAAAAATGTGCGCGTGGTACACGCGTAAATACAGTAGTTTCTCCTTTGTTTATTTCTTGCCGAAGTTATAATGCCTTTTATTAGTTCTGATGGTTTATATACAGCAAGCTGAACATTTCCATTTTGTCAACACATTCTTTTGTTTTCGGTATAAAAGCACATTGCCGATTGAACTTCCGTAAGTAGTGTTCTTCAAGCAAACCTTAAGGTAAAGATGAGAAAAACCGATGTTTGCTGATGGGTCGTGTGATGGTGCAGGTTGGCTTCACATTCCCAGTTGCTCTAGGGAAACTCTTGAACCCACCACCATCTGTCATGATGAGCTAGGCGGATGAAGACACACACACACATAGCAAGAGGGTAGGTGAAAAAGTGCCAGTGCTTTTATTAAAACAACCAATATCAAACAGTGTCCACAACAGTGCAGTGTTGAAAAGTCCATAAATAAATAAATAATCCAATAAAAATGAGTGGAGGTTAAAAAGTTCAATAAATAGAGAATTCTGTCCTTTTCAGTTCTGAGCCCTGGTGACTTCCTTTCAAAAGTGACATCTCTCCATCTTACGCTGATCAGGCCTCACAGCACGGAGAGACGTCCCTCCAACAGGTGCAGACAATCCGTTACCCCGGCCTGTGTTCCTGCCGCCAGTCTCACGAGGTGCCCTGCTCCGCTCACACCACTGCCAATACCTGGCTCCTTCCAGTAAGAGCATTCTGTCCTCCCACCGCTGCCAATCGCTGGCTCCTCCCTGCAAGACCACCCCTGAGCTTAATAGCCCTTCCTGCTACATGGTGAGTGACCCCTCATCCCCCTCCTGAGTGTCGGTCACACGCTCTTTCCTGGGGCTTACCTTACCTTCCTCCTGTCTTGCACTGGCACTCGCTCATTCCTGCTCTGTTTCTCTCAGTTCCTGTCTTTAACCACCACTCCTTTCCTTCCTTCCTGTTCTTTTGTTTTCTCCCTTTATTTTCCTCCTTCTGTCCCATGCAGACTCCTTTTATTCTTGCGCTCCTAACAGGGCACAGGTGTGAATGCACCACACCCTCCGAGGAATTATTGAGGCATCTGACTGATGCACTCACTCACAATTGCCTTCGCAATCAGCCATTCTCAGAGCAGAGTGCATTTTTGCTTTTGTCCGCGCCCAATTAAAGCCTGCACATTCAAGGCACAACTATTTATTTAAAAATCAGCCACCTTTTTCTGACCCGCTATACCACAGGCAGAAGTTGTGAGTATTTGATGACCTCCTTGGCTGTTGGTATACATTACTCTGTGGTTGTCAATTTTGCATTCTGTATTGTGGAGTACGGCTGGCATGTTGATGGGCTGTAATATTAGCCAGCTGCTCAGTGGCTCTATATTCAGGCGTACAGACACGGACAAATTTGTTGGTATCCCTCCACAGAAAAAAGAGGAACCACCCGCAATTGTCTCTGTAATGACAAAAATAATCGGCAACTATCATTGTTTATTCCATATTTAACAAAAGTCAGACGGTGCTTTAGAGTTTTGATTCAACAAAATATTTCAGATAATAACACAAATGAAAATGGCCTGGACAAAAATGACGAGACCTTTACACCTAATGTTTGGTTGCACAAACTTTAAAGTTTGCAGTCACTGCACACAAGCGATTCCTGGAGTTCTCCATGAGACTTTTGAACCTGCCCAAATGTCGTTTGGACCACTCGTCCTGAGCACACTGCTCCAGCTAGATCAGCGGGGTATTGCACAAAACCAAGATAAGGAATTAAGCTGGGA
>JANRMT010062806.1:115810863-115832473 GCA_026402145.1 Polypterus bichir lapradei | reverse complement strand
TCCTGGCTTTCTTAATTCTACTTTTGTGCAATACCCCACAGGTTTGATTGGGGTCTTCTCTACATGGCATGTTTCAGTTCATTACATAGGATTCAAATCAGGCCTCACAGAGGGCCACTTCAGAATAGTCCAATGCTTTGATCTCAGCCATTCTTGGGTGCTTTTAACTGTGTGTTTGGCTCCTTATCCAGTCAGAGGGTCCATGAGCTACCACTGAGACAAAGCTTTCTGACACTGGTCAGTACGTTTCACTCCAGAATGTTTTGAAGGCCTTCATAATTCGTTGTTCCCTGCATAGACTCAATGCACCCCTTATATATATCGGGGATATACCGTTCAACTTGTCTTGATGTCTAGAAATTTAGCTTTTTGGCATACCCCGCTATTTTTAACTCTCAAGACCCAAAAAACACACATATCTAGGCAAGGCCAGATTAAGACCTCCACAGACCCCTGAGTGAGTTAATGAATAGACGTCTTTAACCCTTAAACTGCCACATGCTTGGGGGATTAATGCACCCCTGGATGCCAAATACTTTTTTGCTGCCTTTTTTAAGGAAACATCACAATTCACCAAGAAAAAGTAAAATTTTAAAAGCGCAAATGTTTCTTTCATTCAAAGAGCATCACAATTACTGCAACACGGATCATTTTACACACTGCCAATGAACTGTAAAAACTATAAAAAAAACTTCTGGAACAATCTATTATATGTACAAGGTGCAACTGACGCCATTGATGAAATTCAGTTAACCACTGAGCCAACTGCGCTTCAACTGGATGCACGCAAGCACACAGAGGCCAATGCTGGCGCTCTCAGGCTAGTCTAGTACAGCGGCTGAATCCCAGACACAGTGATGCTGATTTGCTGGGGGGACGCCAGTGGCCATGAGCTGGCTGCTCAACGAATATACGGCATGCTGGCAAATTGCAGTGGGAACCGACTATAGCCGTTTGCCGCATTCAATGAATGTACGTTGCCGTATATACTCAGCTCTGGTGTGCCGGCAATTTGCACTGGGAACCAACTATAGCCATTTACCGCGTTCAATGAATGTACGTTGTCATATACAGGTATACTCGGCTCCGGTGTGCTGGCAAATTGCATTGGGAACCGACTATAGCCATTTGCCGCATTCAATGAATGTACATTGCCGTATATACTCAGCTCTGGTGTGCTGGCAATTTGCACTGGGAACCAACTATAGCCATTTACCGCGTTCAATGAATTTACGTTGCCATATATACTCGGCTCCGGTGTGCTGGCAAATTGCATTGGGAACCGACTACAGCTAGTTCTAGCGGTTTAAGGGTTAACAGAGAGTTGATCATCCTTTAACCAATGCACCACCTGTAAACCCATCCATTTAATGGCCGCTATTGATGGCTCAACTCAATCGTTTCATCGAGAGGGGTTGGGGTCCTCCATCATAATTTCAGCACATGGAGGACACTCAATCATTTCATCAACCGAGTCTGTCCGTATGGCCAGTCAAAGAGTTTCTGACTAAAAATAATTAGGTTGTTGCTTCACACATGCTCATATTCAGCTGATCCTGCATCTTATGGCTTCTGTATTGTCCCTGAAATTAATTAAAAATTGATCACGATTTCAGCATGTGGAGACTCAGTCGTTTCATCAAGCGAGTTTGTCCTCATGGTGATTGGGGTACACAGATGCTCAACATTTCATCCTTTCATTGAGTAGTGGAGACACATATGAGAGTTGTCCTAGTGGCAATTTCAATGTGCAGACCCTCATTCTCTTCATCAAAGCTGGGGGGGGGGCAGCATTGTTGTCACCCAGAATGTCCCTTGATCGTACATCCTTCCTTGTTTCTAAGCCAATTTAGGACCATGTTCTGTGCATGAAATTACATCCTTATGATAAAGAGTTAACCAACAGGTGTCGTCAGCAAAAATTATCAGAAGTTGAAGTAGTGTATGGCACCTCAGTCGACCCCAGGGGTTCACCCCTAATGGGATATGAGGGATCAAACTTACTCCTTTACATAAAACTTTGAAAAAATGTAGATTTGTAATATAGGCAGGTGGTGTAAGATAGAGGGTCTTTGGCCCATGCATTTTAAATAAATAAATGCACTTGCGTTTTCGGTGGGTGTAGTGTAGCAGAGTGGCGGAGCAGCTTCAGAGGCAGATGCGGGGATGCATGTGTGAGACTGACCCGATCCTTCATTAGAGCCACAATTGCTGCACCTCAGTCCAACAGGGTTTTTAAAAGAGAACCAAGGTGTGAGAAGGAGGAGAATGAAAAGAGAGACGAAACAAGAGAACCGTGAGTTAGATCATTATTGGGTGCTATTGAAAACCAGAAATAGAGGAGGCAGAGCAGTCAGGAGCTTCACGGTGGAATGAAACCCCATGAAGTGGATCGTTACCCACTGAGTTAATGGAGGAGCGGGCACCATAGATGTGGAGACCTCCTTAGGGATTTGTAAGACGCCAGGAGAGCACGTAGGAAGATGGGAGGACAGCCGACTCAGCACGAGAGGGAGCCAAGGTGGGAATCGGAAGGGAGGACAGCAGCTGCTGTTGTCTTCACCAGCTGAACAAGCCATTGGGTTAGCTGGGAATGCAGGAGAGAGGAAGTGGCGCTGAGCTCAGAAAGAAATGATATAGAAACGCAAGGACAATAACTGTTGTTTAATGGGATTATTTATGGTACAGTGGAACCTCGAGATACGAGTTTAATTCGTTCCAGCACTGAGCTTGTATAGCGAATTTCTCGTATCTAGAACAAACTTCCCCATTGAAAATAATGGAAATCCAGTTAATTCGTTCCACACCCCCAAAAATATCAACATAAAAATCAATTTTCCTAACAAATAACACTGATAAATAATATATACAAGTGGAACCTCGGTTTGCGAGTAACTTGGTTTACGAGTGTTTTGCAAGACGAGCTAAATTTTTTAATTAATTTTGACTTGATAAAACGTGCGATGTCTTGCAATACAAGTAGTATGGATACACTTTGTCTGCTGAGCGTCATGTGATCATAACTGAGCTGATGGTTCTTCTCTCTCGTGCGCGTCTCTCTTGCTCGCGCACGCGTCTCTCTCTCTCTCCTTATCTCTCTCGCTCGCCTCTCTCTCTCCTTATCTCTCTCGCTCGCGCACGCATCTCTCTCTCTCTCTCCTTATCTTTCTTTCTCGCTCGCTCTCTCTCTCTCTCTCTCTCTCTCTCCTCTTCAGGGCAATCGTCTCCTATTCTCCGTCTGAATGTCCGCGATATTTTTGCATACGCTTATACGGTGAACTGCTACAGCGAAACAATGAAATCACAAGCGCACAAACGCGTAGATCCTCACGCTATGGGAGAACAAGGAACACTGAGTGAGCTGACGGGCTGGTGAATCCCAGAGTCAAGGCGGATCGGGAAACGCGTCATGCATACCCACAGCCTGGCTCGTTACGCGAGCCAATGCTCGTATTTAGATCTGAATTTTTCGCTCATACTTTCCTCGTATCTTGAATTTCTTGTATACAGAGCCGTTCGTATCTTGAGGTTCCACTGTATTTTAACTCATGGACTGTCACTTTGATTTTAGGGATTATTTATTTATTTATGGATGATCTTTTTGCACTGCACTTTTTGAACACTCTGTCTGGTTTTAAAGAAAAGCACTGAACACTTTGCACCCACCCCTACCTGACTGCATGTGTCCTCGTTTCCTCAACTCATCCTTGGGTACATTATCGCCGGTTTCAGGTTAAAGTGGCTCGTCGATATAACGAGGGATTGTGGAGCCCACATGACTATCACAGTTGGTGTATCACTTTAAGATATTTCAAGGTTGCTGATGATGAATATAATCATATGTACCAGTGGTACAGTAAAGACATCCAAAAAGGTAAAAACTGACAAATTTCAAATATTAGCTTGTGGGGTAACATTTTAGACTATTTCAAGGGCAGTGATTACAAAAATGATGTTTTTCTTTTTTTTTTTATTACAATCGAGAATATTTAGAATTTAAACATTTAAACTGAAGCACATACACTCACCTGCCACTTCATAAGGTACACCTGTTCAACTGCTTATTAACACAAATATCTGATCAGCCAATCACATGGCAGCGGCTCCATGCATTTCGGCAGGTAGACAATGTGAAGAAGACCTGCTGAAGTCCAAACTGAGCATCAGAATGGGGAAGAAAGGTGATTGAAGTGACTTTCAATGTGGCATAGTTGTTAGTGCCAGACGGGCTGGTTTGAGCAGTTCAGAAAGTGCTGATCTGCTCGGATTTTCACACACAACCATCTCCAGGGTTTTAGAGAGAATGGTCTGAAAAAGGGAAAATATCCAGTGAGTGTCACTTCACTGTCTCGTTGATGGCAGAGATCTGAGGAGAATGGTCAGACTGGTTTGAGCTGATAGAAAGGAAGCAGTAACTCAAATAAGCACTCGTTACCACTGAGGTATGCAGAAGAGCATCTCTGAACACACAATACTTTGAATCTTGAAGCTGAACAGGCAACTGAGGCTACAATTCACACAGGCTCACCAAAATTGGACAACAGAAGATTGGAAAAACATGGCCTAGTCTGATGAGTCTCAATTTCTGTTGAGACGTTTTGATGGTAGGGTCAGAATGTAGCGTCAACAACATGAATGCATGGATCCATCCTGCCTTGTATCAACAATTCAGGCTAGTGGTGGTGGTGGTAGTGTAATGGTGTAGTGATATTTTCTTGGCACAATTTGGGCCCCTTAGTACCAACTGAGCATCTTTTAAATGCCACAGCTTGAGTATTGTTGCTGACCATTATGACCACAGTGTAGTCATCTTCTAATGGTCACCTGCAGCAGAATAACACACCATGTCACAAAGCTCAGATCATCTCAAACTAGTTTCTTGAATGTAACAAGGAGTTCACTCAAATGACCACCACAGTCAACAGATCTCAATCCAGTAGAGCATCTTTGGGATGTGGAGGAACAGGAGATTTTCATCATGGATATGCACCTGACAAATATGCAACAACTGCGTGACGCTATCAGGTCAATATGGACCAAAATCACTGAGGAATGTTTCCATTACATTACATGATGATACCTTTATGCAAGGTGACTTATAACATCTCTATAGGCTATATATCAAATTCATATATACATAAAATCTTTCTGTCTGTCTGTCCGCTTTTCACGGGAGAACTACTTAACGGATTTAGATCTTTTTTTTGTTTCTAGAATTTGCTTGAACATTTCGGTTGATTTTGTGACTTCTCTCATTGTGCTAAGTATCATAGTTCGTGTGCGCGAATCTGAGAGAAGCTCAGCAGGCCGAGGGAAGGGGCCGCAGGACCCTCTTCACTCACGCGCCAGCCTCAGAGCATACCTTACATCCGCTTAGCTAGCGAACAAGAGAACTACTTAACGGATTTAGATTTTTTTTTTTCTGGAATTTGCTTGAACATTTCGGTTGATTTTGTGACTTCTCTCATTGTGCTAAGTATCATAGTTTGTGTGCGCGAATCTGAGAGAAGCTCAGCAGGCCGAGGGAAGGGGCCGCAGGACCCTCTTCACTCACGCGCCAGCCTCAGAGCATACCTTACATCCGCTTAGCTAGCGAACAAGAGAACTACTTAACGGATTTAGATTTTTTTTTTTCTCGAATTTGCTTGAACATTCCGGTTGATTCATAGTTTACTTACAGGAGTGATATATTCCAAGACAGACGCTGCAAGCCGAGGGGAGGGGAAGCATGATGTCAGGAGTGGGGCCCTCCTCACTGATGCGCCAGCCTCTGTTCGAGCCGGTGTACTTCTGCGTTTTGGAGTGTACCTTGCCTCCGCTTTTTGTTTATTCATTTTTACAGTTTGTCCTCTTTCACTACTACGCGGGCGGAGCCGCAGGGGACGGCTAGTCTATGATACAATTAGTTCCATTTCTTTTCTTTTTCTAATTTGGAGGACAGGCAGGTCAAGTGACTTGCTCAGGGTCACACAGTGTCAGCAGCAGCAATTGAACCCACAACATCAGTGTTTGAAGTCCAAAACCTTAACCACCACACCACACCACACTACCTACCACTTTCCAGCACCTTGTTGAATCTACGCCATAAAGAATGACTTGTTCGGAAGGCAAAATGGAGTCCAACCCGGTACTAGCAAGGTGTTCCTAATAAAGTGGCCAATGAGCGTATTTTAATATCTCAGATTGTAGCAGTCAAGTGCCGCTAAGATTCACATCGTCAATGTGACGGTGATTTATTTATTTTAGTGGTGGATTACCAGGGACAACCCCAGCCTTGGAACGACACACACACTCACACACACACACTACAGAGACCAAATAAAGCACGTTGGGAATATTAAACAATAAAGAATATAATAAAATTAAATTAACTAAATGAAAACAATAATACCACCCCGACCACTTCGGCGATAATACATTTAACATACAGTGGTGTGAAAAACTATTTGCCCCCTTCCTGATTTCTTATTCTTTTGCATGTTTGTCACACAAAATGTTTCTGATCATCAAACACATTTAACCATTAGTCAAATATAACACAAGTAAACACAAAATGCAGTTTTTAAATGATGGCTTTTATTATTTAGGAAGAAAAAAAAATCCAAACCTACATGGCTCTGTGTGAAAAAGTAATTGCCCCCTGAACCTAATAACTGGTTGGGCCACCCTTAGCAGCAATAACTGCAATCAAGCGTTTGCGATAACTTGCAATGAGTCTTTTACAGCGCTCTGGAGGAATTTTGGCCCACTCATCTTTGCAGAATTGTTGTAATTCAGCTTTATTTGAGGGTTTTCTAGCATGAACCGTCTTTTTAAGGTCATGCCATAGCATCTCAATTGGATTCAGGTCAGGACTTTGACTAGGCCACTCCAAAGTCTTCATTTTGTTTTTCTTCAGCCATTCAGAGGTGGATTTGCTGGTGCGTTTTGGGTCATTGTCCTGTTGCAGCACCCAAGATCGCTTCAGCTTGAGTTGATGAACAGATGGCCGGACATTCTCCTTCAGGATTTTTTGGTAGACAGTAGAATTCATGGTTCCATCTATCACAGCAAGCCTTCCAGGTCCTGAAGCAGCAAAACAACCCCAGACCATCACACTACCACCACCATATTTTACTGTTGGTATGATGTTCTTTTTCTGAAATGCTGTGTTCCTTTTACGCCAGATGTAACGGGACATTTGCCTTCCAAAAAGTTCAACTTTTGTCTCATCAGTCCACAAGGTATTTTCCCAAAAGTCTTGGCAATCATTGAGATGTTTCTTAGCAAAATTGAGATGAGCCCTAATGTTCTTTTTGCTTAACAGTGGTTTGCGTCTTGGAAATCTGCCATGCAGGCCGTTTTTGCCCAGTCTCTTTCTTATGGTGGAGTCGTGAACACTGACCTTAATTGAGGCAAGTGAGGCCTGCAGTTCTTTAGACATTGTCCTGGGGTCTTTTGTGACCTCTCGGATGAGTCGTCTCTGCGCTCTTGGGGTAATTTTGGTCGGCCGGCCACTCCTGGGAAGGTTCACCACTGTTCCATGTTTTTGCCATTTGTGGATAATGACTCTCACTGTGGTTCGCTGGAGTCCCAAAGCTTTAGAAATGGCTTTATAACCTTTACCAGACCTTTGATAGATCTCAATTACTTCTGTTCTCATTTGTTCCTGAATTTCTTTGGATCTTGGCATGATGTTTAGCTTTTGAGGTGCTTTTGGTCTACTTCTCTGTGTCAGGCAGCTCCTATTTAAGTGATTTCTTGATTGAAACAGGTGTGGCAGTAATCAGGCCTGGGGGTGGCTACGGAAATTGAACTCAGGTGTGATACACCACAGTTAGGTTATTTTTTAACAAGGGGGCAATTACTTTTTCACACAGGGCCATGTAGGTTTGGATTTTTTTTCTCCCTAAATAATAAAAACCATCATTTAAAAGCTGCATTTTGTGTTTACTTGTGTTATATTTGACTAATGGTTAAATGTGTTTGATGATCAGAAACATTTTGTGTGACAAACATGCAAAAGAATAAGAAATCAGGAAGGGGGCAAATAGTTTTTCACACCACTGTATAAACACAATAAACACGCAGCAAAGTCCATGAAAGAACCAAACCGGATGAAATGAGAAGTGACGAGATTGAGTCCAGCGATCTGTATGTAGAAAGGGAATGGAAAACACAGTCCTACCGGTAGCTGCTGAAAGGATGACGACTGATGGATGGTTCAGGAGCGCTCCACTCTTCTGGGAAAGCCAATGAATTCCAACACAGTCCTCAGTGCACAGGTAGACAGATGATCCAGACCCCAACAAACGAATACAGTCCAGGACACAATGATTAATTAAGGTTCAAATAACAGCAGGCAGCACGACAGATAAAACGTAACACACAACGCACCAAAACAAAACAAACTTTTTTTTCTTTCTTTGACACCTGCCCTCCTTTTACACCCCTCTGGCCACTTTTGACCCCAACAGCCCATGCAAGGACTGCTGGGAGATGCAGTTCTAACTACTAGCAGCATTGCTACAAGATATTTCGTGTAATGATTTTTGTTTATTATGTACTTCTACCTCATGAAGTGAATTGTTACATTTCTTACGAGCAGGTTGGCTTCTGCTAATTCAGACCATGATTCTTTTCTCTTTAGCAGTTTTTTGTTATATTTATATTTCTTTTTCACTTCTTCCACCCCTTGACAGCATACTTTCCCATTTTATACTTAATGAACAAGAGGAAGCCATGTTGCCTGAATTACTCATTGTTCTGCAACCGTTATGAGTGTCTAAATCTATGGATTCATGCTTCTGACTACCTCTGTAAGATGGACAACCACAAGCTCTGGGTCGATACAATACAATACAATACAATACAATACAATACAATACAGTTTATTTTTGTATAGCCCAAAATCACACAAGAAGTGCCGCAATGGGCTTTAACAGACCCTGCCTCTTGACAGCCCCCCAGCCTTGACTCTCTAAGAAGACAAGAAAAAAACTCCCAAAAAAACCCTTGTAGGGAAAAAATGGAAGAAACCTCGGGAAAGGCAGTTCAAAAAGAGACCCCTTTCTAGGTAGGTTGGGCATGCAGTGGGTGTCAAAGAGAAGGGGCTCAATACAATACAATGCACAGAACCGAACAAATCCTCAATACAGTATAAAAATAAAAAATGTACAAGTACGGAGCAGAATTTAGCAGTAGATGATATCACATAATATGATTTGGATTTGCTCAGAGTCCCGGAGACCTCAGCCATCAAGCTGCATCTCTCAATACCAGACACTCCATCTCTGCTTATAGATTTCAATTCTCCATCCACTTATAGACATGGACTTCATCATGAACTCAATGTGAAGGAGTATTTAGAAGATGAAATTTTTAGGCTCCTCTTGATTTGTAGCATGATGATGCAGGCCTGCTTAATACGCATCTCCCAATATATCTTTAATAAATAAATAACATTTTTCAAATAAGGGGCTCTCATTCAGCAAAGCACTTGGGCAGCGTGCTTTGCGTCTCCTCGGTCTGGGAGCCGAGCAATGTAATGCATGCTGGATTTTGCATTTCTCATCAAGCGAGCACATGCTTTGAATAGCATTCACATGACTGGCTGGATTTTCTATGGAGTCTGTTAAACAAAGTCCCTCCAGTGGCAGCTGTCATAGATGAGGTGGCATTTTCTCTCACTGATGCTGACAGCTGCTGTCTGGTAAGAGTATGAATGGAATGAAAATGACATCATGTTTATTCAAGAATGACATCTTCAGCTATGGATTGGTGTCAGCAAGATTTTGATATGCTTCACAATGAGAAAACGCTTCCTGAAACACTCCATGATTTGTCCTTTGTAGAGTACACACAACAAGAATAATTGAACAATCGCAGCAGCAGAAGCTCATCATTTCAGAGACACATTTCCAATGGATAATTCATGAAACCAAGGGAGCGCTTGGGAGCGATTGGTTTAATGGCTACGAGTTCTGAATGTGGATGATTAGCTACCGGGGAGAAGAGATAACATTTTATTTGAAATACTGGTCATTTTACTCGGAGATGTGTTTTTATTAAACTATTCATGTCTGAACTGATGAAATGTGGAGCTCCAATTAGGAGTGTCGTGTTTTCAGAGTGCGAGGTGTGAGGAAAAAAAAAATAAAGTAAAAGAGTCGAATGACTGCATTTTCCTCATCATTTACTTCTCACATACACACAGCGTCCTCCATAATGTTTGAGACAAAGACACATTTTTCCTTGACGTTTCTTTGATCTCCACAGTTTAAAATTACAAATCAAAATAATTCAGACGTGATTAAAGAGCATGTTCCAGCCGTTGATTTAAGGGGATTTGTATATAAAACGCAACTTGTCATCCCGATCTGGAAAAGGGAAGGGTGATCGCCTGGATTGCAGTAACGACAAGGGGATAACTCTGCTCTTGGGGCCGGGTAAGGTCATCCTCAATAGGATCCGTGATCACTTGGTCACCTACCAGTGACCGGAATGGTCTGGTTTTATGCTTAAGAAGTCTATCATTGACCGCATCCTGGCACTGAGGGTTCTCACAGAGCGTAAACTCGAATATCGGCAGAGTTTCTAAGAGCGTTTGAACTCAGTTGATCGAGCTGTCCAGTGGGACATCATGAGACTTTGTGGGATTTCCCCCAAAGATGTTGACATATACATTAGGGTTTTGCAGAACACAATCATCATTGCCTCATGAAAATCTGTCATGGTGGCTTGAAGTAAAAAAAAAAAATCACCCAAAGTCACCGAGAACACCACAACTTAATGCCACTCAGCATATCACAATTGGCAGTATATTCATTTAGTACACCCTACCCTCGTGATATTAACTTATTGAGGGAATTTTTGGGACCCCCCTCGTAAAAGAAAAGTTTCAGAGCAATGAGAATAAAGGATTATAATAATAATAATAATAAAATTTATTTATAGGGCACTTTACATTAGCAGTAAATCTCAAAGTGCTACATAAAAAGTTTAAACAGAGACAAACCAAGATAAAAACAGAGATAAAACAACAATAATTTTAGCATTTTTGTTATATGCTTTCCTAAATAGAAAAGTCTTTAGCTATTTTTTTAAAACAGCCCTGTTTTATCTTGGTAGAGTAATATATATATTGCTCTACTTTCCCCTATTGTATTATTAATATGTAGCCTTAGAATGCCTAATCTCACAGATTTACCACTGTTTATAAGGTATTATTGTATATAACTTAACCCCACCTTCCCTTGTATATCTATAACCTCAGGCAATTAGATGTAGTAAAAGACAAGCAGGAGTTAAGTTACACATAAAATAATGTATTATTGATAATATTCATAAATAATAACAAAATGCAAAGTACATTTGAATATTGGCAACCATGCAACCTGATTAAATGGTGATTTATAGTTCAGGTGGCACACAGACTTGTAGTTACTTAATGTCTCTAGTTAAGGCATCATTGGTGCTCAGCTTTCTTCAGAACAGGCCTTAAGCCTCGTCAATATGGCTGAAGCTGTGCTCTTCATTGTGCTGTTCTTGTCAGTTCATGATGTGATGGTCTTCATCAGATGTTAGTAAGAGAGAGATTGTGAGGTTAAGCACGTACATTTATAGATGTTCTGTCCAACCCCTACAGCCAATAGGACATCATGGTACTTAGAGGCCTCTGAGACAAGCCAATTCCAAACAGCCATACTTCAGACCAATGGGGGAAATAGAACATCTTAACACCTGCCCCCAAACCATATGTTAACGTAACCTGGCTTCCTTGCAGGTGTTGAAAGATTTTAGCAGAGAAATACTCATCAAACTGGTTTAAGATACACCCCCCAAATCCTATCGTAAAATTACAAAGAGACTTAGTCATAAATGGGGAGGCAAACACGAATGCCTCTCACCAAAGTAACACTAAATTACATTGCTTTGTCTAAATTACAAATAAAGACATACAAAACATTTATCAAGTTATATGCAAAATCATACATCACAACAAGCCAACAGTCTTGTGCGTTCTTAGGCTCTCTGGTAGGCCATTCCAGAGCTGTGGAGCTGCAAAGGCTCAGTCACCCATTGTATGAAGTTTGGTCACAAGGGGACGAAGGCGGTGGGTATTTGCAAAATGGAGGTTTCTTGCAGTGGACTGTAGTATTAGGAGTTCCTTCAGATATTGTGGAGCATTTCCATGGATACACTGGTGAGTGAGCAGACAGAGTTTGTATTCGATACGGAGGTGGATAGGGAGCCAATGAAGTGACCAAAGGATTGGTGAAATGTGTTCATATTTCCGCACCCTCATCAGGCTTCTTGCAGCACTATTTTGAATTTGTTGGAGCTTTTGAAGGCTTTTGCTGGGAATCCCGATGAAAAGTGCATTACAATAATCCAGCCTGGATGAAACAAAGGCACGAACCAGTCTTTCAGCATCACAGAGGGAGAGGTAGGGACGGAGTTTGGCTATGTTTCGGAGATGAAAGAATGCAATTTTACAACAGTGATGGACATGTGCCTCAAATGTCAGATGGGAGTCTAACTTGACACTCAGATTTGTAACAGAAGGAGAGAGGGTAATAGTATGGTCAGAAAAGGAAATACAATTTACAGAGGAACGAAGTTGATGGGGGGTGCCAATTAAAAGAGCTTCAGTTTTAGTGCTGTTCATCTTGAGGAAGTTCTTGGACATCCAGGCCTCAGTCTCATCCAAGCAGGAGGAAAGAGTTGACGAAGGTGTAAGAGAACTCGAATCCAGTCTCACCCAAATCGTAACAATCTGTTCGTTAGGGATTGTGTGGCCTTCAAGGTTTCTGGTTGTGCCCCTTTATTGTGATACTCTGAATTTTCTGATTATGTTATTCTGTCCTTATGTTAATAATTTGTATTAAAATCCATCTTATTTTAGGAATCTGGCCCCTATGGTGTCAGTTTCTGGGATCTGGGATGCATCAAGAGCGTCCCCTGCTGTTCATATTTTATAAAATGCTTTGAAAATGAGAGCATTTCTTTAGCCTTTCAGGTCTATTAGAGGCTACATGTTAGGTTCCTATCACTCCAGTAAAGTATGCCAATACACTTTTCTAGACACCACATGAAAAATGACAAGTTTCGTACAGGTGTTAGAGTGCTGAACTACCCATCTGTCCATTGCTGATGCTTCTTATTTCAGATCGGCCTTGTGGAGCTTCAGACACCAGCTAGAAAGCAACTCTGGATGCTGTAGTCTACACAGAATGGTTCAAGACTCCGTGCCGGCAAACCACTGCGGCAGCTGGTTTCCCTTTTTCACCAGTTCCTTTTTCAAGACCCCATTTCTGCTTCGCAGTCACAGCTTTTTTTAATTAGTCAACAATTCTCTGCTGTTGCTCTGTTGACTACAAAATAGTGTGAAATAAAATGAGCAGTTCATTCAGATGTAAGGATTTCTTACCTGTAGTTGAGAATCGAATACAGATTTTACTTCGGTTAGGCTTTATTTTTAGTGATGTGGCCTAATGCAAACCCTGATACAAAAAAAGTCACTGGTCACCAAGTTAGTGTGTTAAAGGGAGCGCCAAGAAAAAAAAAAACAAAGACCAGGGGTTTGATTTCTAAAACTCACAAACGCTCAAAAAGAGTTACAAATTCTGCGTACACAACTCTTTACATAAACGCTGGGGATAAATAAAAGGAAACTTGGTGGGAGATAATCGAGAAATAGATTTAACTCTGAAACATCCATTTGCAAATTTTCACAGAACTTTGAAAATGACAGCTTTTGATCAAGGAAGGTAATGAAGCCAAACCAGCTAAAGGACAATTCACACATACAGTGCCCTCCATCATGTCTGGGACAAAGACACATTTTTCCTTGATTTACCCCTTGGTTACACAGTTTAAAATTACAAATCAAACATTTCAGACTTGTGATCAAAGTGCAGACTTTCATTTAAGAGGATTTGCAGAAATTTCGGTCATCATACTTTTTCTACACAGCCCCCCAAATCCCTACATTTCAGGGCTCCATAAAGTTTGGAGTCCCAGGTGTTTGTGATTTCTCAGGTGGGTCTGATGGCTTCATAAGACACCTTGGCTTGCTTCTCCCCTTTGGAGTCTGTAGCTGCCATTGTTCAACATGAGGATAAGAGCTGTGCCAATGAAAGCCAAAGAAGCCATTATGAGGTGAAAATCAAGGATAAAACCAGTAGAAACATCAGTGAAACCAGAAGATGACCAAAATCAACTGTCTGGAATATCATGAAGAAGAAAGAACACACTGGTGAGCTCAATAATCACAAAGGTGGGCCAAGGAAGACCTCCACTGCTAACAACAAAAGAATTCTCACTATGGTCAAGAAAAAGCCCCAAATGCCTGTCTGACAGATCATACACAGTCTTCAGGGGTCTGACTATCAGCAGAAGACTTCATGAACAGAAACACAGAGGACACACTGCAAGATCCAGACCACCAGTTAGCCACAAAAACAGGATGGTCAGATTACAGTTTGTGACAAAGGACTTCAAAAAGTCTGCAGAATTCTGGGTCTTGTGAACAAATGAGACAAAGGTGAACCTCAGCAGAGTGATGGCGAGAGCAAAGTGTGCAGACGACAAGGAACTGCCCGAGATCCAAAGCAGACCATCTCATCTGTTAAACATGGCCGGTGCATGTATGGTTGCCACAGGTCCTGGCACACTTTTCTTCACTAATGACGGGCAGCAGTGGCACAATGAATTTTGAGGTGTATTTAAACATCTCCCATTATCACCTGGTATTTGTAATGACTTGCTGTTACAATGAATAGTACAGACCATATGAAACACTGGGTTCAGGCAGTTACGAGCCTTACCAATAAGCCAGCCATCATGTACAGCACCATAATGTCTGTCAATGCGAGACTGCCTCAAAATTAACGAATCACCTGCTGACTCAGGCCATGGAGACGCAACGTTTGTCTGTTTCATCCTGGTTTCACAGATGATATGTAGAGAGGGATATCACAGTCAAAACCCAGTTAATAATAAAGGCAAGCACTGAATCTTTGTAAAATAAAAAATATTCTTCACAAATCAGATACCAGTCACAAAGAAGCTGCAAAGGCAAAATGATATTGCCTGTAACACAGAGGAAATCCAAATCAATCAAGTCCCAAAAGAAATTCCAAAATCAAGGTCAAAAAACTGACCATAAAGTCAAAAAACTGGAGATCCAAATAAGCACATGGACACTTACCAACTCCCTGGCGTGTTTGAATGAACCTCCAGGAGCAGTGGGAGACCCTCTAGGTTTATAGGGTGGAAGGCACCCCCTCTTGGGGGACCACCTACAAAACAGATGGAATATAACAAGGCATTGATAAATAGACAAAATGAAAAACAAAGAATACAAATAATTAAGCGCAAGTAATATTATCATAAATTGAAGAATCAAAAATGGACAAAAAGGACATCAGACAAAGAGCTGAACTCAGGCCAGGGAAGGAATCCTGGTTGTGACATAACGCAATGAAGGTCTGCTGTGTTGTAATTGCATATGTATGAGGGTCATTAGCATGCTCCATATATGGATGTTTCAAGGTGGCCACCTTCAGCATTGTGTAAATAGAGCCTCACAGAAGATAAGGAGGATTACGAAAAGAGCCATGACACGGTACAGTGAAAGATGATTGAGAACAGTGCATGAGTGAAAGAAACTGCAGTAACAAAGCTGGAACAGCCATGGCTAGTTTCAGTATAACTGTTACTCTATGAAGCATGTGCCATCATAGCAGGTAGGGGATCCTTCTAGAAGTACAGCTGTGGATCATTCCTTGTTAAATAACGTAAGACTTAATTGTCCCCTATTCCCTGTGGAGCATTGGGTGATGCGTTGTCTCCTACAGTTGAACTCTCTAGCTGTGTCTGCTCCTCCCTATGATGTGATTCTTCTAAATGTACAGCAGTGGATCATTCATTGTTAAATAAATTAAACTAAGTTTCTTCTGTTCCTTTTAGAGCACTGGGCGATGAGTTGCCTCGATTGTTTGAGATATTTAGCTGTATCTGCAGCTCCTCTCGGTGTGATTCTTCTGAAAATACAGTTGTGGGTCATTCATTGCTAAATAACTTAAAATTTAATTTCTCCTATTCCTTGTGGAGCATCAGGTGAGGAGAAGCCTCCATCAGTTGAGATCTTTAGCTGTGTCTGCTGCTCCTCACTATGATGTGATTCTTCTGAAAATACGGCTGTGGGTCATTCATTGTTAAATATACGTGCCCGTTATCGGACTTAACTTTCATTCAGTTTTTGTGTCCTGGTCTTTACATCTCAGTGTTCATTCCAGTATTATTCATGAAGCTGTGAAGTGGCCACAATTACGTGTATCTTGATGCAATAGTCAAACTTATTATATTTTCCTCCTCCTCCTTCTTCTTCTTCTTCTTCTTCTTCTTTGTTTTCCTCTTCATCTGATTTGATTAACATTATTATTAACGTAGCCACCGAGGTGTAAGGCGTTGTCAAGCATGGGTAAAACGTGTGTCAAAAGAAATCTTACAGTCCAAAAGTTCGTTTTAAAATATTTAGTGAAAGTTAAAAGCAAATAATCCACACAAGAATAAAAGAAAAAATAGTTACTCACGTACAATAAAAGGCAAAAAAATAGGAAAAATGTATTTTCTACAAACTTAGCTTTTCTTGAGAAACTTTAGTTATTTCTATACTTAAAATCTCTTTACTTCTTCTTCTTTACTTAAAGATTTTTAACTTCTTATATACTTAAAGATTCTTAGCTTCTTCTTCTGTACGCTTTAAACGTACGGCACAGCACATAAATTAAGTGCTGTTTTCTTACATATTTACTTCACACACTCAAAAGGCCCGTAGGCCGGTTGGCACGGTTTAAAACCTTATGCCTTCCACACCTTACTCATGGCAAGGCTGTCACTAACTGAAGAATAATGTTTACTCAAAGCTGTTAGAAATGAAAAGAATATACCAATACAATTCTACTTACGGGTAGAACCTCCCATAGATTATGCATTGTCATCTAGTAAAATATTCATGAATCTTATAGAACTAGGAAAATGGCTCTTACAATTAATAATAATCATTATTATATCAGTGGTGAAGTCTCAAGGTTATTATCAGAAAACTACGAAATGCCATCATCAGTGTCAGTTCACAACAAGGGCTTGCATCTTTCATTCTCAGATCACTGGGACCAGGAGCAGGATACTTCGTAACTGCTTCTCATGTCTTACTCTGGAGAAGGAAGAATTCTTTCAGCTAGTCAGCTTTTTAGTGTAATTCCAAGGAGTAATTCTGAGACTCTTGATAAATACGGACATTGATCTTCATCTATGTCAGAATTATATTCATTCATTTTTCCACCACTTATCTGAATCTGGGTCGCGGGATGGGGAACCGTCTTAGCAGTGCAGTCCACAAGTCCCCTTCCCAGGCTACACTTGCCAACTCATACTGTGGGATTCCCAATATATAATCCTCCCCAGCAGCGAGCCCTGGTTCTTCCCCCGGTCTCCTTGCTGCTTGTTGTGCCCGTAAAACCTCCACGGGGAGGCATCCAGGAGGCATCTATATCAGATCAGTTGGCTCTTCTTGATGCAGAGGGCCGAGTATACAAGTATACATTTCTAGACATACATAATATGCTTACGCGTAGAACACACAAGCAATTATAATCTTTCCTGAACCCACCTATCAAACATTCACAGTCAAAGTAAGTAAACATTATTTAATAATAAAGTCAGCTGCTTATTACCTTATTAAAAGCTGCTTGGAGGCTGAATTCTGTTTTCTTGAGTTCGACTTGATTGTAATTAATTAAGTTTGTCTTATAATGTTATCTTCTTCATTGTATAAGTTAGACTTGACCATATGGAATGTTATTTTCTTCAAATGAAATTAAATATAAAAAAACAATAAGATGAGCTGCTGAATTTCATCAGTAGTGTAAACTAAATTTGCATTCAAATATTGTAAGTTGAGAATTTAATGTGTTTGTGAAGTTCTTTCCTAATGCACTCAAAACATAAAGTGGTAATCGATCCTTTTAAATTCAATTGCTTCATTTAAACATTTCTTACCATTTTATAGGCTTTTAAGTTTCCAACGTTTTATGCATTTAAACTGCTGTCTGTCACCAGTTGACCAAACATAACAGAAAGTCCGATAGATTTTCGTCTTTTAAAAGGGCACTTTCAAAAAGCTACAAAGCCTGCAGTCTGCCCTGCCGCTCTCTCCTCAGTTGCAATTAGGTCTAAATGTCACTAATTATAAAGAAATCTGCCTGTCCTCTGAGGCTCGGCCTGTTTGGTTTTCCGAAATATATCATCCTTGGCGAAGCTTTGGCTATTGACATGACGGTGCTGCATCAGAAACCCTTAGGTTGAGAGTCAAAGGTCAATTTATCATTCTAATTCCATCCCAACACTTGTCCTAAACCATCAATTAAATTGCCCAGGTGGAATCCATTTCCACCTTAACCAAAGATTTTTTTTTTTGTTAATTAACTACTGGTAAAGGATATCAGACTTCTTGAGGTTAGAGATGAGACTCTTAAACTGTTGTCGAACGTTGGATAATTAAGAACAAACCAATAATGCAGTGCATCTCATTTTCATAATAAATTATCCTCAAGGCCCCTCTTACTCAATAGGACTTTAACTGTTAATTATGTGGCTGTGTGTTCAGCGCACCGGGTCATCACGTTTCATTAGGACGAGTGTTTTTCAACAGCAGTGATTTAATGGTGCTCAATTGAAAAGGAGCCTCCTCTTGGAGGGTGCACCATTTTCTCTTTTAATAGACGCTGAAGAAGAAGTGTGGAGCTGCAATCTGATAAGCAAGGAAGGCAAGGGGACTCTACCTAAATTCAAATCCTTTCTACCGAAACGTACCAAACTACCAACGAGAAAGTTTAGCTACACCAAAGGGTGTGTTCTTCTAGGTCATCACAAGAGCCATCTTTTCTTAAATCGTTCATTGACCCTTTTCTTATCTTAATGTTATTATTTAAAACTCTAAGTCCAATCCTCTTTTACAAATTTAACTTTCCCTTCCTTTAACTTTTTAGGAGTGGCACAGGAGGGGTAGAGTGGGTTCAGAAAGTGGTCAGGCCCTTTCACTTTTCACATTTTGTTATGTTGTAGCCTTGTGCCAAAATTAATTTTTCCCTCATTTAAACAACATCCCAGAATGACAAAGCAAAAACAGGATATTAGATTTTTAACAAATGTAATAAAAATGGGATAGCAGACACTGAGGAGGCAGCAAAATGAATTCCAAAAGACTTGGGAAAGCATCAGTATTGGGCAAACACTTGGAAAAGGAAGTTTGATGTAGAAAAGTGCTACAGGTGGGCAACAGGAACATCAGTAACAAAAACAAGATGGGAGATGCTGAGCTACAAGAGGCAATCTCTGAAATGGATCTAGGAGTTTATGCTAGCGCAACATTTTCAGCCATGTTTGGTTAAATCATAAAATCTGTTGAATTTAAGTCAAGGGACGTTATGCTCAGACTATATAATGCACTAGTGAGACCACCTCTGGAGTGTTGTGTGCACTTCTAGTCACCATGATACAAGAAAGACTGTGACACCCCGTGTAGTGGGAATTAGGATCACCAGCCTACACTCTAGGTGTCTAGTATGTGGGACTGAGCGTGACCAGGATGATGGTGTAAGACAGGGAGACACGGACACAAAAAGGGTTGGGTTTTTTGAAAAATAAAGTGAGGTTTTATTTACAGGTGCATTTAAAGAAGAATCAAAAATAATGTCCTGCGGAATTTATATATATTAAAACACAGTCCAATACCGCAAAGGACACACAAAAACAATAATCAAATGGAGCCCAGAAATGACTATATACAATATTTACAGTGTTTCCTAAAAGTCCCAAATGAAAAAGTATACTGCACACAAACTAGTGAAATCCAAATATATACACAAAAGCAAATGTGAAGCTGTCTTCCTCCACATTGATCCAAGTCAGGAAGCTGCTCCTCCAAACAGTGTATAATACAGGATTCACCCAAAAATATTCAAAAATACAGAAAAAAAAAGTGTATATACAAAAATAAACAGTGCATCACTAACCACAACCCAATAAATACCTCCACCAAAGTTAATCAAGAGATATTTATATGAAAAAATATTTACAAAAACAAAGCACAAGCCGTAATGCTTAGTATTTCAAAATGCTGTTCTGCCGGGTACCTTTCTCTAAGAAGATCTAGTCAGAAAAGAACCTCCTCTAGAGGCCATGATTCCCTTTTGTATTCGGCGCCCCTACGCTGAACAATTAAACTGCCGTACGTCATCCCTCCCGGGGTACACGATGACGTGAACGCGTTAGCGAAAAGCACCGTCTACTATCCCACATAATTACTATAAAAATCGAACAGCCGGCGCGTGCGCGTATAGCTGTGCCGGCTTTTCAGACGTGGACTGCACTTCGTGCCTTAAGTGAAAGTAATTACTTTCTCATTTTTTTCCTCCTTCCCCTCAGACAACTACGAACACGGGATCCCTATGCTAAACCAGGTAAACTAATATTAAGGCACTTCGCACTTTCTTTTGCTCCTTTAGAGTTATGATGTCACGGGAGGCACACGCAAGAGTGGAGGACTGACAATGCCATCCCGGCCGGTCAATGGCAAGGCTGTCTCTCCAGTCTACATGAGACCCACCGCGACACTCCCCAAAAGGCGCTGATATCGTCAGCAAAGACGCCTGTCTGTACTATATAAAAGAAAATGGCACGTTTCCTTTCTTTATACCTTTTTGTCCTAAACAAATGCCTCTCTCTTAACACTACAGAGAGGACGCTAAACAAATTTTCTTTAATCACTGGTAATGCCAGTAAGGCACATTACCACAAAGACATAGCAGCACTTGAAGCTGTGCCGAGGAGAACAACCAAGTGTATCATGGGACTGAAGGACATGTCCTACTGGGACAGACTCAGAAAATTCAACCTGTTTAGTCTCAAGCAGAGGAGACTGTGTGGGGACATAATCAAGGCATCGATAAAGGAGATCCATGCTATTTTATACTATTTTATATTTATTTTTTTTTTTATATATATATATATATATATATTGTGGCGGACGGCAGGAGCCCATACTGAGCCGAGATCCCCTGAGTATGGAAGGACCGAGGGAGAAAGTATTTTCATGACCCAAAAAAGGGCAGCCCCCTTGGTTAACAGCATGGCTGTGGTCACTGCCAGGGGGTGCCTGGATATTTACAACGCTGCCAGAAGAAGCTTATTGGGCACCAGGACTCCTTCCGGGTGCCTTATAAAAGGAGCCAGTCACCACCACTCAATGGCCTGCGTCGGGAAGAAGTGGACGAAGCTCTTGAGGAGGAATGAAGGCAGAAGTACTGGTGGTAAAAGGACTATGATACAGGCTTGCACTGGACTATGTTTTAAATAAATAAACCATGTGCTGTGTTGAAAAACCGTGTTCGGCCAATCGGCGAGGCTGCATGTGCCCTGGGCTTCACAATATATACAGTATATATACATGTATATATATATAGTAAGAAGTGAGCTATATAGCGCCTGACCCAACACAGATTCACGCAGAGGTACAGGTAAAACAAAATAAACTGTTTATTATTCTTCAGCTGGAGGGCAC
>JANRMT010062806.1:115751443-115800863 GCA_026402145.1 Polypterus bichir lapradei | reverse complement strand
ATAGATATAGATATGGGAACAACACTCATATCAATGACAAAACAATTACATTAACAATCATGTTACGTTATTTTTTAAATTTTTCCTTTTCTTTTTCATACCTTCTTTAACACACTACTTCTCCGCTGCGAAGCGCGGGTATTCTGCTAGTAGAGAATAAAACAGGACCCAAAGTGGAAGCACATGGTCCCGGGAAGCAGTCTCCCAATGTCCATCCATTATAATGGCCTCCCAACCAGGAAAGGTAGCACTAATAATACCCCGTCGGGATGCCCGTCCACCCACATCCTTCCATTAAAAGGGTAAGGAAACAGCTTTACCAGGCCACGATGCCAGCTAACCCATGTTTGTAACACGCCATTGAAAGAGTTAAGTGTGCCTTTCTGAGGTGGGCAGGTGTAATGTTGTCTGTGAGACATACTGCCACCGGAAACATCAAAGACTTGAAAATCTCCACTCTTGAAGAAGTGGCAAGCATCCAGGATAACAAATGGTTGTAGGTGATCAAAAGAGCCTCTTAACCAGGGGGAGGAAGCAACATCTGCAGTGAATTGTAGTCTCTAATCAGGTGCAGCGATTACAAACAATGACTAAACACAATCATGAAAGTGATGACCAGCTCACAGTGACAAGAGCCTACAAAGCACCATTTCATATTTAAGACATGAATATCATTTCTGATTTTTAACTTTTCATGTCAACCGGTAAAAACAATCTTTTCAAGCTACTGTGCTCATAATATTAATGCATATTATATTGCTTTTTTATTATACTATTTGGTTCACTCCCAGCCAATCAGCTGTCATCAGTTGACTCCATATTGTGTAGCATCAAGAATGTGGATGTGACATCATGACCCTCAGGTTTAATTTAGTGGTGTGGCAGGTGCCACAACTGGCACATACCCAGGCTGGGATGCCGATAACATACCCGTACATTCTTAAACCCACTTAATCATTATCAGGGTCATGGAGGGCAGCGCAGGAAACACCTATGAAGTAGGATGTGCTTAACATTACCATTTTGACATACCCTGCTAATTCAAAGTTAGGATGCATCCAGAAATGTAAATGTTTTTGATAGAACTTGACACCTCTTTTTAATAAGGATATCATTTAATTGATTTAAAAATATAATCAAGGCATTACTAGTGTGTATAGTTGATAGTACTGTTTCAAATGACTGATTTTTACTTTATTACTCACACATGGCTGCAAAGCCCCATTTTCAGTAGCCAATCCTCTAGTGTCCTAATGGTTAACTCTCTGAGCTTAACCTTAATTAATGAGTCATGTTTACATGCTAATTGGTTACTTTATGCCCATTGGCTACAACCAAACAAGTGCAAGAGAGGGATGTTTCATGCTAGTATGGCCCACCTCCTAACACTTGAAGCAATGGACAAGGGGCATGGGCTTCTCTTTCGGACTGAAAAAATGTTTCCAACTTGCAATGGGTGGACTCAGGAATAGTGACACATGCTCTCGGAGGATTGTGGCAACCAATGGACCGTTTGGAATGCATATGGTGGCGCTGGAGGGCTGCTATGAGGTCGTTTGTGGATCGATACTCTTATCACCGATTCGACCGGGCAAGGAAATTGAGGAAGATGTTCATTACGATGTCATAGGCCACCAGTTTGACCATCCTTTTGTTTTTCATCGGCCCCTGGTCTTAGTCAATGCCCAACTCTGCTCCATAATTCAAAGATCTGGGAGCATGCTGGCCTGTCCGGGTTGAATTTCCACTCCTGACAGGCCCTCACCTGGTGATCTGTACAGACACCATATCTCAGCAGCACCTCAGCTTTGAGTTGGTCATAATTAATAGCCACCGCTCACCAAGATCGTAATAAGCCCACTAAGCAAGTCCCCTCAAGAACGGCGCCAGTAGGTATGCCCAATCCATAGGCTCCCAGGGATGATGAGTAGCAGTACGTTCAAACACTAGAACATAGGTCTCAATATCATCATCAGAGTGTAGTGGCAAAAATAATTGGGACCGACTCGTCAGTCAGCTGCTGTTGGATAGGGACATGTGTTTGGTTACGTACCTTCGCCTCAGCAGGCTGAGACCATTGTTCCCCAACCTGGATCTTGATTGCCTGGAGTTCAATTGCCATTGTCTGGAGAACGGCCACCATGTCCTCTTGCTCTGTCATTTTTGCAGCAAATCCTGCCGACTATGCCACTGTATGAGATTAGACAGACAATGATAAAGAACTGGGGCACCAACCGTTAACTGAAAAGCAGGAAACAAGCAGTAACTGCAAGGAATGCCTTTCAGATGGCATACTTTAGACCAACAGAATTCGTTTATCTGTCCCATCCTGACCAGTAGCCAACGAAAGTGCTCAGGTACAACTCATCCCCAAGTTGCTTTGTTTAGTCCTGCAGTGAATGGCTTATAGCAGTGCGTCCCCACCTTCTGTCTCTACACTTTCTGCAGCTACAAACATCCCAAGGCCCAGCACTATTTTACTAACCACAAACTCATTATATCTCATACACGTGCTGAATTGTCCAAAGTGGCGGGACTACTAGAGCAATCAGTAAAAAAGCAGCTCCAAGATCAGCGTTCACGGACACAACCCAAGTAGCCTTTCTCTGCTTCAGAGACAACTCAGGTCCACTGGTCCTGTGAGACTTGCTGGCCATCACACACCCAGGTAGATAGACTCTAGCAGCCAGGAGACACGTCCAAAGTGCTCCAAGTACTGTGTCTGCAACATAGCGATTGCGCAGCTGTTTTGATGCCAGCTTCTCCAGGTGGTACCATCCTTCTCAGACAGGTCTCGACCTCCTGTGGAGCTTGTCCTTCTCAGGTTAAGACCCAGGTGTGCTACACTATTATTTTCACGGTACACCTTTGTAGCTCTTAAGGTTGAAAAACACGGGCTTATATGCTCATATAACTCCATACACAGTCATCCTTGCCAAGGTGGTCTGATGCTCCATCCCCCTAACCATAAATTTCACATCCTGAGTCAGTCCTAAAGACTGGAGATGTTAGCTAAACATCAAAGCACCGCTGGTCTCATCAATGAAGTAAAAGAGGCCTCCTGGAACATTACAATTACACACAAATAAGGACATGTAAAATATTTATCAAATTATATGCTAGAAATCAGTCCACCACAGCACCAAATACCAGTGCCGTCTGCAACAGAGAAAGGACGACTCCGGGATGCTGGCTTTAGAGGAAGGGAGTTACAAAGAAAAAGCCATACATGGAAGTGGCAAATAAAATGAAAAAGTTAAAATGGACAAAAGAACATTAGAACACTCTAGACGAGAACAGGCCACTCAGCCCAACAAAGCTCGCCAGTCCTATCCACTTATTTCTTCCAAAAAAACATCAAGTCGTGTTTTGAAACTTCTTAAAGTCATACTGTCTACCACACTACTTGGTCGCTTATTCCAAGTGTCTATCGATCTTTGTGTAAAGAAAAACTTCCTAATGTTTGTGCAAAATTTACCCTTAACAAGTTTCCAACTGGGTCCTCATGTTTTTGATGAACTCATTTTAAAATAACAGTCTCGATCCACCGAACTAATTCCCTTCATAATTTTAAACACTTCAATCAGGTCACCTCTTAATCTTCTTTTGCTTAAACTGTAAAGGCTCAGCTCTTTTAATCTTTCCTCATAATGTAACTCCTATAGCCCTGGAATCAGCCTAGTTGCTCTTCTCTGGCCCTTTTCTAGTGCTGTTATGTCTTTTTGTAGTCTGGAGAACCAAAACTGCACACAGTACTCAAGATGAGGCCTCACCAATGTGTTACAAAGACTTGAGCAGAACCTCCTGTGACTTGTACTCCACACATCAAGGTGCGATATAACCTGACATTCTGTTAGCCTTTTAAAGGCTTCAGTCGATAGTTTAGAGTCCACTATGACTCCTAAATCCTTCTCATAAGGTGGACTCTCGATTGTCAGACCGCCCATTGTGTACTCAAACCTCACATTTTTATGTCCCAGTTCTTTACATTTAATGACATTAAATTTCATCTGCCACAAATCTGCCCAAGCCTCTATGCCAGTGGTCTCCAACTCCAGTCCTGGCTGCAGGTTTTCATTCTAACTTTTCTTAATTAGTGACCAGATTTTGCTGCTAATTAACTCTTTGCCTTAATTTTAATGGATGCACAACTTAAGACTCGGGCCCCTTAATCATTTCGTTTTTTCTTTAATTAGCAAACAAACAATATTAAGACACAAAATCTACCAACACATAAACAACCACCATCACACAATAACTGAAAATAAAGAAAGTTGAAGGGCTCAGTAATGTTAATCTGCTCAGGTCCACAAAACATTTTGACAGCGCTCTTAAAAATGAAAATCAACAGTTTTTTGAAATGTCTGCCATGGCAGAATGAGCGCCATGGAATTAAATAACGGGTTTTGGTTTCAAATTAAAAACTGAATGAAGTGAAGTTGGTTGGAGTTTGAGGCCCCAACTAAGTTGGTCATCTGTTGTCTCAGTTCACATCAAATTTATGTTTAGGTGCCGTTTAAGGAAAAAGAATCAATTCAGTGGCCAGTCTCTCAAGAAAAGTCAATTAAAATAAAGGGAAATAGTTAAGTAGCAGCAAAACTGGTCACTAATTAAGAAAAGAGTTAGAATGAAAACTTTCAGCCACAGTAGCTCTCCGCGACTGGAGTTGCAGACCCCTGCTCTATACTATCCAAGTCTTTCTATAATGATATAACGGATTCCAAATTATCTGCTAATCCACCTATCTTGGCATCATCTGCAAACTTAACCAGCTTGTTACTTATATTCCTGTCTAAATTATTTATATATATTAAAAATAGCAGCGGCCCTAGCACTGACCCCTGCTGGTCACCATTCTTAACAATGGCCAATTCTGATGAGGCTCCTCACACCATCACCCTCTGCTTCCTGTGTCTGAGCCAGTTCTGCACCCATCTAAAAACATCACCCTGAACTCCCACTTCTTTTAATTTGATGCCCAACCTCTCATGTGGCACCTTATCAAATGCTTTCCGAAAGTCAAGGTAAATAATCTCATCTGCTCCACTTTGATCGTATCTTTTTGTTGCCTCCTCATAAAACACAAACATTGGACAGAAGATGATGGGTAAAAGTGTTTTATGGTCAGCAAGTCTGGAGTCATCTCTTCTTTGTTGCAGATGAAAGTGGGATTTTTTTCGAGCACCACACTGCCCAGAGCATCACACTGCCTCCGCCAGCTTGTCTTCTTTCGATAGTGCATCTTGCTGCCATCTCTTCCCTAGGTCAAAAACACACAGGCACCCGGCCATCCACAAAGAACATGTGATGCATCCTCCATTGCTCCATGGTCCAGTTGTGATGCTCACATTCCCATTGTAGGCGCTTTTGGCAGTGGACAGAGATCATGGGTAATCTGACTGATCTGCCACTGCACCAACCCTGTGATGTTCTATTTCTTCTGACACCTCTGTCTCATGGCCAGCATTTAGTTTTTCAGCAAGCCACACCACACAGGCCAGCATTCATACACATCCAAGAACCTTGGGCACCCATAACCCTGTCATTGCTTCACCGTTTGTCGTTACTTGGTCCACTTTTGGTAGGTACTGACCACTGCAAACCGGGACCACCTCACAAGACCTACCATTTTGGAGATGCTCTGACCCACATCACAATTTGTCCCTTTGTCAGAGTCGCTCAGATCCTTATGCTTGCTCATTGTTCCTGCTTTCAGCACATCACCTTCAGGAGCTGACTGTTCACTTGCTGCCTGATACATTCCACCTCTCGGCACCTGCCATTGGAATGAAATCATCAGTGTTTTTCACTTCACCAGCAGATTGCTGTCCTTCATGTTGTATTTGTTGCACATTTAACCATTTACAGTCAAATGTCATGTTGTCATTATTTATGTATTTTCAAATTTCACGTTACTTTTATTTATTTCTGTTGTATTTGCTTATTTAATTGTATCCAAAATATTCCTCGATAGCTGGTAACTAGAATTGGGTGCAAGGCAGGAGCCACCTCTGAATGGACCAGCAGTCAGATGCAGAGCCTACTCATATGCACACACACGGGGCCTAACTGAAGAAAACACAAACTCCTCGGAGAAAACGTCTGCTGACATGAGAAGAACATGCAAACTGCACACAGACGGGGGCCCTGCTATGAGGCCTTAGACCTGAGCAATGTGGGAACTGACCACACGTGTCTGTGATACACAACACTGAAATCTGTATGCATGCCAGCTCATATATATATATATATATATATGATTATACATAAATATTTATACATAAAGAGAAAAAAATTCTGTTTACAGTTTACTATTTCTGTGTTATTCTTGTTTAATATACTATAGCAAAGAAAAGGCACAGTTAATGATATCTTTACGTTCAGGGAGTTTATTTATTTGTTATAACTTTGTAAATATGAAATGAAAATTATAAATTATTGATATAGTGTATTTCATTTATATTCGCTTTGCATCTCATGCCTTGTACATCTAATAAAAAAAATAAAGCATTAGCTGGACTTTCATGGCAGTTTCTTCTTTAGTGTAAACCCATTGAGTAACTGCACTACATTCTCCAGATATCTAAGGATTTCTGCTGCACTGTATGATAGATAGATAGATAGAAAAAGCACTATATGATAGATAGATAGAAAGAGCACTATGTGATAGATAGATAGATAGATAGATAGATAGATAGATAGATAGATAGATAGATAGTGTCACACACGCGTATTTAGGAGAAAACTAAAGGGCTTGAATACATGTAATTCCATGCCGGACCAGGGTGTGGCGAAGTGCACTAATTCTCCCTCTCGATCTCTTACAGACCATTCTAGGGAAATCCAGCCTGGCTCTAGGGCAGCCAGTGATGTCACTTCCGGTTCCTGTCCTGATGACCTCACTTCCTCCACTGGTCTTTAAAGCCGCCATCTTGCTTTCAGTTAATCAGTTCAGATTTGGACTCAGTTGTGTGAACATGTCTGTTCTTTTGGCACAGTTTTGCAGCCGGGAAAAACTATATGGGTGGCTGCCCCAAACCTTTTCCATGTCTTATGGTCGTTTTTGCGACAGTGGTGTAGCCGGCAGGATGATAAAAGCCCAGAAGAGAACAGGACTGGACCTGAATCATGACCAGGTTGGGAGAATACCGGAGCCAAGCTTCCGTGTTTCGTCTCGGATTTCGGAAAGAACCGGTGCAGACTCTGCTCCCTTTGTCTGATTCTGGGCCACATAAATTCAATAGGGAGAGTGTCGATGGGAGACACAGATGTGGGCTGGTCTCTATGGGGGAAGCAACGGTGACTAATTATGCTCTCTCAGAGGACAGAGCTGTCCTCCCCGCAGGGGCCAAGGCCCCAGAGCAAAGTGGGGATTTCCTAGACCAGCAGGTGAAGAGATTACAGACATGGAGTCTAGACCCTGAGCGGTCTTCCCAAGAGCAGCTTGATGCTCTGTGGGAAACAGTGATGGGTTGGTTAAAGCCCACTGAGTGCACCACCTTCCAAATTGTGAAAAAAGTAGTCTGTTTTATATTAATAAATAATCTGCCGGAACATTTCATCAAGCCGGTCTGGGGAGACTTTTCTATTGTGAACGAGCTCATCAAAATATCTAGGACAGCCTCGCAATTTCAGAGAGCAGAACGGTCTTTTAGCAGATGCTGTGGAGATTACGTCCTTCCTAATCTGCCCTCTCGGCATATATCAGAGTTTGCACTGGAGTCTTCGATTCCATGGGCATGGCCTTCCCTTGGGAGTGAGGCAGAATATAAATGGAGAAAGGGGACTGCATTGTGTGCACTTTCAAACCCCTTGTCAATGGCTCATACAGGAGAGATAGTTGCAAATGGATTTAAAGTGGAAGCTCTTTTTGATTCAGGCAGCAACATTTCCGCTGTTGATCACATGTACGTACTACTGCGACAGACCAGTATAACCTGTGTGCACAGGGATATCGACTTCTGTAAATCCGCCCAATGTTTCATCAGCCAGGAAGGATCAGTTAAAAGAATCACCGTAGCGGTCCTCCTAAATCCACCTTTCGCTGTGATTCTCGGGCGGGACTGGTCTGATAGTAAAAGCAGTGAAGTACTGACCCCTCCTAAACCCAACTTGTGCTTAGTAACAGACAGGAATCCTTCGTCACAGCTTGTCTCCACACTGTGTACTCAGCCAGCAGAGAGAGATATGGGAGACCAAGAGGAGGATGGGGAGCTTCCCGGGCTGTCGCATCTGTCCACGTCTCAACAGAGCAGGATGACTCGCCTCTTCTGTATCTCTTGTCTGGAGTGTCAGCTGCGGCCAATTCCTAGGAGGGACCGTGCTCCTCTTGTTCCCCTTCCCTTGATTGATGTCCCATTTGAAAGAATAAGGGTTTATATAGTGAGACCCCTGGAACCCTCGGCCCGAGGAAATAAATATATATTATTCCTCATAGATTATGTGACCCGGTATCCAGAAGCTTTTCCATTGCGCTCAGCTAATTCTAAAGCCATTGCACGGGATCTAGTAGGGGTCTTTGTGCGAGTTGGCATTCCAAAAGAAGTCCTTACGGACCAAGGGACGCCGTTTACCTCGGAAACGTTCAGGGAAACAGCTAAGTTACTTAAAATAAAGTACTTAAAGACCGAGGTGTATCATCCTCAAACCGACGGTCTAGTGGAGAGGTTTAATCAGACTCTCAAACAGATGCTTCACAAGGTAGTCAGCGGGGCCGGAAGGAATTGAGATCAACTCCTCCCCCTCATACTCTTTGCCTACAGGTAAGTCCCTCAAGCCTCGATGGGGTTCTCACCCTTTGAATTATTATATGGACGACAACCCTGGGGCATACTGGACATTTTAAAAGAAGGTTGGGAAGGAGAGGATCTTCCCTCGACTAATATTTTGGAGTATATCATGCAGTTATACGATAGATTTGAGAAAATTCCACCCAAATTAAAAAGTCACATGGAGGAGGTGCAAGCAGCAAAGGCCTGCTATTATGATCGTGGCACAACGCTTCGGGAATTCCAACCGGGGGATCGGGTCATGTTGTTGGGTCCCACCTCTCACTCTAAACTACTTGCCCATTGGCAATGACCATACGAAATTAAGGAGAGGAAAGGGCTCGTCGACGGAGCAAGCAGATATATCACGTGAATCTGCTGACCCTGATCCCTCCTCTGGTCAGCCCCACTCATTCTTTGCTCAGATCAACACACTTAACTTCGGCTCTATTTTGAATACCTGACAGAGGTGAGAGCTCGAGGCAGTTATCTCATCCGTCCCAGAGGTGCTAGGCGAAAACCTCAGAAGGACCTCTCTGATTGCCCACGATATTGTGACTGAACCCGGGGTTATAGTCTGAGAGTGCCCCTATCATCTTCCCGAGGCAAAGAAGGCTGAAGTGGAACTGGAAATCAAGCGCATGCTGGACCTAGGAGTCATAGAGGAAAGTTATAGTCCCTGGTCCAGTCCAATAGTCTTGGTTTCTAACCCCGATGGGAGTTGGAGGTTTTACAATGACTTCTGTCAGCTTAATCAGGTCTCACAGTTTGATGCTTATCCGATACCTCGAGTGAACAACCTCTTTGAGAGGCTTGGACAGGCCGAGTATCTGACCACACTTGAAATGACCAAGGAGTACAAGCAGGTTCCTTTAACAGACTCCGCCAAGGTTAAGACTGCGTTTAGCACCCCTAGTGAGCACTGGGAGTATCGTGTTCTTCCATTCAGGTTACATGGGGCTCCTGCGACTTTCCATCGTCTGGTGGACAAAGTGCTCCGCCTCCATAACATGTATAGTGCTAGCTACCTGGATAACGTTGTCATCTATTCCAGCACCTAGAAAGAACACCTACAGCATGTCCGAGCAGTATTACAGACACTGGGTGAAGCCGGTTTTCAGATCAATCTAAATGTGTTTTTGGATTGAAAGAAGCCAAATATTTGGGTTATCTGGGGGGTCATGGTACTGTGAAGCCGCAGTGCTCTAAAATAGATGCCATTTTGAAATGGCCCCGTCCAAGCATTTCTTGGTTTAGCCGGGTACTGCAGTCGGATTCTACCATGCTTTTCGGAGAGAGCTGTGCCCCTGAGTGATTAAACAAAGAAGAGGGCTCCCAACATTGTGGTATGGACCGATACGACGGAAGCTGCATTCATTCTTGGGTCGGGAGTTTATACTTGTCACAGACCATGCACCTTTACAGTGGATGGCCCTGCATAAGGAGTCCAACCCTCGAGTCACTAGGTGGTTCCTTGATCTGCAACCTTATAAGTTCTCACTCGTTCATCGGAAGGGTTCTCTCCACACCAACGCCGATGCTTTCTCCCACTTTCACGACCTCTCGGTACAGGACTCCCGACCTGATGGGTCTAGGTTGGGGGGCCCTGTCACACACGAGTGTTTAGGAGACAACTAAAGGGTTTGAGTACATGTAATTCCACGCCAGACCAGGGGGTGGCTAAGTGCACTAATTCTCCCTCTCGATCTCTTAAAGACCATTCTAGGGAAATCCTGCCTGGCTCTGGGGCAGCCAACAACGTCACTTCCGGTTCCAGTCCTGATGACATCACTTCCTCCACTGGCCTTTAAAGCCATCATCTTGCTTCCAGTTAATTAGTTCTGTTTTGGACTCAATTGTGTGAACATGTCTGTTTTGCAGCCGGGAAAAATTATACAGGTGGCTGCCCCAAACCTTTTCCATGTGTTATGGTCATTTTTGTGACAATAGATAGATAGATAAAGGCACTATATGATAGATAGATAGATAGACAGATAGATAGATAGATAGATAGACACTATATAATAGATAGATAAATAGATCGATCCATCTGTGTCTGAGGCCGTGTTTTTCTAATGTTCCTCTTGTTTGATTTCTAGTTGCTGCTGTAAGGATGGCACAGACATCCTGAATAACCTGACAGTGGAGATTCTGCCTTTTTCGTGGCATCACATCATTCTAACGCCTCCATTACAGATGACATGCAAACAGTTGTTTGAATAAGAGACGCCATCTTTCTGTCTCTGCTGTTTTAAAACAGGCAGCCAGATTTTCTTTTCCAGCGGCTCTATTTTACACCCAGCAGAGGTCCAATACACCAATGGCTAGCACCGACTCAGCTTTTAAAGTGTGTTTAGCCGCAGAGGTGGGCTCTGTTCCAGCACACTTCTCTATCCTTATGATAAATTATCCAGAAAAAAAAAACGCACAGAGGAGACGCTGATGACCTGATATATGATTTGTTTATTTGGTTCAGCTCCATAGCTGGAAGGGTTGTGCAGCGATTTAAAGGGCAAATCAGTTGACCTGGTATCAGCCTTGGTTTAGTTCACTTTAAATCGCTTCCAGCTTTAATTGAACCGTTTGCTTGCGCAGAAGCAAAAGTTAAGCATCCTGGGACTGGAAACTGTAATGTGCACACTTATCTATAAAATGGCTTTATAGCATTGTACACATTTCAGAATTGATTAGGTTTGCAGCAGAAGAATGTTCACTTATCTAATCCATTCTCAAGCGCTGACTATGATGCCCACTGTCTTCATGGGGGAGGATTTCATTTTGCCTTCAAGGGGTGAGTTGCTATGTCAAGACAGAAAGACCAGACACAAATGAGCACGTACATCTATCTAATACAGGGTGGTGGTGGGGTCTTTGTTCTGATTCTTTAGGGGCTGCTGGGTTTGGTGAGACCTGGCGTGATGCGCTTTTTTATTTTGTGATTTTCCTTATTCTAGTTTACACATGCTCTAAAATCTCCCTGTCATTAGCTTTGATTATCCAGGTCATATTCCGCCCCGTCATTGTAAATTGAATTTATCTTCCAGTGAAAGACTTTATCGCTTGCCAAGTGAAGTTCCAAGAACTTAAATGAAGAGAGAAACGTACAGAAAGAGTGCTTTTATATAAGCCAAATAGCAGAGAACCTGCCTATCGTATGCCGTTTTATATAGCACCTTTCATAAAGAGCCTTATCACACAGTGCTTCTCAAAAATGCACTCAAAAGCAAAACATTATAATGAGAAAATTTAAAGAAAACATAAATGACAGGCAGATGTAACATCTCATGACTTGGCCTCAAACTGAAAAAAATGCAAAGATGTTTGTCGTTGGCAAAGCAAAGAGCTCTCTGTGCTTCTGAGTTTATGGTGGGGCAGATCCCTTCGACACACAGGTGCCCCTTCTCGGGGTCTGTTCTCAGATTTGCCACCATGACCTTACATTTCAAAAGAGTGAGTTATACAGAATGAGATGGATGGGTGGATCGTTTTGCACAGCTACAGTCTTTGAGAGGTTCCAGGTTAACAACGAACCAATACCAACAGTTCTGGAGAAGCCTATCAAAAGCCTTGGCCATTGGTATAGTGCAGAGCTCAAAGACTCGAAGCAGGTGGAACAACTCAGGCAGGATACAATCAATGGCCTAAATAAGATCAATAACACTGCCCTTCCAGGGAAGCTGAAACTGTGGTGCTTTCAGTTTGGGCTACTGCCCCGGCTCATGTGGCCAATTTCTATCTATGAGGTCACATTATCCCAGGCCAACCGGCTGGAGAGACTAGTAAACGCACAAGTGAGGAAGTGGCTTGGACTGCCGAGGTGCCTCACCAGCATTGGCCTGTATGGTAACGCAGCCCTCTCTCTGCCAATCTCAAGCCTGGTGGAGGAGTACAAATGCGCGAAATCAAGGCTGGAAATGACTCTCACAGAATCCCAGGACTCAGTTGTCAGAGGTGCTGCTCCAACCCTAGCAACAGGGAGGAAATGGAAGCCATCGGCAGTAGTTGCGGAGGCAAAGGCTGCCCTCAGACACCGGGACGTAGTGGGGCATGTCCAACATGGTAGAGGGGGCTTTGGATTCGAAGCAGTAACACCCACATGGCAAAAGGCTGCTCCAATGGAGCGGCAGCAAATGGTGGTGGATGAGGTCCGCCGCCAGGAGGAAGCAGCCAAGTGTGCCAAGGCGGTCTCCCAAGCCCAACAAGGCCGCTGGATGAAGTGGCATGGTGTGGAGAGGAGGAAAATTACTTGGAGCGAGATGTGGAGTGTGGAGGCTAATAGACTAAGTTTCATCATCAGAGCCACATACGACGTCTTGCCCTCCCCAACCAACCTACATCTTTGGCATGGAAAGGATCCAGCATGTCCCCTGTGCGCTATCCCAGCAACCCTCAAACACATACTGGTGGGTTGCAAGACCAGCTTAACTCAAGGAAGATACACCTGGCGCCACAACCAAGTGCTGAGATGCTTGGCTGCCGAAATTGAGAACAAGAGAGTAAACATTAACGCCATGCCTCTAGAAGCACAAAGTATCATCCTACGGAGAACAACCTTCATGCGGGAAGGGGGAGAAACAGCGGACCAAGCCTTTACTCCAAGATAATGATCCATTGAACCCAGCCCGGGACTGGGAGTTGCGAGTGGACCTCAACCAGAGGCTCACCTTCCCACCCGAAATTGCGACAACTAACCTGCGTCCAGATCTTGTGCTCTGGTCCAAGTCCTGTCGGCGTGTCTTCATCATCGAGATGACAGTCCCATGGGAGGATGCTATCGATGAGGCATTCGAACGGAAGAGGCTGCGATATGCCAGTTTAGCAGCTGAAGCAGAGGGGCGGGGCTGGAATGTCAAAGTGTGGCCAGTGGAGGTGGGATGCAGAGGGTTTGTAGCCAGTTCCACCACGAGGCTATTGAAGGAAGTAGGGATCAGAGGGCAGGCTCAACGGAAGGCAATTAAAGAGCTTGCCACTGTAGCGGAAAGGAGCAGTCACTGGCTGTGGCTAAAACGTAGGGACTTAACATGGGCTGCCAATTGATCAAGTGGTGTCACCATGCTACACACACCCGGGCCTGATCAACCAAGGGTGAGCCAACCCCGGTGGAGGGTGTCTTGTGATAAGCGGCCGAAACACCCAATGAAGTCGGGGCACACAACTGAAGATGTGTCGCATTGGTTTCACCACAATCTGTAGCAAATTTCACTCCACTCAAGATGACCTCTCCTTTCAACTGTTGTGCTGAAGAATTAGGGATTTTAACAACTAGTCCTAGTAAGAATCCAGAATCCTTTAGTAAATGTATTTCAATCAATCCACTCACCTTTTCATGCCATTTGCCATCGGACCCCAGCATATTTCAAACTCTGGGCAACTTGCAGCTCATGACCGCGACCCCAGTAAGAGAAAGAGAGACACAGACTGTTCTTGAATGGTTGGGAGAAGTTGCTCTCGGAGGATGTTTTGGTTCTACTCTTCATTAATGGTTCGGGATCGGGGGGGCACCACCAATGCAGAGCTTTCTCAGGAATGGCAGCAGGCAGGTGTGAGTGAGGTGAAGACTTTTCAAGGATGGCCTGGTGGGTGTCAAGATGGGCAGCAAAGAAGCCAAGAAAAACATCAAAACATCAGGGACAGATTGATATTCTGGGATTGGACTGCTGAGGACTGTTGGGATCAAGCCATTTTCTCTGATGAATCCCCTTTCCGATTGTTTGGGGCATCCGGAAAAAAGAAAAGGTGAATAGCGCTACCATCAGTCCTGTGTCATGCCAACAGTAAAGCATCCTGAAACTGTTTATGCTGTTTATGCCAAACAGGATTTAAATGTAAGTCCTCTTAAGTTGGATGATGAGCCCCATCTTAGTGAGGACATGTGGCTTCTCCTGAAAAATAATAGGGAAAGAGGTCTTATTTTAGGAGTGTGTTATAGACCACCCAATTCAGACAGTAATTTCAACACACATCTTTTTAGTAATATCAAAAAGGCAAGTTTACATGGAGATATTATAGTCATGGGGGACTTTAATTATCCAAATATTAACAGAGATAACCTTGCAGATGTAGGAGCACAAGAGCAGGAGTTTTCAGAAGTAATCAGCGACTGTTTTTTAACACAGCATGTTAAAGCACCAACACAGGGTGAAGCCTGTCTGAATTTAGTATTTTGTAATAATCAGGATAGAACTGAGGGTTTAGAGGTGATTGAACCACTAGGGTCAAGTGACCATAATGTAATACAATTCTCAATATTTTGTAAGAGTGCAAATGCAATGACTAAAATTGTTAAGTTGAACTTTGGTGGGGCTAATTTTGAGCAGATGTGACAAAGTCTAAGTAGGATAGACTGGGATAAGCTTTTAAGTGTGGAGACAGTCGAGGAGCAGGAGAACAGGTTTAAAAATGTTTTACATGTAATGCAGGACAGATACATATGTAAATTTGGAATTAATAGGAAACTAAAAAAAACTCCACGGTGGATTAATAAAGATTTAAAAAAGAAGTTGCAAAGGAAAAAAACTGCTTTATAAGGCATATAAGACTAATGACTGCAAAGTGAATCGTAGAGCGTATGAGAACATGAGGGCAACCATTAAGAAGGATATAATAATAATAATAATAATAATAATAATAATAATAATAATACATTTTATTTATATAGTGCCTTTCCCATGCTCAAGGCACTTAATATTAGGGAGGCTAAAAGACAGTTGGAGAGGAATATAGCAGATAAGGTGAAAGAAGACCCTAAGAGATTCTTTCAGTATTTTAGTAGCAAAAGAACAGTCAAGGAGGAGGTCAAGTGCATCAGAAATAGTAAAGGGGAATTAAAAGACACAGACAGTGAAATAGCGGATGCCCTAAACTTACATTTTTCTGAGGTGTTCACAAGTGAGCAAGTGGATAACCTCAGAGCAGTAACAGGGACTACTAAGGAGGTACTGAGGGATTTGGAAATTGTAGAGGGAGAAGTGCTGCTCAGATTAAATAAGATGAAATCAAACAAATCACCAGGACCAGATAATATTTATCCTCGTGTTCTTAAGGAGGCTAGTGAGTACAGATATAAACCCTTGACAGATATTTTTAGGAAGTCACTGCGTACTGGAGAGATTCTGAAGGACATGAAAATGGCAAATATCATCCCATTATATAAAAAGGGTGACAGGGCAAATATAAGCAACTATCGGCCAGTAAGCTTAACATGCATAACAAGAAAATTAATGGAAGGAATTATTAAGGATAAGATTGAGCAACACATGGCAAGGACAGGAGTTATTCTGAACAGTCAGCGTGGGTTCAGAAGAGGGAGGTCATGTTTTACTAACATGCTGGAATTCTATGAGGAGGCAACAAAAGGATACGATCAAAGTGGAGCAGATGAGATTATTTATCTGGACTTTCAGAAAGCATTTGATGAGGTGCCACATGAGAGGTTGGGCATCAAGTTGAAAGAAGTGGGAGTTCAGGGTGATGTTTTTAGATGGGTGCAGAATTGGCTCAGACACAGGAAGCAGAGGGTGATGGTGCGAGGAATCTTATCAGAACTGGCAGATGTTAAGAGTGGGGCTGCTGGTATTTTTAATATATATAAATGATTTAGATAGGAATATAAGTAACAAGCTGGTTAAGTTTGCAGATGATACCAAAATAGGTGTATTAGCAGATAATTTGGAATCCGTTATATCATTACAGAAGGACTTGGATAGCATACAGGCTTGGGCAGATTTGTGGCAGATGAAATTTAATGTCAGTAAATGTAAAGTATTACACATAGGAAGTAAAAATGTTAGGTTTGAATACACAAAGGGTGGTCGGAAAATCGAGAGTACACTTTATGAGGATTTAGGAGTCATAGTGGACTCTAAGCTATCAACTTCCCGACAGTGTTCAGAAGCCATCAAGAAGGCTAACAGAATGTCAGGTTATATAGCGCCTTGATGTGTGGAGTACAAGTCACAGGAGGTTCTGCTCAACCTTTATAATGCACTGGTGAGGCCTCATCTGGAGTCCTGTGTGCAGTTTTGATCTCCAAGCTACAAAAAGGACATAGCAGCACTAGAAAAGGTCCAGAGAAGAGCGACTAGGCTGATTCAGGGCTACAGGGGTTGAATTATGAGGAAAGATTAAAAGAGCTGAGCCTATACAGTTTAAACAAAAGAAGATTAAGAGGTGACATGAGTGAAGTGTTTAAAATTATGAGGGGAATTAGTACAGTGGACTGAGACTGTTATTTTAAAATGAGTTCATCAAGAACACGAGGACACAGTTGGAAACTTGTGAAGGGTAAATTTTGCACAAACAGCAAGTTTTTCTTTACACAAAGAACGATAGACACTTGGAATAAGCGACCAAGTAGTGTGGTAGACAGTAAGACGTTAGGGACTTTCAAAACTCGACTCGATGTTTTTTTGGAAGAAATAAGTGGATAGGACTGGCAAGCTTTGTTGGGCTGAATGGCCTGTTCTCATCAAGAGTGTTCTAATGCTCTACTCATGTCAGCCAAGGCAGTGTGCTCACTCACAATTTGACCTAAGAACACAGCCATGAATAAAGAATGGGACCAAAACATCCTCCGAGAGCAACTTCTCCCAACCATCACAGAACAGTTTGGTGACCAACAATGAACAATCCAGCATGATGGATCACCGGGCCATAAGGAAAAAGTGAGATCCAAGTGGCTCGGCAAACAAAACATCAAAACATTTGGGGTCCATGGCCAGGAAACTCCCCAAACCTTAATCCAATTGAGAAATTGCGGTCAATTCTCAAGTGGCGGGTGGACAAACAAAAACCCACCAAGTCTGACAAACACCAAGCATTGATTATGCAAGAATGGGCTGCCATCAGTCAGGATTGGGCCCAGAAGTTGATTGACAGCATACCAGGGCGAATTGTAGAGGTCTTAAAAAAGAAAGAAGGGACAACACTGCAAATATGGACTCTTTGCATTTACTGAATGTCATTGTCAATAAAAGTCTTTGAAACTTATGAACTGCTTGTAATTCTACTTCAGTACACCATAGAAACATCTGACAAAAAGATCTAAAAACACTGAAGAAGCAAACTTTGTGAAAACCAATACTTCTCAAAACTTTTGGCCACAACTGTATACGAGGTGAGACACAAAAATAACCGGACTGGGCTTGGGGCTTTCCTTGAAAACCATCTGGAGTTCGGCTGAACATTAATCATAGAACCATATCCCCTCTGACACGCCCTCTCAAACCGCCGACTAGCTACTCTGAATAGCCCAGTCAGTATTTGCACAAGAATCGCTACACGAGTTCGAGTTGCCGCTATAATGTCGTTTGAAAAAATCTAAAATCAAGGAAAACGGCCACAGAAGCCTATGAGGTGGTGTATGGTGATAATAGTTTGTCTCGCACACAAGTTTTTGAGTGGCACAAACATTTCAAGGAAGGATAAGATGTGGAAGACATTCAATGCCCAGGTCGCCCATGCTCATCTCAGATGGATGAAAACATCAAACAGTGAACCAGATTATTAGAAATGATCTACTGCAGTTTTTGACTGACAAAAACATTCCTGTCCTCGATCATCCTCCCTGTTCGCCCGATTTAGCTCCTTGTGATTTTTTTAACTTGTTCCCAAAAATCAAAAGTGACCTGAAGGGAACACATTTTTCTCTAATGGATAAAGTGAAGACAGAAACAGCAAGCCAGTCTCTTGAAGAGCCTCAAGCAGAAAGACTTCCAACACTGTTTCAATCAATGGAAGATACGTACGGAGCGGTGTAGAGATCTGGAGGGGGAGTGTATAGAAGGTGACAATGTTTAGAATGCTGTAAGTCATCAATGCATAGATTTTTTTTCCAATTCTGTTATTTTTGTGCCCCACCTCGTAAGCTCCAGTAATGTTCCGCATTGATTACTGTAATTCTACACTGGTTGGCCCTCCTCACAAGCTTTTGCATGGGCTTCAGCTGGTTCAGAATTCTGCTGCCTGTGTTATTACCAGAACCACCTCCATAGAATGTATTACTCTGGTTCAATGTGAACTCCGCTGGCATCCTGTTAAATATTGTATTGATTTCAAGATTTTGCTATTAACCTTCAAAGCTCTTCATAATTTGGGAAACCCAGTATTTCTTGGATCTGCTACACATTTATACACCTGCTCGTACTCTTAGATCTTCTTTTTCAAACTTCCTTGTTCCCCCCCACTGGTTGTTTATCTACCATGGGCTTTAGATCTCTTAGCTTCGTTTCTCCTCATCTTTGGAACTCCCACCCTCAAGTGGCTCAAGTAATTGATTCACTTCCCACTTTTGAAACCAGATATTTTTCAGACCTGCATATTTCCCTGCTCCATGACTGTATGATCGTTGCACTTGTATTATTAAATTGCATGATGATGTTTTATTTTAATTGTTTTTATTGTATTGTCTGCGGTGGGCTGGCGCCCTGCCTTGCGCTCTGTGTTGGCTGAGATTTGCTCTGGCAGACCCCCGTGACCCTGTAGTTAGGATATAGCGGGTTGGATAATGGATGGATGGATTGTATTGTTTTTTTTTTTTTCTTTTGTAAGAAATTTCTCGAGTGCCATTAAAGGTGCCTTTAAATCATTATTATTATTAGTAGTAGTACACCATGATGTTTGGGACACAGCAATGGCAGGTCTATTGAAATTTTCACATTTATTTCTTTGTCGTGTATCCCTTGCATGTAATGACTGCTTGAAGTCTACAATTCACAGACATCAGCAGGTGCTCAGGGTCTCCTCTGGTGATGCTCTGCCAAGCCTCTAATGCAGCCATCTTCAGCTCCTGCTTGTTTCGAGGGGCTTGTCCACTTAAGTTTTCTCTTCAGCATATAGAAGGGCTGCTCAGTTGGATTTAAATCAGGTGACTGTTGTGGCGATTCAAGAATTTTTCATTTTTTACTTTTGTGTTTCCTCAGCAGTATGTTTGGCTCATTATCTTGTTGTAGGATGAAGCGCCATCAAGTGAGTTTGGAGGTCTTTACTGAACTTGAACAGATCAGATGTTTCTAAACCTCAGAATTCTTTGTGTGTCTGCCATCAGCAGTTCCATCATCAATGGAGAGAAGTGTGCCAGAACCTGCTGAAGCTATAACACCCCAGCACCATGTTTAACAGATGAGGTGGTCTGTTTTGGATCTTGGGCAGTTCCTGTTCTTCTAAACACTTTACTCTTGTCATCACTCTGATGAGGTTCATCTTTGTCTTATCTGTCCACAAGACCATTTCCCAGAATTCTGCTGGCTGTTTTAAATCCTTTTTCACAAACTCTAATCTGGCCATCCTGTTTTTGAGGTTTGTATCAAGCAGTGTGGCCTCTGTGCGTCTGTTCATGAAGTCTTCTGCTGATAGTCATCTCTGACACACATACATCTGCCTCCTGAAGACCGTGTTTGGGGCTTTTGAAAAAGGAAAAGAACAAGGCCTAAGAAGAGGTTTATAGATGTGATGAGAAGAGGATATGAAGGTGATGGGTGTAACGGAGCAAGATGACAATGACAGAAAGATATGGAAAAATATGATCCGCTGTAGCAACCCCTAATGGGAGCAGCCAGAAGAAGAAGAAGAAGTAGAAGTGAGGATTCTTCTGCCCTCACCAGGTCTTCCTTGGCCCACCAGTAATTTTGAGGCAGTCTCGCATTGACAGACATTATGGTGCTGTACATGATGGCTGGCTTATTGGTAAGGCTCGTAACTGCCTGAACCCAGTGTTTCATATGGTCTGTACTATTCATTGTAACAGCAAGTCATTACAAACGCCAGGTGATAATGGGAGATGTTTAAATACACCTCAAAATTCATTGTGCCACTGCTGCCCGTCATTAGTGAAGAAAAGTGTGCCAGGACCTGTGGCAACCATACATGCACCGGCCAGAACACCAGCAGCACCGCCATGTTTAACAGATGAGATGGTCTGCTTTGGATCTCGGGCAGTTCCTTGTCGTCTGCACACTTTGCTCTCGCCATCACTCTGCTGAGGTTCACCTTTGTCTCATTTGTTCAGAAGACCTTTTCTCTTAATTCTGCAGACTTTTTGAAGTCCTTTGTCACAAACTGCAATCTGACCATCCTGTTTTTGTGGCTAACTGGTGGTCTGGATCTTGCAGTGTGTCCTCTGTGTTTCTGTTCATGAAGTCTTCTGCTGATAGTCAGCCCCCTGAAGACTGTGTATGTATGATCTGTCAGGCAGGCATTTGGGCCTTTTTCTTGACCATAGTGAGAATTCTTTTGTTGTTAGCAGTGGAGGTCTTCCTTGGCCCACCAGCCCCTTTGTGAGTACTGAGCTCACCAGTGGGTTCTTTCTTCTTCATGATAATCCAGACAGTTGATTTAGCTCATCCTAAGGTCTTACTGATGTCTCCAATGGTTTTATTCTTGTTTTCCAGCCTCACAATGGCTTGTTTGACTTTTATTGGTACAGTTTTTGTCCTTATGTTGAACAATGGCAACTACAGACTCCAAAGGGTAGAAGCAATGAAACCAACCTGAGGAATCACAAACACCTGTGACGCCAATTATCCCAAATATTATGGTGCCCTGAAATGAGAGGACAATGTAGAAAAAGTGTTGTGTGACTGAAATATATGCAGATCTCCTTAAATAAAAGTCCTCAATGTGCACTTTAATCACAATGTCTGAATTGTTTGATTTGTAATTTCATACTGTGAAGCAGAAAGGTGAAATCAATAAGAAATGTGTCTTTGTTCCGAACATTATGGAGGGCACTGTATGAACAGAAACATCTTATATAAGAACTTTTCTTTTTTATTATCAGTTTCTATGTATTTTTTTGTAAACTTTTTTACTGTGAATTTTTACTAAAACTTTTAAAACAACTCTTGAACTGTGGAATTCTTTGTATGCATGCAAATGAGTCACTCTCTTTGCCTGAACCCCATGAGAAAACAGAAGCTGCAGAATTTTTGGAAACCAGATGAATGCAACTACGTTTCCTTGTAATGCAAAATAAGAACAAGCTTTATTAGATCAGGTGCTCTAAAATGTCAAAGGATTCTCTGTCCATGCACTTCTTAATATATCCAGTCTACATTAATGTAGGCTCACCCAACAAAAGTAGAGAAAATGAAAAATTCTTTTAATATTCCATATGGACATCTTCTTGGAGTTAAAAGCAAATCTATAAAAATAATTCTCAGCACTTCCAGTTGAGCGACAGCTCAGCATTTCATTGCGCCACACCTCCATTTCTTTAGGATATTGGGATCACCAACCACCCAGCATTGTCTGTTATCCTCACTTTTCAAACCTTCTCTCTACACAGGCACTTTGCCCTCAATTTTATTCCGCACCTCAGCTCAGTTGCAGAGTGCTTTCTGTTCACACAATCCACAGATCCCTCACCCACCGCCACATCCCCTCTTTGTTGTAAATCGGGAATCGGTATCATGTATCTCTCCCATTCCTGCTCTCCCCAGTGTGTTTAGAAGGTCAAGTCATGACCTATAAGATACAAGAGTGATACAGACAGACTAGTCAAGAACATTACTCAATAAGATTCCTTAGCGAGACTAATGCCGGGCAAGCACTGTGTGATTTTTGGCATTTTTTAAACCCGATTTGCAGCTTTCAACTGATTTTCTGAGTTAGCCTAGTCAGCTTCATCAGATATCACTTATCACTTTGCAGAATAAGAAGGACTGTGATGCCCAATTGCATTATCCGATTCTGTCATGTGAGAAATTTCAGTCTCCTGTCTTGTGTGAGTAGTCTTGCCAGTGGATTCTTCTGCTGCTATCATCAAATTTCATAAAATTCATTGTGCAGTGACCATGTTGTAGAGAAAACATCTTCAGAAAAGACAAGCATAGCATAGGACACCATTGCAGAGCACATAAAGCCTGTCTCAGTTCAATGAAGCGAGCCCCTTGTTTTGGGCAAGCCTCATATTTATTACAATTCGTATCTCAAAATATTCCTACTTCACATCATTTCTGATCACTTGCTTTAGAGTGTTTCTCATGATCATGACCTAGCTTAATACCTTTTCTCATACCAATCATTTGGGGCATCATGTACAAGGTACGTTCAAGAAGTTTACTCACTTTTATATTTTCATTAGAAATGGTAAAAGCGGGAGGAGTAGTAATTGGACATTAAAAAGTTGGTACGACGCTGGGAAAATTGCATCACAAAGGAAGGTGACTATGTAGAAAAGTGATTTGTTTTTGAAATTCTTAATAAAGAGTTAAAAACAGTGTAGAAAGTTTTTAAACGTCCCTTGTATAGACGCTGCGTAAGCACAAAACTGTTGCATACATCAAACTGGGCGTAAAGCCTCGCACATTTGAACGGCATCCTCACACCATGTGTATGTACGATTCTGCTCGGTTTTGCAAACTGGCGGCACCCAGAGTCAAAGCAGTGCTACTGTTTCTGTGGTGTTTATTTTTTAGGTTCATATCCATGACACAGGCTGTATCAAATACACCAGAATTAATTGCATATTGTTTACAAATTTAAGGCACTTGATTGTAATCATTCTGTAACTATATAATGGTTCACAGAATGGCCAAGCCATGGCTGCTTTAGCGTTGTTACTCTCAGTGCACCAAAGAGAGTATTTTAACCTGTTTACAACAACAACAACAACAACATTTATTTATATAGCACATTTTCATACAAACAGTAGCTCAAAGTGCTTTACATAATAAAGAATAGAAAAATAAAAGACACAATAAGAAAACAAAATAAATCAGCATTAATTAACATCGAATGAGAGTAAGGTCCCATGGCCAGGGGGGACAGAAAAAACAAAATAAAAACTCCAGACGGCTGGAGAAAAAAAAATAAAATTTGTAGGGATTCCAGACCATGAGACCGCCCAGTTCCCTCTGGGCAAAATGTTTATTGTATTTGTGTGTTGTATCACCTCTGCACAGGTTGTATCGAGAGTGCAGAGGATTACAACATACAGAAGAGGATACAGCTTACAGCCCTGGAGGACATTTATTACACACACTGACTCAGTCCTGGTGCTTCCTGTCTTACTATATGGTTGCGAGACATGGATGCTCTCCAGTGACCTGAGATGAAGACTGGACTCCTTTGGTACTGTGTCTCTGGAAAGTCCTTGGGTACCGTTGGTTAGACTTTGTGTCGAATGAGCGGTTGCTCATGGAGTCGTGAATGAGGCACATTAACTGCATTTTAAGGGAGCGTCAGTTACGGTACTACGGCCATGTGGCGCGTTTCCCCGAGGGTGATCCGGCTCATAAGATCCTCATTGTTGGAGACCCGAGTAGGTGTGGTTACATTTTTTGGTACAAAGTCTCGTCTCGCAGGACGTGAGTTATTGATATTTTTTAGTTTAGAATTTAGAAACAGAATAAGAATCTGAAAATCTAATATCATCACATTAAAGTTTGATAAATTCTGAAAAGAATGATACCAAACATATATATGTAGATTTTAAAATAAGCCCAATTTAAAGCGTTACAAAAAACATGACATAGAAACGTCACATAAAATCGTTGCACTTTTAGGCTTAGGATTTTATATATAGAGAGTAGATATATTGTAATTGTTAAGCAATTTTAATGCATGTTAGTTCACATTCATTTATTATCTATTGTTCAGATAGTTGTAGTTTTAAACATATTGTTATTTGTAACCAATATTCCTTATGCTTAAGTATTGCAGTTCATGAGTAGCGAGTCACATAACATTGATTAAACTGTGTCAATGCTTTCAAGCTTGTTTAATCATGTTGCCCTGTGCATATCGTTGTAAGTACAAAACGGCATTTAATTCATTATTACTTTACAGTATCATAGTTTTCATTGCAGTCAGTTCTCTGTATCATTATCATACGGTATTTAGTTCAGTCACATTCTTAGTTATTATATGTATTTATTACAGTTGTTTTACATGAATATTTCCCTTTTTTCTCTCTGTTTTTTAAAGGAAACCAAACACACACATAGTATATTATTTATATAATCATCTTTTTCTAACTCTGGTATAAATAACTTTTGAACAAATATAATTTTAATAAATAATTATGTGGACTTGCTATAAAGAACTTCATTTAAAGAATCAGTGAGTCGAATTATTCAACACCTCCGTAACACCAGTACACTACCTGAAACAATGCTCAAAGCAATACTTTCAAAAACCACACATCTAAAATCTACTATTCTCACATATACAGCTCACACATTAATTACACAATTGTCAGCTTATGCAAAAAACTATATTTTTTTTTAATATTGCACAAGTTAAGATAATATTCGTAAATGAATAATAATGATTAATATGTTATTTCACGATTATGTCAATAAGGTGTGTGAATTCAGTACAGAATTTAGTGTAGAAATTGTCTTGGGGTTAAAACTGTTCATCAGTCTTGTGGTCTGCTCTCATGGGCTTATATTTCTTCCCTGGGTGGAGAAGTTCAAACAGTGCTGGGTGATACAAGTCCTTCATGATGCTGGATGTCTTCTGCAGACATCATGAGGTGAATATGTCTTCCAAGGTAGGCAAAAGTGTGTTGGTAATTTTCTCTGCTGTTTTTATGATTCTCTGCAGAGCCGTTTAATCAGCTGCTGAGCTGTTGCCATACCACAGTATGAGTATCCCATGAGTCCAGGACACTTTCGATGGAACAAAGATAGAAAGACACCAGAAGCTTTTGTGACAGATGAACTTTCCTGAGATTTCTCAGGAGGTAAAGTCGCTCTTGTGCTTTTTTAACCAGTGAGTTTGTGTGTATTGTCCATGTGAGATCTTCTGAGATACCTAAGATCCTAAAGCTAGAGGCTCTCTTCACTCTGTCACTGTTGATATACAGCAGCCAGTTGTCATCCTGCTTCTTCCTGAAATTAATGATCAGTTCTTTAGTTTATTTAGTGTTAAATTTCAAGTTATCAAGGAGCAAGACAAACATTGACTGGTTGGGAGTAGACCCTAGGGAAGACCCAGGGCTTATTGGGAGGATTGTATCTCCCAATTGGCTTGGGACTGCCTTGGGATCCCTCAGCATGAATTGGCAGGTGTAGCTGGGAAAAGGGAGATATGGGCCTTATTGCTAAGACTGCTGGCCCCATGATCCGGTTCACGGATAAACACTGGAAAATGAATGAATGAATAATTAAAGATAAGCTTTGAGCATTGACCATTAGGACGCTGAAGAAAAGGCTGCTGAAAATGGGGCTATGCAGTCCTGTATGAATAATAAATTTAATAAATCAGTCATTTCAAGCAGGAACTAGTAATGTTATGGTTGGATTTTAAAATCAAGTAAATGCATCTTGATAAATTTCAATCCATAACATGAACATTTGTGGAGGATTCCAAACTTTCAAACGCTAGTGCATTTAAAGACAATTCTGTGACCATCATTTTTGGTCCTTTTGTAAAAACTAAATTGCTGTTCATCCATCTTTTTTCCTGCATTTGCTTTGACTATCAGAGGGTCAACATCAATCACACATTTTTTTATATAGTGTCTTTCCCGGAATGTACAAGGCTAAAACCAGACCTGGGTGTAATGCCAGTATGGTGCAGGACACAATTCCACTTGCACAATCAGTCTTAACCTGCCTATCTTTGAAATGGCGGAAGAAAATGTTGCATCCAAACTGAACCCTTGTCACCAGAGCCATGAGGCCACCACACAAACCGCTGTGCCACTGTCTTCAATGCCATCCCATTAAATGTAAATGTAATTGGCAGGAGGCAGACCTTCAAGTGAGTTGAGTGCCAAATGGATGTCATGATGGTGATGGCTCTCCTGTGTCATGTCATTCCATCTGAATTTGACCCACCTCGCTTAGTATAACATAACATGATGTACCTTACAGTAAGTGGGACATGAAACTGCCATTTTAGGTGTTATTACCTATAAGAAGTAACATGGTGTCATTTATCAGTGTGACTGGTCACGATAGGCCAAAACCCTACAATTCTAGCAAATAGAACAGCACAGAAAGGCTGGAGGGGCCTCCATCTGCCCCAATATCCTTTTTGAGTAGTTCTAACATTGTTTCTTTTTTTGAAATACTTTGCAGAAAGATTACATTTCTAAGACATTTCACCACCTTCCAATCTGCTTTCATTATATAAATCATGAGCTGCACACATCTGCGGCAGCTAAAAAATAAAATAAAATATAATGTAATGCAGATCGGAATCAAATGGATTCCAAATGGTGGACCACGTTGGCATGCTGGGTGGGCCCTCAGAAGACTTTGTGGCCACCAGGTGGTGCACCAGCTTACCAAGCCCGACACAGACAGACAGCAGGCCCAGGTTTCTGCAATAAATACATTTTTTTATCCTGATGTGGGAAACGATTCCCAAGTTTACCATCTGCACAGCACAGTGCAAATGCACAATACATCACTTTTTTTCTTCTTTCTTTTTTCTCTGTCTGTATGTCTGTCTGTCTGTCATCCACTTCCACTACTCCTCCTCACCCTCTTCCTCCCGACTCATGCTCCCTGAATGAAGGCAGGCGGCCCCTTTTATGCTGCACCTGGGAGTAGTTCAGGTGGCTCCTTAGCGGGGTCTGGAAGTACTACCAAGTGTGGTGAAAGCCCCCACAAACTAGAGCTCTGCAGCTCCCCCTGATGGCCTCCATGGCACCCAACAGGGCTGAGTTACAGAACTCCAATTTCCATGATGTCATGTGGGACACTGCCGCAACCCAGTGGGGGAACCTAGCGCTCCAAGGAGGTTCTGCTCAAGTCTTTATAATGCACTGGTGAGGCCTTATCTTGAGTACTGTGTGCAGTTTAATTTCTCCAGGCTACGAAAAGGACATAACAGCACAAGAAAAGGTCCAGAGAAGAGCGACCAGGCTGATTATGGGGCTACAGGTGTTAAATTATGAGGAAAGATTAAAAGAGCTGAGCCTTCAGAGTTTAAACAAAAGAAGATTAAGAGGTGACCTGACTTAAGTGTTTAAAATCATGAATGGAATCAGTCCAGTGGATCAAGACTGTTATTTTAAAATGAGTTCATCAAGAACACAGGAACACAGTTGGAAACTTGTTAAGGGGAAATTTCACACAAACATTAGGAAGTTTTTCTTTACACAAAGAACGATAGACACTTGGAATAAACGACCAAGTAGTGTGGTAGACAGTAAGACTTTAGGGACTTTCAAAACTCGGCTTGGTGTTTTTTTGGAAGAAATAAGTGGATAGGACCGGCGAGCTTTGTTGGGCTGAATGGCTTGTTCTCATCCAGAGCGTTCTAATATTCTAATGCTCTAACAGTGGAAAGTTTTTTCCACAATAGAAGTCAATTAGAATGAATTTAAAGAAAAACACTAAAGATGTAAGTCAGAAAGTAAATGTAGTTACTATCTCCCGGCATCAACTACGTCCATGGGCCCACATCGTGCCCAGGAACCACTCCTGCCACACTACCACACCCCCTCCTTATTTATTTAAAATGGCAATCAGCTGCGGACCTCACTTTTCATACCCCACAGAACATGAGAGGAGCGATCTGAAGGCGGCAGTTCACAGACGCTTCCCATCCAATCTAACAGAGCCTGGCCTTAGAGGACCTGACAGGAAGAATGGGGTAAAGTGGCCAAATCCACGAGTGCAAAGCTTGTAGAGACTTCGCCAAAGGGACATCTACAATACAAAGTATTGCATTTAGGGTCTGAATACTTATACGAATGAAACAGTTTAGCGTTTGATTTTTAATGAAATTGCAAACCTTTCTAAAAGCAGGTTTTCACTTCCTCATTATGGGTTATTAAGTGCAGATTAATGGACCAAAATGGCAAATGTATCCATTTCACAATAAAGTGTTCAGAAAGTGAAGGGGTCTGAACAACAACATTTATTTATATAGCACATTTTCATACAAAAAAATGTAGCTCAAAGTGCTTTACAAAATGAAGAATAGAAAAATAGAAGACACAATAAAAAATAAAAATAAGTCAACATTAATTAACATAGAATAAGTAAGGTCCGATGGCCAGGGTGGACAGAAAAAACAAAAAAAAAAACTCCAGAGGCTGGAGAAAAAAAAATAAAATCTGTAGGGATTCCAGACCAAGAGACCGCCCAGTTCCCTCTGGGCAATCTACCTAACATAAATCAAACAGTCCTCTTTGTATTTAGGGTTCTCATGGAAGGACTTGATGATGATGTTCATGTAGACTTCTGGCTTTCAGTCCATCAATGTTGGAGTATCATGAAGTTTTGAGTAGCTGGTGGTGGCGCAGGCCGCGAACACAAAGAAACCAAAAAAGAAACAGAAGAGAGAGTTGGGGGTCAGTACGGATTTTGGAGCCACTATGAATAGTTATTATGATGAATTGAACATACAGAGAGTATCAGTATTAAGTTAAAGTGAAGTTAGGAGAAGGCCATGTTAAAGTAATGTGTTTTCAGCAGTTTTTTAAAGTGCTCTACTGTATTAGCCTGGCGAATTCCTATTGGCAGGCTATTCCAGATTTGAGGTGCATAACAGCAGAAGGCCGCCTCACCACTTCTTTTAAGTTTAGCTTTTGGAATTCTAAGGAGACACTCATTTGAGGATCTAAGGTTACGATTTGGAATATAGGGTGTCAGACATTCCGATATATAAGATGGAGCGAGATTATTTAAGGCTTTATAAACCATAAGCAATATTTTAACGTCAATCCTGAATGACACAGGCAACCAGTGTAGTGACATCAAAACTGGAGAAATGTGTTCGGATTTTCTTCTGAAGACTTTCTCAATCCACTGTATGATTGTGAAGAATTAACTTTGACTTGAAAAATACTGAACTTATCCTTTAAGAAAGCCATTACATCAGGGATGGGCAAAGTCAGTCCTGAAGGGCCGCCGCGGCTACAGGTTTTTGTTCCAACCCAATTTGCTTAATAAGAAAACAATACTTGCCAATAATTTAATTTCATGGCTTGTTAGTGCTTTAAGTCTGCCATGACAACCATTCTCATATATTAGTCTAAAATGGATGAGTAATTCTCAGTCCTTCACTTTTTTCTCTTCACGTTCCTTCCAAGTACTTAATTAAACCAAATAGTGCACCATAAATTTAAATGTCAATGTCAATTTATTTATATAGCACATTTAAAACAACGTAGGAGTGCTGCGGCCAAAGTGCTTTACAATAAAAGAAGAAAAAAACATACAATTAACATAAATAACATAAATAGAAATAAAATCAATGAACATAAATAAAATAAACTAGCCAACCCGTGGCGTAGCATATGCCACATAATTATGTATTAATGGGTGAACACTTCCTGAAAGACACAGTTGTCCAAATGGGGTGAGTTTGAGGATACGACTGTAAGTGAATGAAAAGATGGAACTTTGGAGAGAGCAACATACAATTGTCCGTGACTGAGAACTGGAGGACCGCCGTCGCGCCCCCACCTCCCAGAGCGAGGGACGGGGCTGGACGGCGGCCCTCTAAGAAGTTGGATGCCGACCGCTCGGGGGCCGTGTAACTATTTAGCAGGAGGGAGTCTCGCTCGTTATCGGAATTAATCAGACAAATTGCTCCACCAACTAAGAACGGCCATGCACCACCACCCACAGAATCGAGATAAAGCTATCAATCTGTCAATCCTCTCTGTGTCCGGGCCGGGTGAGGTTTCCCGTGTTCAGTCAAATTAAGCCGCAGGCTCCTCTCCTGGTGGTGCCCTTCCGTCAATTCCTTTAAGTTTCAGCTTTGCAACCATACTCCCCCCGGAACCCGCAGACTTTGGTTTTCTGGTTGGCTGCCTGGCAGGTCATGGGAATAACGCCGCCGGATCGCCAGTCAGCATCGTTTATGGTCGGAACCACAACGGTAACCGATCGTCTTCGAACCTCAAACTTTCATTCTTGATTAATGAAAACATTTTTGGCAAATGCTTTCGCTCTCGCTCGAATTGTTGGTGGGCGGGGCTCTGTCGTGCATATCACATGGTCTGTCTTGCGTGCCATGGTCGGCCGCTTAGTGAATTGTTGGTGGGCGGGGCTCTGTCTTGCGTGCGTCTTGCTTGCCATGACTTGCGTGTGTCTTGCTTGCCATGGACTTAGTGAATTATATATATAGATAATTAATACAAGTAAGATTATACATAATCACAATGAGGAAACCATCAGTATTACTGAAGATCACAGAAAGCAAGTAAATAGAAATGAGTCTTTAATCTCGTTTTGAACAGTTCAATTGTAGATGACTCCTTTATGTGATGAAGTAAAGAGTTCCACAGGTGAGGAGCAGCAGCTGCACATGCCCTGTCTGTCCCCCTTAGTTTTATACTTGGTACGAGGGACAACAAGAAACAACTGACCAGAAGATCTAAGGACTCTAGATGGCTGGTGTAAAACACATAATTCAGATAAATAGGCAGGAGCGAGTCCATGTAAAGATTTAAAAACTAGCAACAAGATTTTAAAATCAATTCGAAAACTGACAGGCAGCCAGTGTAAAGAAGCTAATATTGGAGAAACACAATCAGATCACAATCTTTCCTGCCTCCACCAGAAAGCGAGTGGCAGCTTTCTGGACCAACTGTAACCTGTGTATCAGGGATTTGCTAATCCCTGAATTCAATCAAGCTGAGAAACGATAAAAGCGTGAGTAGCTTTCTCAAGATCCCTAGAAGATAATAAAGGCTTGATCTTACCTAAAAGACGAAGCTGGAAAAAGCAACTCTTGACTACAGAATTTCTCAAAAGAGAGGTTACTGTCAAAGATAACACCAAGATTGCAGACTTGAGGTTTGCAAAAGACCGAGAGAGGGCCGATAAATCCAAGACCAATTTGGGCTTTAGCTGATGGACCCACTATAAGCACCTCTGTTTTATTTTGATTCAGATCAAGAAAATTATTAGCCATCCAGGATCTTAGTTCACAAAGACAGTTGTGCAGTTGATTCATTGCAGACAGGAATATAAACCTGTGTACCATCGGCATAGCAGTGAAAAGAAATGTTAACTTTCCTAAAAATAGCTCCAATAGGTTGAAGGTATATAAAGAATAAAATAGGACCCAAAATGGATCCCTGAGGAACACCACATTTAAGATGAGCAGGAGATGAAAAAGAGGAATTTAAAGTCACTGAAAAGTGTCTACCAATTAGATATGACCTGAACCAGTTAAGAGCAGCCAGCCCCTTTTAGCCGAACAAGATGTTCAAGCCGCAACAGCAATATCTCATGGTCAGTGGTGTCAAAGGCAGACAACAGGTCCAGGAGGACGAGGACTGCAGCGCCACCAGAGTCAGTAATAGTAGAGATGTCATTGAATACAGGAGGGCTGTCTCAACACCATGGTAATGCTTAAAGCCAGACTAGTAGATTTAAAATAAATTATTGGAGTTAAGGTGATGAACCAATTGATTATAAATAATTTTTTTCTAATATTTTAGCCAAAAATGGCAATTTGGGAAATTTGGGCGAAAATTGGCTAAAACTCCAGGATCTAATTCTGCCTTTTTTAGACAGGGACGCACAGCAGCATTTTTAAAAAAAGTAGATAAAAAAAAGAAAGGCATAGCCCCCTTACTAATAGAATCATTGATAATGGCTAGTAAAGGTGGACCCAAAACATCAACGACTTCCACTAAGAGGTGTGGTGGTACAACATCAAGAGGACTGAGAGCTGGTTTAAGGGTGTCAATAGTACTTTTTAACTGTGAAAGTGAGACAAGTTCAAAAGATTCCAAGACAATGCCATGATTAACAGTAGGAAGTTCATAGCCAGTTGGAACAATACGACAGCGGATTGTATCAATTTTACTGACAAAGAATGAAAGAAGCTGCTCTACAAACAGGTGTAAATTGAAACAGGCTAAATGGAGAAATGTTTTTCCATTTGCATATTATTGCTAATAAGCAATTTAAAACCAAGAACACAGCTGCTTAAGACTAAAATAAGCAATAAGGGTTCAAAATCGTAACGAGGGAGAGAGACAACTAAAATGAAGCAGAAGTGTCACTTGAACTTCTTATTAAGCAACTTTGTTGGAACAAAAACTTGCAGCCACTGCGGCCCTCCAGGAACGACTTTGCCAACCCTTGTGTTACATCATTTATTGGAGTATTTGTGAGTTGTTCATGTGTGCATCCTTATTTGGCATTGGAAATTTGCTGAGAAGAATAAAAAAAGTCAAGGATTTTCCTCTTTTCACACCATTGTAAACAAATTGCACTTTTCTGTTAAATGAATTTAGAAATTGTGTGTTTTTTCATGACCCGGGTTCACTTCCCGGGTCCTCCCTGCGTGGAGTCTGCATGTTCTCCCCGTGTCTGCGTGGGTTTCCTCCGGGTACTCAGGTTTCCTCCCACAGTCCAAAGACATGCAGGTTGTCCCTAGTGTGTGCTTGGTGTGTGGGTGTGTGTGTGTGTGCGTGCCCTGCCTGGGGTTTATTTCCTGCCTTGCGCCCTTTGTTGGCTGGGACTGGCTCCAACAGACCCCCCATGACCCTGTAGTTAGGATATAGCAGGTTGGATAATGGATGGATGGATGTGTTTATCATTAACTATAACTGGACACAAATGTGCGGTCTGACTATTTCAGAATGCACTGTAGATATGGCAAGAAGACATAGAATGGTGTGGAAGTTCTTTTAGCCTTGAAACCTAAAGGGGCTCCCAAACCCATGAGGTCACGGCCTTTATGCCTTTGACATCCTGCGTCACGTCTACTAGTTCATCCTGCCAGCTTGTAATGTCACACTTTTAGACAAAATAAAGAAAAGGAGTTTCATCCTGAAGTCCTGCTGTGGGTGAGAATTAGAAGCGCCCTCTGTTGAATTTCAACCGTCTCGAATCTCGGCTCATTTTTTAGAGGCACTTGGTGAACAGCAATTGATGCTTTTATGGTGGGCATTTGAGTTCCACCTCTCCAAAGCTGGGAGAGAATAAGAGAGGAATAAAATGCAGGTTAGCTGGTGAAAATAATCAAGATATACTGTGCTCAGAAAAGATTAAGGGAGCACTTCAATCCCACATTGGATCTCGATGAATGAAATATTCAACGTGAGAATCTTTACTGAGTTATATTGTGTAATTTATTGAGAACAAAACTGATGCAAAACTGGTCAAAGGAAACCAAAATCAGCAACACATTGACTGCTGATTTAATATCACACTGAAAATCAAAGTCAAAAATCAGAAACCCAGGCTTGTCCAACTTGTGTGAATTTCATCACGGCAGTTCCTAATGTGACCGAGAAGTGTGTATGACCCCCACGTACCTGTATGCACTCCTGATAATGTCTGGTTGCGCTCCTGATGATACGGTGGATGGTGTCCTGGGACATCTCCTCCCAGACCTGATCAGGGCAGCAGTGCGCACCTGGACAGTCTGTAGTACTACTTGGTGGCATCAGATGCACCGACAGATAATGTCCCAGAGGTTCTCAATTGGATTCAGGTCTGGAGAACGTGCCAGCCAGTCAATGGCATCAATGCCTTTGTCATCCAGGAACTGCCTACACACTCTGGCCACATGTGGCCGACCATTGTCCTGAATACCAGGAGGAACCCAGGGCCCAGTGAACCAGCGTAAGGTCTAACAATGACTCTGAGGATTTCATCCCGTTACCTAACAGCAATCAGGCCTAGCAAATGGAGGTCTGTGCGACCTTCCAAGGTTATGCCTCCCCAGACCTATAATCCACCACCAAAGTTGTCACGCTGGATGATATTTCAGGCTGCATCACTTTCACCACGGTGATTCTGTCATGTGTGCTCAGTGTGAACCTGAAGAGAACAGGAAATCAATGGTGGAGCTGCCATTTGTGTATTCTATACAGAATGCCAGTCAAGCTGCAAAGTTATGGGCTATGAGCACGTAGAGGACATCAGGCCCTCATGCCACCATCATGGAGTCTGACAGTTTGGTCTGAAAGATGCACGTTAGTAACCAAATGGAGGTCATTTTGTAGTGCTCTGGCTCTGTTCCTCTTCACACAAAGAAGCAGATGCCGGTCCTGCTTCTACTGCCCTGTCCAGCCCTCCTTGTGGAATGGCCAGTCTCCTAGTATCTCCTCCATACTCTTGAGACTGTACTGGGAGATGTAGCAAACCTTCTTCCAATGGCATGTAAGGATGTGCCACCCTGGAGGAGCTGGACTACCTGTGCAACCTGAAATGGCTGCGTGTGCCACCTCACGCTACCAGTAGTGACAAAGACACTAACAAAACACAAAACTAGAGAAGAATCAGTCAGGAGGGATCAGGAGAGAGCAATTGTCTGTGGCCACCATTCCCTTTTTGTGAGTTGTCTTGCTGTTGCCTCTCTAGGTCACCTGTTGGCACTTTCATTTGCACCAAATCAGATGAAGTTGATTCACAGTCACTTGTGCTTCCTAACTGGACAGACTGATAGCCCTGAAGCTTCATTGACTTGGTGTTAGAATGGGATGATTAAGAGTTCCATTCATTTTTTTGGGCATCGTATTTATAAATTCATTAATGGTCCAGGTAATCTTTTTTTAATCTTTTGTATATCCAAATATCAATAGATTCTGGAGCAGCAGAGAATTTCATTAAATTATTCAAACGCTTGCAAATTGCATCCCTCCTTCTGAAGTTTAAATCATGAATACTGTAAGTGGATGGAAAAGATTACAGACGGGTATTATTGAGCAAGTGGAACCTCCAATTACCATTCAAATAGGTGCTCTACATCAAATCCTTTTTTTATGTTATCCCCAGTAAATTCCCTCAGGTTATTCCAGGGTACCCTTGGTTACAAAAACATAACCCTATAATTAACTGCAAGTTAAAAGAAATAAAAGAATGGCGGACCTTCTGTTAAAGCCATTGCCTGATGCCAATTACTCTTTCAGTTTTGCATTGTGGTGTAATCCATTCATTGCTGTTTTGTTACTGTGATTCTCCAGACTTTTTAATAAGCAGAAATCCAGAGAGTTTCTCCATCACCGAGTATATGATTGTGCCACCTGTTTATTTACACTCTTTTCTCATCCAGAAAGTCAAACCCAGGAAAAAATACAGAGTGGGCCAAAAGTAGGCATCCAGTATTTATTCATAGTTACCTTGCAGCAGTCGCAGAGAGGCTGAGATTGTAGGAGAAACGACAGAGTTGAAGGGCAATGCGAGGGTCAAAACCGTATGTCAAAAGAGAGAAACATCAGAAACCAAAACATCAATAAACCAGCAATCATAAATTCAAAGAAATTAATATGCTTGATTTGGTCCAATCTTGGATACTAATGACTGTTTTGGAGTGAACTTTATGATAAGGTCAAAGGTGGTGCAGCCTCAGTGCATCATGGGAGAAGCCCCATGCAAATGCCACAAACCCATAGTCTTAACTCCTGTTAGGAGTCTGTTTTTCAGTAAATCCTTGAGCATAAGAGGAGTTCTTTTTCACTTGTTATGGGGATTGTTCGAGACCAGGAATCTGCTTCTGAAACCGTTATTTTGAATTGATGCGTACTTTAATAGTTATGCGATACAGTACCTGCCAAATAATCCAAAGAGCACACGATACGTACTAATTGGGGCTCATCGGGCAACCATTTAAATAATCAGATTGGGATTCAGTCCTATGAACTTTAACAGTTGTAATATTTTTCATGCAGATTCTGCCACCATTTTGATTTTTTACGGGTCCCATCGTTTTGCGTCTCCCATTTTTAGGATCGTGACCCACATTGTTATGGGTGTGTCCACCCAAAGGTTAAAGGGTAGCTGTTCTAAGCACTTCCTCATTCAATTCTGCAGATAACACAACCCTTTAACAAACTTTCTTTTGTCAAAACTCATTTTCATCGGTAGTTCCTTTGAGTTAACTTGAGTTCGTTAACCATGATTTTGTTTTTCATTATAGCTTTGGTTACAGTGTTGATGGGTGTCCCAGTTTACACTTTTATTTCAGCTTCTGAGTACGTCTTTTTCCTGGTCATTGACATTAACTACAGTTGGATACTTGTTAAGGGTAAATTTCGCCCAAACATTAGGAAGTTGTTCTTCACAGAGTGATCCACCAATACATGGAGTAAGTGACCGAGTAGTGTGGTAGACAGTAAGACTTTAGGGGCCTTCAAAACTCGACTTGATGTCATTTTTGAAAGAATTAAGTGGATAGGACTGGTGACCTTTGTTGGGGTGAGTGGCCTGTTCTCGTCCAGATTCTTCTAATGTTCAAAATCTTAACTCTCACAAACAGATACCTGCCTAAAGAAAGAAAATTTTCTGGATGAACAATACTCCCTCACTTCTATCCTGCTTATAAACAATGTCAATATCAATTTATTTATATAGCACATTTAAAACAACATAAGAATGCTGTGGCCAAAGTGTTTACATTATCAGAATAAAAGAAAACATACAAATAACATAAATAGAAATAAAATATATGAACATAAATAAAATAAATAATAAATAGAAGTAATGTTACATAATCACAATCAGGAAACCATAAGTATTACTGAAGGTCACGGAATGCAAGTGAATAGAAGTGAGTCTTCAATCTCGTTTTGAACAGTTCAGTTGTAGACGACTCCTTTATGTGACGAGGTAAAGAGTTCCACAGGCGAGGCTGCCAAAGTTCTGTCTGTCCCCCTTAGTTTTACACTCGGTACTCGGGACAACAAGAGACAACTGACCAGAAGATCTAAGCACTCTGGATGGCTGGTGTAAAACACACAATTTGGATAAATAGGCAGGAGCAATAATAATTAATAATATCATTCTTCATTTATTTATTTGTCACATACATAGTTATACAGGACACCACGCAGTGAAATGCATCTTTTCGCATACCCCTTGGGGTCAGAGCGCAGGGTCAGCCATTGTACAGCGCCCCTGGAGCAATTGAAGGTTAAGGGCCTTTGCTCGAGGGTCCAGCAGAGTAGCATCTCTTTTTGGCAGTGACGGGGATTCGAACTGGCAACCTTCGGGATGCCAGCACAGATTCTTAGCCTCAGAGCAAGCCTATGTAAAGATTTTAAAACTAGCAACAAGATTTTAAAATCAATTCAAAAACTGACAGGCAGCCAGTGTAAAGAAGCTAATATTGGAGAAACACAATCAGACTTTCTTGCCCCAACCAGGAAGCGAGTGGCAGCATTGTGGACCAACTGTGACCTGCGGGTCAGGGATTTGCTAATCCCAGAATACAGTGAGTTGCAGTGAGTGTCACTAGGACAGCATTTTTTCACCTAAGGAAAATAGCAAAAGTTAGACCTCTTATATCTTTGAAAGATGCTGAGAAATTAGTTCACGCGTTTGTTTTCAGTCGACTAGATTACTGTAACGCGCTCCTCTCAGGACTACCCAAAAAAGACATAAATCGTTTGCAACGAGTGCAGAATGCAGCTGCTAGAATCCTAACTAGGAAAAGAAAATCCGAACACATTTCTCCAGTTTTGATGTCACTACACTGGTTGCCTGTGTCATTCAGGATTGACTTTAAAATTCTGCTTATGGTTTATAAAGCCTTAAATAATCTCGCCCCATCTTATATATCGGAATGTCTGGCACCTTATATTCCAAATCGTAACTTTAGATCCTCAAATGAGTGCCTCCTTAGAATTCCAAGAACAAAACTTAAAAGAAGTGGTGAGGCGGGCGGCCTTCTGCTGCTATGCACCTAAAATCTGGAATAGCCTGCCAATATGAATTCGCCAGGCTAATACAGTAGAGCACTTTAAAACATTGCTGAAAACATATTACTTTAACAAGGCCTTTTTATAACTTCAATTTAACTTAATTTAACTTAATCCTGATACTCTGTATGTTCAATTCTTCATAATAACTATTCATGGTAGCTCTAAAATCCGTACTGACCCCTACTCTCTCTTCTGTTTCTTTTTCCGGTTTCTTTGTGGTGGTGGCCTGCGCCACCTCCACCTGCTCAAAGCTTCATGATGCTCCAACAATGATGGATGGATTAAAAGGCAGAAGTCTACGTGACCATCATCATCAAGTCCTTCTGTGAGAACCCTAAATCCAAAGAGGACTGTTTCATTTATGTTAGGTAGAATGCCCAGTGGGGACTGGGCAGTCTAATGGTCTGGAATCCCTACAGATTTTATTTTTTTCTCCAGCCGTCTGGAGTTTTTTTTTTGTTTTTTCTGTCCCCCCAGGCCATTGGACCTTACTCTTATTCTATGTTAATTAATGTTGACTTATTTTGTTTTCTTATTGTGTCTTTTATTTTTCTATTCTTTATTATGTAAAGCACTTTGAGCTACTGTTTGTATGAAAATGTGCTATATAAATAAATGTTTTTGTTGTTGTTGTTGTAATCGAGGCGAGAGAAGATAAAAGCGTGAGTAGCTTTCTCAAGATCCCTAGAAGATAAAAAAGGCTTGATCTTGACTAATAGACGAAGCTGGAAAAAGCAACTCTTGACTACAGAATTAATCTTTTTCTAAAAAGAGAGGTTACTGTCAAAGATAACACCAAGATTGCGGACTTGAGGTTTGCAAAAGACAGAGAAAGAGCTGAGAAATCCAAGACCAATTTGGGCTTTAGCTGATGGACCCACTATAAGCACCTCCGTTTTATTTTGATTCACATCAAGAAAATTATTACAGAACAACAGAAGCAGATTTTAAGAAACTGGTCATGAGATAAGATGTGGTCAAAACATACCGAAAGTTAAAAAGCCAGGATATCGTAAATGCAGGCAACCAAGTCCGAGACATGAGACCAATGTCAAATTCAATAAAAGTGATCATGACAAGGAGAATCAAAAGGATTTATAAGAAAGAGAAATGCACTCAAAGATAGGGCTTATCCAAAATCTTGGACAGAGAAGCACTGAAAGGATAACCTTTAAACTCATCATGAATTAGTGTAGGAGTCGCGGCCTACATAGCCACATAGCCCCCAGTAACTGAAAACAGTGGGTACACAGAATAGCAACTTCTGAAGAAGACAAAATGGCAAAATAATTCAAAACTAAACAGTGTAATCATTTTAATAAGAAACATAGACTCCTTGAACTAAAAAATCCCATAAGGAGTTTTGACCCGATAATTTAATGCAAATTTCAATTGAGAAAAGAATAAAAATTGCAGGATCAGCACCGTCAAGTCTGATATCATGATTGTCAACTGAAAAAAGATGGAGTGCCCTCTACAGGTTGGGGATGAGGTGCTGCCTCAAGCTGAGGAGTTTAAGTGTGTGACCATAAAGGGGGGTACCAGAGAACTCCTAGCCCAAGACACAGTAAAATACCTGAGGTGTTTTAGAATAAAATAAAAGGTATTAATTCCTCCAAAACACTTTCCTCTACCACCTCTCCAAATAGAAGATGCAAATATACAGAAGTCAAGCAATAAACTAACAATTCTTCTTCCTTCCTACCTACGGCTGAGTGTTGCCTGCTGCCTCCCAGACTCTTTTAAGATGGACCCTGGAATGCTTCTGGTGTCACGCCAGGTCTTCCTGGAAGCACTTCCAGGCCATAGAGAAAGTCAGATGCCCCCAAAACGCCCCCCTGCCCCCCCCCCCCCCCAACGCCTCATGACAGCATCATCTATCAGCCCCCAGGCACCCTGACAGGGTTGCCCTTCTGGACTCCAACTCCCAAACACCCCTACAGGTGTCCCCATTGGGCTACAGTATAAGGACCACTACCACCCAGTGTACGAGGTTTGAAACCAGTCCTGATCCTTGACTTTCCTCAGTCCATCTCATAAGTCATTCCAGCCGGTTATAAATTCATTAAGGCGTCCCGCCGGCCAAACCGCGTGCGTCATTGTACTGGCATACCATCTGCGTAATGAACGATCCTCTGTCCAAGCTGGGATGCCCGTTCTCCTCCTACAAGGGTCTTGTGGTCATGTGAGTGAGGAAACAAAGAAGCAGCCTGCAAAGTCATCCACTCACTCATGGTGAAGAGAGAAGATGAGCCGATAGGCAAAGCTTTCAATTTACTGATTGATCTAGGTTCCCACTCTCACCTATGACCAGGAGAGTTGGGTTGTGACAGAAAGAACTGGATTGTGGATACAAGCGGTGGAAGTGAACTAACTTCACAGGGTGTCTGGGCTCAGCCTTAAAGAGAGGGTGACAAGAGCAGATGTTTGGGAGAAGCTCAAAGTAGAGCTCCGTATTAAAAGGACCCAGCTGAGGTGGTTCAGGCATTTGATTAGGATGCATCCTGGATCCCTACCTGTAGAGGTTTTATGGACACAACCAGCTGGGAAGAGATGCTGGAGAAGACCAAGGGCTCACTGGGAGGATTATATCTCCCAGATAGCTCAGGAATGCTTCAGTGTCCCCTTTTAGGAGATGGAGGAGTTGGAGGAGGTGGAGGGGGAAAAGGGACATCTGTTCAGACTGCTATCCCCATGACCCAGACCCGGATAAGTGGCAGAAAATGGATGTCTGGACAGATGAATGGATGAATAGATGAACAAAAAATATTTTAACTGTTTTCTAGTAATAATTTCATTCTGTCCTCTGCCTCTCTGAATGTGTGATTAGTTACATCTCAGTCCTTGTGGGCCAACCCAAAAATGTAGCCAGTTCTGCCTACAATCTAACATCTGAAATTCCACTTATATTTATTTGAAACATAATGGAACAAAAAGAGAAGCAAAAAACATTTTAAAATGTGCTAACTTTTCCAAAGTTGCTGTCACAGAAAAGTGCATGATATGTTATTCCCCAAATTTCTTTGAGAACATTTTTGGTTCAGCTAAGGCATAAAGTGATTTACTGCACATAGTTAGAAATACAGTAAACAGGAAAGTATTTGGATTTGTGTAAAAGTATAAAAAATGAAATTAATAAAGAAAGAAACAGAAGAACCTGTTTCGGTTCAAGGCAGTTTGTTCGTGGCAAGGCCAAATGATTTGGCTCTGTCTTGTTGATAACTCATAAAACTCTGCGTTTTGTTTTATAGGAGAAGACTGTGACTATTGGAAGCCTTCAAGTTAACCTATACTGAAATTTTTTAAGGACAGTAAATCACTATCCGTGGATTCCATTCCAATAGATTTGGTTATGCATTATTATAAAAGTGTAGCCCGTATCGCAACACGCATGGTCTAATTGTGCCATGTACAGCTGAAAAAAAAATTCTGAGAGGCCTATAGTCCATTCATCCATCCATTTTCCACTGCATATCACAAGCTGGGTTGCAGGGGCACCACTCTTAGCGGTGAGGCCCATACGTCCCTTTCCCCAGCCACACTTGCCAGCTCATGTGGTGGGATCCCAAGTCATTCCCAGGCAATCAGGGAGATACTATATAATCCTCTCGCCAAGCCCTGAGTCTTCCCCGGGGGTCTCCTTCCAGCTGATCGTGTCCATAAAACCTCCACAAGGAGGCGTCCAGGAGGCATCTGTATCAGATACCCGAACCACCTCAACTGGATCCTTTCAATTTGGAGGCCTATTGTGCACTGTAATAACAGATCTGTGGTGCCATGAGATGTCATTTGGCTGCACTGCTACACTGAATGGATCAACATGTGCCTATCTGGCGCCAAGAGGTTAGCTTAGGGAAAGCAGGGTTGCCATGGGCTCAATCCATATTGCTGCAGTTTGAGCTACAGTCGACTCTGTTTAAGTACATGGCCTCCAGCTGAGATCGCCACATGCGTTTAAGTGGAGTGTGCGCTTAATAAGAGTGCAACATGTCAGTCCTGAAAGATGACCATTCACTTACCGCACCTACTAGCCTAGTCAAATGCAATTAAACATTCGTTAAAATAGACCATGGTGAAGAATATGGTGGATACATGTATAATACATACATACACATTAACTGTTCAGATATACATGTACTGTACCTGTACGTCTTCAGCCTCCCCTATTCTTTTTCGTTTTCTGTCCGGATTGCTGTTGTTCTGCCAATCTTGCAATATCGATTCCTTATTCTTGTAAATTCAAGAAATCTGGCTAGGATGAACGGCGTAATGTTTTGCGACAGAGACCTGACTCTCCTTGTTGTCAAGTCTGTTTAAGACATCGACACATTCAGCCAGAGACAACGATATTTGCACTTGCACTATTTGATATTTGCGAAGTTGACACTATAGTCAAAAGCCATGACAACTAACTTATCACAATTGAGCTGTAAGGCTAATCCGTAATGCCATTCATTGCTAGTAGACTTTTGTTTAACGCATTGGCAGCTCTGAGACGACATTTTACACGTACATAAGAACACACTTCTAAACTGAATACAGTGTACACCTAGTAACTGCACTGTAAACTGTTAGGCCTCAGTACAGTAGCGGGATTGGACGTCAGCACCTGAACGATCCGCCTTCAGCTGGTCACAAGAGCCGGGCTACTTACATCATCACACGATGATTATGTCAATATCGTTGTTTGACTAGAGGATGTGAAGAGACCATGCAGTGAATTTGGCTGGAGAAAATAGTAATGGGATCAATAATATACGTGCGCTTAAGAGGATTATGCACTTATCGCTAGTGCGCTTATCCAAATTTTTTGCCGATTTTCTTGACTTTATACAAATAGGGACAGTGCAAGACACATGTAGATAAGCGGAGCGTGCGGTTAACAGATGTGCACTTCTAACAGACTGTACAGTACTTGCCTGGGGTCCCATGGGTGCTCAGAAATGCACAGGCCATCACCACTTTTCTCTTGGAGATTTTTATACCGAGGTCCCCGCAAAACAAATGAAGACCTGTTATAAAATGTTCTTTAGCTGTTGTTTCCTGTTCCTCTCTTCCTAAGTTCTCTCTTTACTTTGTAGGGTTAGCCTTAGGATTTTTTGTGAGATAAACTCTGTTCCCAAGTCACTCCAGAATGCACAGAAGATTCCCTGGGAAGGGAGAAAGCACTGTCCTTACAAACTTAGACACATCGCCCCTTATCCCAGCTGGTGTTTTTGGTATTCTTATATGGGCCATATCTGGTAACAGAAGGTGGACAGCCTTAGGGTTAGCCTTAGGGTTAGGGTAAGCAGTTGAATCTTATTCGTGGTGGGATCCAGGTCTTGGAATTGCTCCCCATGAATGAGTCCCCAATAAGTGCAATTCATGAGCTCTCACTTACTAAGCCCCTGTCCTTTGTACACACCAGCCATCACTACTACTGATTGAATGGTTTTGATGAGATGAGCGGTGACATGTAAACGCCTAGGAGATGATCAAACTTAACTATGGAGGAATTCAAAGTCATAGCAAGGTTTCCTTAGGTGAACCTGTGGAAGGCGTCATTACCAAACCTCGAGAAGCAGGAGCGGAGTGTCAGCGCATCAGCCTGATCTCGTCAGCTCCCAGCCAGCCAATATCCCAATGGAACCTAACGCCATTTTTTTTCCCATAGGATAAATGCTTTAGTATCTACTAAATAATTTCTGTATCCGCAGGGTTTATCAGGAACACGACCCCCACGGACAATGAAAACTGACTCTACTTCCAAAATTACAACAACAACAACATTTATTTATATAGCACATATTCATACAAACAGTAGCTCAAAGTGCTTTACATAATAAAGAATAGAAAAATAAAAAACACAATATGAAAACAAAATAAATCAGCATTAATTAACATCGAATAAGAGTAAGGTCCAATGGCCAGGGGGGACAGAAAAAACAAAATAAAAACTCCAGACGGCTGGAGAAAAAAAAATAAAATCTGTAGGGATTCCAGACCATGAGACCGCCCAGTCCCCTCTGGGCATTCTACCTAAAAAATTACAAAATTACATTGTCATAGTTTGCAATGGAGGCTGACATTATCAAGTCTGGCAAAATATTAAATGAGTGAACAGTAAGGGACAGGCACTAGGGGTCCTTGAACCCAAACAATGCAAATATTTACAACTGGAGAAACAATGCAGTATGTAAATAAAGTGAGAAAATGAGAAGGATTAAGTCGCCAAGGCCTGCCTAAACAATAGGAGCGCCTTATGAAACCATGTGGGGTAGCTGGCAGGTCCGTCTTAACGCATGGGCACACTGGGCAGTTGCCCGGGGGCCCCACAAGCATAGGGGCCCCATGTTAATCTATGTATGTTTTTGACTTGCTGAGTGGGTTGTGTAGGTAAGGGACCCCAGTGCATTGCTTTGCCCGGGGGTCTATAATGCTGTTAAGATGGCCCTAGTAGCTGGTCCACTTAAAATCCTAAAATGAGCCTTTATCCAACACTTAGACCCTGTTCCTTTAAAATGAGTTCAACAAGAGCAAAAATCAGGGTGAATTTCACACAAACATTAAAATTTCTATTCATACAAAGAGCTATAAACACATGGAGTAAGAGACCAAGTAATGTGGTGGACATTAGGACTTTAAACCTAAACTTTAGGGATTTTCAAAACTCAACTCCATGTTATTTTGGAGGAATTAAGTGGACAGAATTGGCAAGTTCTGTTGGGCTCAATGGCCTGTTTATGGCAAAATTCTATTGTGCATTAAAATAAAAGCTTAAAATCATCACCTGGTAACTGTCATAATATACAGACTGAACATCATTAATTACTGAGGATCACTATACAGAAACAAAGTTACGAATTAGCTGTGTGAAAATCACTTTGGCATATAGAATAGACATTATGAATTATTGGGAACCACTATATACAGATTTAAATTTTATGAGTCACTGAGTCGTTATATGGGCTGAATGTCATCACCTACTTTGTTTCTCTGTAGACCTGAAAATGGTTAAGTGCTAAAAATTAATGCAAAGACTTATTGTCACTAATTACTGAAAGCTGTCAAATGGTCTTACCGGATCACCATAAAACTAAAGATAGATAGATAGAAAGATGGATACTTTATTAATCCCAAGGGGAAATTCACATACTCCAGCAGCAGCATACTGATAAAGAACAATATTAAATTAAAGAGTGATAACAATGAAGGTATAACAGACAGACAATAACTTTGTATAATGTTAAAGTTTACCCCCCCGGGTGGAACTGAAGAGTCGCATAGTGTGGGGGAGGAACGATCTCCACAGTCTGTCAGTGGAGCAGGACGGTGACAGCAGTCTGTCACTGAAGCTGCTCCTCTGTCTGGAGATGATACTGTTCAGTTCAATAAAGTCGCCTTGTTCAAGTATAAATACAGTATATACAAAAATGTGAGCACTGTATCACTCAAAAGTGCTTCCCTCTTATAGACATCGCTGCCAGGCAGAAGGTTAACATTTTTCTGTTTGACATTTGCAGTAAATATTGGAATTCCGTGAGGTCTCCTGAGTTCAAGAAAGGAGTGCTGACAATCAAGGGCACTGCCTGGTCCTGCCAGCCCTTTGTAACCTCACAGGGGGCTAAGGGGTGCCTATGGCATTGCTTAATGTATTCCTCGACGAGACACCAAAGCACCTGCATCTCTGCTGACTCTGCCTAATTAGTCTAATTATTCTTGATTAAGATCATCATTTACTGTAATCAATAAGCAGGGGAGTAGGCCCACAATGCAACTTTAAACAAACCTCTCTTCATTGGCTAAAATTAGCTTTGCCTTTTTGCTCTGCATGTATCCCTAGGCCATTTTTTTCACCTTTCCTTTACCTAACAGTTTAGCTTCCTACACTTTCCTGTTCCATTTGATCAATAAGAAAAGGTCTGAGCTAATACAAGTAGTCACTGCAGCTGTTTAGGAATTCTGTTTAATACACCCGCTATAGACATTTCCCTCCTTTGGACACCCAAAAAATATGTCAATTCCTGCAGTGAAGACACATAAGTTTCAGTGCTGTCCATTTAAGTATTATTTTTTAATAGAGGTGAGGAGACCAAGGTCTTGCAATTGTTCCCCATGCACAAGTTCCCAGTAAGTGCAATTCATAAGTCCTCACTAACTAAGCCCCTACTCTTTGTGCCATCGCTACTACTGATTGGATGGTTTGACGAGATCCTGGAATCAGCTCTGGATCGGTTACATGTAAATGCCTAGGAGATGATCAAACTTAACTATGGAGGATGTCAAAGTCATAATAAAGTTTCCTTAGGTAAACCTGTGGAAGGCTCATTACCAAGCCTCGAGAAGCAGGAGCGGAGTACCGACGTGTCAGATGATCACGTCAGCTCCCTGCCAGCCAACAACCCAATGGAACCTAACACCCCTCTTTTTCCATAGGATAAATACTTTAGTATCTACGATTTCTGTATCCGCGGGGTTTTTCAGGAACATGACCCCCACGGACATTGAAAACTGACTCTACTTCCAAAATTACATTGTTATAGTATGCAATGGAGGCTGACCATGTAAAGACTGCCAAATTATTAAATGAGTGAACAGTAAGGAACAGGCACCAGGCATCCTTGAACCCAAACAATGCGAATATTTACATCTGGAGAAACAATGCAGCACGTAAATAAAGTGAGAAAACGGGAAGGATTAAGTCGCCAAGGCCTGACTAAACAATAGGAGCCCCTTATGAACTCATGTTCAAGCACTTTGAGCTACTTTTTGTATAAGCACTTGTATGAAAATGTGCTATATAAATAAATGTTGTTGTTGTTGTTGATGTGGGTCCTAAAATGAGCATTTATCCAACATTAAGACCCTGATCTGTTTAAATGAGTTCAAGAAGAGCATAGGGACACATTTGACATTTTTTTTTTATGCAATTAATACGCCTGCTTTTGAAATTTCCCTCCTTGGGACACCCAAAAAATGGCAATTCCTGCAGTGAAGACACATAAGTTCCAGTGCTGTCCATTTAAGTATTATGTTTTAATAGAGGGGAGCGGAGACCCCCTTGGTATAAATTTCATTTTGATCAGGGAGTGAACCCTTCAAATTCTGAGCATAAAAATATACTGTACAATCATTTGAATGAGGATTGGGGGGTCTCACTTGGAGTTTTGAGCACAAACAGATGAGTATATTTTGATATGTGGTTTCGGGGCAGGTGGGTAGGGTTACCATATGTCCAGAAAGGTCCTCTTTTTAGGTGCCTCTCAGGATATCTGAGCGCATTTTACAAAACTGTCAGTTTGTCTGGGGTTTTCACAACGTCGTCCATCATTCCCATTTAGGTTTCTTTTTTTCAGTTCACATCTTTTAACCTTGTCAAGTATGCACATCAGAGGAGCACATTCCCAGCTCATTATATGTGCATAATACCCCAATGAGGCGAGAGGGGGCGCTGTCGCTAACCGTCTCATTTCTTCTTTCCTCTACAGCAGCGAGAAGACGCCCCTTGAGGGAAATTAACCCGGCCCCTTCCAGCAGAAGGGCTATTAAAGTTCACCACCTCTTGATGTCGGCATCACATTTGGACCCAAACCTGAAAAAGGACAGAGCTCCCTGTGACTGACCCGCTCTCAAGAGCCAAGAATTCTAGGAAGCCAAGAGAGCTGCATTATTACTATTTCTGTTTTGAGCACAGATTTTGATTTATATTTGTTTAGAATTAAAAGGGGCAGTCCGTATGACACCCTAATACTTTTTTGGGACTCCCCCTGCATATAGTCACCCATTCACACCCACAGTACAACTCTTAAAAAACCCACAACAGAGATTCATGAACATAGATTAGTGGAGATCAACCCGCAATGGAGATTTCATAGATCAGTGGTTCTCAAACGGACAATATGGAAGTAATTTAATAATTCACAATGCATTGCTATGGAGAGTAACTCCAAGGGGGACCCCCCCACCCCACACACCACTCCAAGTGAAACACTGACCACCCTAGTTTTAAATGGAAAGAGAAATGCCAAGGGGGGACAGAATTTGAGGACCACGGCTGCTGGAATCTCCGCCAGCTGAGTGAGCAATGGGAGAGCTGGGTAGACAAAGAGGATGTTCTGCTGGGCTCGTCTATGAGTGGAAAGAACATTGACTGTCGCTTTCATTATCATTTTAAGTCTTGCTTTTAATCTCCTGGATTTTCACCGTTTTAATGGATAATTTATTGATTGGAGTTTTTGAGCACTGCACTGTCTGGACGCTGTTTGCTTGGATTGTTTTAATAAAAGCGCATTGCAGCACTTTTGCACCAACCCCTTGCTTTGTGTGTGTCCTCATTTGCTCAGCTCATCCCTCAGGTATGTTACCTGTGGATGCGGGTTCAAGAGGCAACTAAGACCAACCTGCACTGTCACATTTGGTGACAACGGTAGGATGAGCCGTGGCAATGGGGACTGAAGACAGGAAGAAGGAACAGAAAGTGGAACAGGTGCCTGACTTTCAGAGGAGCCAACAAACTCAAGCCGGAGGAGGACATTTTAAGAACTGAATTTTTGAATGGACATTTATTTATTGACTAGCAAAATACCCGTGCTTCGCAGTGGCGAAGTACTGACTTAAAGTTTTTATTAAGAAGAAATTATAACCTTTTTAAACTGAGGGAAAATATACCAATAATTATTTGTTAAGGATCTCTTTGTATACCACATTGTGAGTTTGGCCCTCCGGTTGTAATATGACCAAGCTGTGCGCTGAGCTTACACTTGAGCATGCAACGTACAGTTGGCCATGTGAACAGTAATCTTGTTTCAAATCTCACAGCTTGGATTGCTGCTATCATAATCGGTTTGAGTTTCGTGGTTTGTTTCAATTACGACAGTATTTGCAGGAATTGTTGTGTTGAAGTGACATTCGGCATCTGTCAAGCGTTATAAGTATACAACCGGTTTCATCGATAACTTCACATCCAGCATTTGAGAGTTTAAACATTCATAAACATCAAAGTGTCCACTTCTGAAATCGTCACCAGTGAATGTAAGATGTTTAAGAGGCATTGGCGGTTGTCGCTTTCAAGTGTACCAAAATGGCCAAA
>JANRMT010062806.1:115699657-115730911 GCA_026402145.1 Polypterus bichir lapradei | reverse complement strand
ATAGATAGATAGATAGATAGATAGATAGATAGATAGATAGATAGATAGATAGATAGATAGACAGATATGAAAGGCGCTATATTATATAGATTGTTTGACAATTTAGCAGCAAAACAGAAAGTAATTATCCATAGAGACAGACCTCAATTTTGGCCATGCACCTGGATTGTTTTGTTTGTGAATTTCCAGGGAACTGAGGGTGTAGTCTGACTTTAAGGAATGTTTTGCAAGGCTGGATATCCACAGTTTTTTTGGGGTTTTTTTTCTGCTGACATCTTATCTTGGTGATGTTTGTGTTTCTTGACTGACTTTCAGTGTTAACTGGTGGTTTTGCTTTTAGCAGTTTGTATTCAGTTCTTGTCCTCAATAATAATTGTCATCATTATTATCTGTTCAATTAATATTAATTGCTGTTTCACAGTAGCCATTGAAAATCAAGCTAAATGATGTTTGTATATAAGCCGTTCATTATGGTGGGCTATTATCTGTCCACACAGCACTAGCTGAAGGTTCCTAATTATCTATTATTTGTTATCCTGTTGTGGCAGAGCTGTGTTGTTCGAAAGAGATCCGCTCAGTTTGCAGATATGGACTGTCGCCTTTTTTGTGGAAAACAATCTTCTGGAAAACAGCTGATTTAATGATTCCATCTTGATCTGATTATCTCTCTACTGACATCAGCATAAAACAAGCATCTCCTTTGGGACCTCTAATCATGTATTTGCTTATTTTTGCTTCCGTACCTCCAAACAGCTGTAACAGCAGTGTAGCCTGAAAAGTCTGTCACTTCTTTACTTCACCTGGTTTACCAACTGAAAAATCGGAGAGCTCATGCAGAACAGCACAACAGCTCTATTTCATGGTCATAATTCCAAAGAGTGGCACCCTGTCCAGCAAACATTCCAGCCTTGCACCCAGTGTTGCCAGTCTACTGAAACCTTGGCTAGATTCAGCAGGCATAATAATGAATGGCTATAACAGTTAAGTTTAGGGTAACTGTACTGTATGAAAATATTTCCTCATTTTTCTTTCTTCTCTGATACATTCCAGGTTTTTGCTCTGTGGTGTCTCTAGCCATCTCTCAGATTTTTGGGCCGCATTAGAAGTTCTTGCATTGCAGATATCAATAAGAGAACTTCTAAGGTTCAACAACTGGTTTCAATGTATGCAGTGTCAGGATGAGGTCTCTCCCACTCACCTGGACCACAACAGTCTTTAAAAGTACTAAAAGGTTTTCATTTTATTGTTGCACCATGTGTTTAAGTAATACATGTGCAGGATCTGCCTCTCCCCTCATTTGATGGTCAAGAAACTTCTTCTTCTTCTTTTTTCTCTCCATCTTTTCCCACTTCTATGTGGGATTCATGTGCTTGATCAGCCATCTCCAAACAGCTGAGTTCTACACCTCCTCCCTGGTCAGTCCCTTTTCCTTCAGATCTTTTTTTATTTTATCCATCCACCTTTTCTTTGACCTCTCTCACTTTGTCTTCCCCTTCACTTTCTTTTTTGCCCACATCCTTATTGTCTCTCTTCATCTCATGTCCACACTACTTCTACCTCCTTTCCTGTCCTTTCTTAGATTTCTCTCCAACTTTTGTTGTACCTCTGATCATTGCGTTTCTTATTCTGTTGTTTCTTTTAACTACACACATCCGTCTCAATATTCTCACTTCTGCCTCCTTCAACTTCTCCTGCTGCACTCCCTTTACTATCTGTGTCTCAGCTCCATACATCATTGCTGGTCTTACCACTATCTTAAAAAAAACAAAGTTCTATCTTCAGTTCCAAAGCCATTCCCATCACACTTTAGTTTTTTCCATTTGTGATTTGCACAGATTGTTCCAAATGTAATAATCCTTATATATAATTTGATACTATCCGTATGTATGGTGTTCGCATCAATACCCCGTATGTATGGTGTTCACGTCGTCAATACCCCGTATGTATGGTGCTCAGGTCAATACCTCGACTTAATACAAGTTAGAACCATGCAATGGGACTCTGCCTCTGTACAGTAGTTAGAACATAACGCGGCAAACGCGGACACAGTATTGCATGATTGGCTAAGAATATTTGAATGCTTCAGTGACGCCGCTGGACGGCAGAGTATAGTAAGTCGGTGTTGTTTCGAGCAGATAACAGTAAGTTCAGTTGGTTTTTGGAACGTGGGTTTGGTGGGACGTACTTTCCAGGACTAACATCGTCGACTGAGTTAAACCCTTCCACAGGTCTGGAACCGTAAGTAATTTAGAACGTATCGCCATTTGCTTGGTACATTGAAATTTATCTTTGGGAAGTTCAGTTTTGGGATCCGTCCTTCTGACATCTATTGGCAAACTGAGTAATGACGACTGGGTATTAACAACGGTCATTGTTTAAATTTTAGCCGATCTCAGATCTAAAATGACCACGCCAACATAATTATTACTCCGACTCTGATTAGAGTCGTAAAATATGGTTTGTTTTGAAAATTTGTTTGCCGGAAAAAAATCAAATAAAGTTCGCTGAAGAGCTGAGTTCCCGTCTCGCAGCCCCATTTAAACAGGAAGCTCTTCATTACATCGGTCTATTTTAAGCACAAATCAGTGCCATGATAACAAAATCATTTCAAGGACTTAAAAAAACAAATAATTCTTTGCAGAGAAAGTATGGATTTCACAAACATAGAATTTGTAGCCCGATTCGATAGGGCTCCCAGTCGCTAGTTTAACAATATCTTAGCAAGAAAGCATGCGTTTTGCATGTTTTGAGCAACTGATATATGGATTATGTGACACAAGTAATGTGAGGTTTTTGTTTTCTTCTTTCCATGGATAAAACAAATCGAATTATTGTGGTGCAATATGACGTTCTAAAACCTATTTAATGCAGTTCAGGCTGTCACCAATGCTGATCTAATCTGAAATAACCAGTTAACCTAGCCTGCTCGTTTTAGGTATGTGAAAAGAAAAACATTAGTATTATTAGTAAAACTAAATGCTATAATTTGAAAATGCATTATATTCATTATCATTATTCTGTTCCAGTTTAGACATTTTTGGATTTGTGCTTTTTAAGAATTGCTTATACTACCAGTCAAAAGTTTTATAACACCTCAGTTATTCCAGTTTGTCTTCGAATGTAATTTGTTGAAATGCAATAAATGACCTAAAATGATGAAAAGGTAAGCAGTAAAGTACCACAGGTTTAAATTTAAAGTTTAGGTTAGGACAGGGGTCCTCAATCACGGTCCTGGAGAGCCGCAGTGGCTGCAGGTTTTTGCTCCAACCGAATTGTTTAATAAGAAGTACTTATTGCTCAAGTAACACTTCTGCTTCACTTTAGTTGTCTCGCTTGTTGAGATTTTGAACCCTTATTGCTTATTTTAGTCTTAAACAGCTGTATTCCTGGTTTTTAATTGCTCCTAATTAGCAATAACATGCAAATGACAAAAGAGACCAGCATTTCTCCATTTAGCTTGTTTCCATTTACACCTGTGTGTATTTATCGCACACTATTGGGTTTAATTAAATACTTGGAAGGTAGTTAAGACTGAAAATTACTCCTCCATTTTAGCCTTCAGATCATTTAGATGATATCCTTAAAAAGGGGAAGAAACTCTAGGATATGAGAATTACCTGACATAGCAGAGTTAAAGCACTAACAAGCCATGAAATTAAAGTATTGGAAAGAATTGCTTTCTAATTAAGCAACCAGGTTAGAACAAAAACCTGCAGCCACTGCGGCCCTCCAGGACTGTGATTGAGGACCCCTGGGTTAGGAAAAACTGCAAAAAGGGAAATATCAGAATATTACAAATGGACCTTCTTCAGGGAACAACTAATAGGTGACAACCTACAGATGTTCTGCAGCAAATAAAGTAAATGAGCCTTATGAGTTGAAGCAAACAATTTGCACAGGTGTCCTGACTTGTGTCGATTACTTTAAAACCCTTGGTGTGTCTTAAAACAGAGTTGAAACAGACTGTGTGACTACACCCTCTGAAGTACGACTTGGGCAATATTACATGCCAAGAAAATGCCAGTTAACACATGAAATAAGACAGAGCATTATTACCCTTAGAGGTGTAGACCTTTTATTTAGAGAAGCTACAAAAAAAATCAAAGTGTCAGTGAGCCCAGTGGTGTCCTACACAATCCAAAGGCAAATGGAAACTGAAAAAAAAAATAGAAAAACTGGAAAGATGGTGGCATTCTGAAGCTTTTGATAGATAATGTAGTTTAAACTATTCAATTGAACTATTTTAAGTTATTTAATTAACCACTTGTTGCTTAAAATTCAATCAATTTAATTAACATTTTTTTTTCCAATTCAAATTTAAGAATGTTTCTGCTCTCAATTAAGTCTTGATTTCTAGCTAATTATGTTATTTCTGAGATCACATGTGTATTATCATGAAAAAAATCGATGAAAGGTTCTTTCTACTGCTGGATAAGCTGAGCTGCCCCATTGCTTCTTGAACCCTAGCACAAAGTTAATTCTTAGGCATCCAGAAGTTCATGTACCAAATAAAAACCAGTAGTGAGCGAGTTGCACACAACAGACACTCAATGAGGTGCAAACAAAGCTGTCCTTTATTGCAGTTAAAGTGCAAAAAAACAAAAATCAAAAGTAAGTGCCATTAAAATCGATGCTCAGTCAGTTCAGCCGTGACACACATTAATAATAAATTCAAAAAATTCAAAATTTGTGGAAGGTGTTCAAAAGAAATTTAATGATTTACTTCATGAGTTAGAATTACATAATAAATCAGAAAAATTATGTCAAATTGTAACAGTGCTAAGATTCACACCATCCAAAAATGTTGATTTGTTAATTTTATTACCAGGACCCGAGGGACATACCCAGCCCTGATCTGGCACACACACTTGCAGTATAAAGAGGCTCATGTGAATCAATGATATATACTGAGAATGGAAAAATTCCTGTGACCTTTACGGCAAGGTTTTTTTTTTGGGAGTTTTTCCTTGTCTTCTTAGAGAGTCAAGGCTCGGGGGCTGTCAAGAGGCAGGGCCTGTTAAAGCCCATTGCGGCACTTCCTGTGTGATTTTGGGCTATACAAAAATAAACTGTATTGTATAACTGTATTGTACGGCACAATGGCCATTGCCAGGGACCAAGAAAGTGGACACTGTCAACATCTCTAACCAACCATAAGCCTTGGTTCAACAACCTAGGAGTGGGGAGTGAAGCAGTGTCACTCAAATGAACTACAAATCCCAGCTGCCCAGAGTGTTTCTTGGGGGTAAAAAAAAAAATTGGTAAAGTGCGAACTTCAAAAGTGTGCCAGAGGCAGCCAGCAATAATCGTTGCTAATCCGACTTTTGTGTTTTCACGCTTCACCCCAATTTTGGATTACAAATCATCCTTTGGATTACAGTTTCTTTCAGGATTTATGTGCTTGTCCTGTTCTTGCTTGTCCATGTGATTTCATCTGGGTTGGCAAACATTTTCCGTCTGGGAAGTGCTCCCAACTTCTACAGATGTTTACGGAACAATTGGATCACGGTAAGACAAAACTTTCATAACATTCAGGAAACTGTTCACTTGGCATCTCAATTCATTTTCACCATCTTGACATCTTGTGGACTTTATTGTGAGTGTTTATCGTTAACATTATACAAAGTTATTGTCTGTTATACCTGCATTGTTATCACTCTTTAATTTGTTCTTTATCAGTATGCTGCTGCTGGAGTATGTGAATTTCTCCTTGGGATTAACAAAGTATCTATCTATCTATCTTAACCATTTGGTGCTTAATGTTTTGTCGGGTACTATTTGTCTAGTTTTTGTTAAATAATTACCATTTAGGGAATCCAGGTGGGCTTTTATGTATGTGTTGTTTGTTTAATAAATTGTTTGTTCTTGCCATCTTTACTTGTTTAAAATTCTCTTTATTATCAATTCAATTGGACAGCTGTTTTACATGACTCAGTATGTGAGTGTGTGTGAGTTGGGTCAAGGCTGATTGTGTTCCTGATATCCCGGTAATAAAATAAATAAAATATAATTTTCAGATGGCGTGAATCTTAGCATTTCACAACCACTACAAGGTATTTGAAATTTTTAACTGTGTGTTACAATTTAAATGTTTTAGGTCTAAATATTCTTGATTGCATCAGAATAAAAATTAAAAATAACCTATTCGTAATCATGGACCTTGAAATAGGTCTAAAACAATATCCCACTTGCTTATGCTTAAAATCTGTTATTTTCAACCTTCTAGGAGTGGCTGTTAGAGGGATAGGACCACCTGTAAGGAAGCTAATGTAAAAAATATGATCACATTCCTGATCAGTAATCTCAAAACAGTATTAAACCATTTTCAGTACTGTTATCTAACCATTTTCTTAATTAGTCACTAGTTTCTGCTGCTAATTAACTTCTATTGCCTTATTTGTAATTGACTTTCTATTTAAGACTCAGACCCTTAATTGTTTCTTTAATCCTTAATTACCCATTCAAACAATAAAGAGACACAAAGTGAGCCAACACCTGACCAGCTCACCTGTGTCCATCATGCAATATCTGAAAATAAAGAAAGGTGAAGGTCTCAGGAATGTTGCTCTGCTCAGGTCCGCAGAATATTTTGAATGTGAGCTTAGAAAAAAGAAAATCAACTGATTTTGAAATGTCTGCCATGGCAGAATGAGAACAGCAACAAGCCATGGAATTAAATAACGAGTTTAATTAACATCAAGAATCATTGGATTCTGGTTGGAGTTAGCAGGTCATGTGTTGGCTCACGTCACATCTCATTTTTGTTTGGCTACCATTTATGGGAAAAAAGTCAATTCAGAGGATGGAGTCTTAAAAAGCACATTAAAACGAAGGGATTAGAAATCAGTTAAGAAATTAACTGAAATTGGTCCCTGATGTAGAAAGTGGCAGGGAGGAAAACCAGCAGCCACTGAGGCCCTCCAGGATCGGAGTTGGACACCCCTGCTTTTCTCTCTTATTATAAGGATGTATTTTCCTGCACAACACATGATCCAAAAATGGCCTAGAAATGAGGTTTACAGAAGCTAGAGACATTAGAGTTCTACCTCAAACTTTTCGCCAAGCATTAATTACCGTCTTTCATAAATAAAATAAGGACTAATTACAATGTGCATCATACAGACCAATTTCACTTCTGAATAATGATGTTAAGATACTCTCTAATGTCCTAGCTGGAAGGATTGAGAAAGTGCTATCACAAGACCAAACTGGATTTATTAAAGGCGGACACTTACCTTCCAGTCTTTGATGCCTGTTTGATGTAATATATTCACCTACAAAGGCTGACACCCCAGAGATATTATTATCGTTGAATGCAGAAAAAGCATTTGATATGGTTGAATGGAACTACCTTTTCACTATATTGGAGAAGTCTGGGTTCGGCCCGAACATTTGTGCAAGGATCAAACTACTGTATACCAATCCAGAAGCTTCAGTTTGTATTAACACCATTTGTTCAGGCTACTTTAAACTAGAATGTGGTACCAGAGAAGGATGCCCCTTGTCACCACTGCTTTTTGCAATCGCCATTGAGCCACTGGCAGTTCACTGTCGAAATGCTTATGAGATATAGGGGATTATCAGAGAAGGACTTGAACAGAAAATTTCTCTATATGCAGATGATATGGTTTTGTACATATCAGACCCACAAAATACTGTGCCTGCAGTCCTAACAGCATTAACAGAATTTCAAAAGATTTCTGGTCTCAGAATTAATTTGAATAAAAGTGTGCTCTGAATTCTCAAGAACACAATATTGGATTGGACACCTTCCCTTTTATCATCGCAGATCAGTTTAAATATCTAGGGGTAAACATCACAAGTAATCATAAAGGTCTTTATCAACAAAATGTTGCCATCTGTATAGAAAAAATTATGCAAGACTTGCATAGATAGTTCAACCTGGAATTAATGATGGAATGAACGTTGTTAAGATGAATATCCTTCCTAAGCTTCTTTTTTTATTTTAAAACATTCCAATATACATCAATAAATCATTTTTTAAGAAATTGGATTCAACCATAGCCTCATTTATTTGGAACTTAAAACATCCACATATCCAAAGAGCGACCCTACAAAGACCTAAGGCAGAAGGTGGCATGGCTCTACCTAACTTTCAATTTTATTACTGGGCAGCAAATATACAAGCTATAAAAACCTATAGATGAACATACACAGGCTTGGTCCACAATCCTGCAGTACTTCTTAATATTTCTTGCTTTGTATCATAATAGGTACCATACTGATGGCTTGACATTAATTAAAGAGCTGATTGTATCGATTGGTTACTGTTTTCTTGTTCAAAAATGACATGTATAAAAAAAACTTTCCATGTGTGTGTAATTGCAAGAAGTATGATCAGTACTCAACAAATATTTTGGCTTGAAAATGAACACATTTAGTAAGTTTTGAAGATTTCCTTTCGTGCCCCATAGACTACAATGTAAAGCTTCAGTGTGTGCAAGGTATGTCCTTAACTCTTTTAGGGATAATTAAAAATGTCCTTTTGTCCCACAAATATAAATATTTGAATATTTTTCCATAAAACTAAGTTTTCTAAAAGGCACACAAAGCAATGTTTTCACACATAAATTAACATAAAATATTTATTTATGAGAACTCTCATTCGGTTTTATGTTCCAGGAGCCTCTACAGTATGTAAATTCAGATATTTATTACATTCCTGTTTGTCTCATCACTCATAAGCTAAAAGGCACTTTCTGAAAAAAACAGTTTGAAGTAGTTGAGTGGCTGGTAATCTGTAGTGTCCACTAGCAGGCCATGTCGTTTGGTGAATTCCGGTAGCCAGCTTGCCTTCCACAGATCTGTGTCTGTGTAGCCTTCCCAGGGCGAACGTTGCCAGAGGCTCGTCAACTTCACAAACATGTTCAGCTCTATGACCAGATAGGAACCGAACAGCTGGGGACAGGTCAGCTGATGTGAGTACAGTGATCCCTCGCTATATCGCGCTTCAACTTTCGCGGCTTCACTCTATCACAGATTTTAAATGTAAGCATATCTAAATATATATCACAGATTTTTTGCTGGTTCACGGATTTCTGCGGATTTTAATTTATGGTACATGCTTCCTCAGTTGCTTTGCCCAGTTGATTTCATACAAGGAACGCTATTGCAAGATGGCTGAGAAGCTACCCAATCAGAGCACGTATTACATATTTAACTCCTCAATGATATACGATATGCTTCCCGTGCGGCGCTTCGCATACTTGAAAGCCCAAACAGCACGTATTGATTTTTGATTGTCTCTGTCTCTCTCTCTCTCTCTCTCTGACATTCTCTGCTCCTGACGGAGGGGGTGTGAGCAGAGGTGGTGTTCGCACACTGGCCTAGAGGATACGGACGCTCCTCTAAAAAATGCTGAAAGACTACCTTCACATTGCTGCCTTCCTTGTAGCTGCTTTGTCCGGCGGTGCCTCGCATACTTAAAAGCCCAAACAGCCCTATTGATTTTTGATTGTTTGCTTTTCTCACTCTCTCTCTCTCTCTCTCTCTCTGACATTCTCTGCTCCTGACGCGCACTCCTTTGAAGAGGAAGATATGTTTGCATTCTTTTAATTGTGAGACGGAACTGTCATCTCTGTCTTGTCATGGAGCACAGTTTAAACATTTGACTAAAGGGTGTTATTTAATGTCTAGAGGGCTCTAATAATGTTAGAAAATGTATTTAGAAGGTCATAAACAGGTTTTCTATGCTCTAACTACGAATACATTCGATTTATAAATAAAGAATCCTACTTCGCGGAAATGCATTTATTGCGGCAGTCTGGAACGGATTAACAGCGATAAACGAGGGTTGACTGTACCTGTTTTTCGTTTTCAATTTCCAGATCGTTTGCATCAAAATCAAACTTCGGTAAGTGTCTTTGTAGTCCTCCCTGGCGAATGTTGCCATGGCTGTGTCAGCTGCATGATCAGCCTGGGAACGATCAGCTGATGCTGGTACCTGACTTTCATTTTCAATCTCTAGATCACTTGCATCAAAATTGGACTTTGATAAGTCAGATTCTGATTCAGCAACAAAATACAATAAATAAATAACATGCACAGAGTATTTTGCTTTGCGCATTCACTTTGCTCTCTCGCCCAATGTTGCTGCCATTCATTGTTTATGCTACTCACATACGCACAGATTCTATGTCAAGTCAACGAGTATAATAGTCCTACTATCAGAGAGTGTCTACCTGTAACGTTTACAGCTTTATCAACATTTACAGCTTGTTTTTGCCTTCCGTCCCTGGATGTCAACTTTAGTCGAAATACGTCCTCAACCTCTTGTGTCGACAAAAGTCGACATCTGCCCTAAAAGAGTTAAATTTACAAAAATCGATTAACTTCAAAACACAACTTACCATGGCAAATACATATACAGCGCCGTAGGTTTGTGAAGAAATACTTTGACTTGAAACACACCAAACTTATCTGAAAACAAACAACAGGACAGATTTTTATTTTTGTGTCTTCTTAGAAAGTCAAGGCTGGGGGGCTGTCAAAAACATGACCTGTGTGACAGTAGGGGGCGCTACCGTTCCCTTGAACCCTCAGGTACCACGCCAAACACCAGGTAAAAGTCCAATAATTATTATTTTAATTATAATAACTAGCAAAACACCCGTGCTTCGCAGCGGCGAAGTACTGGCTTAAAATTTTTATTAAGAAGAAAATTTAACCTTTTTAAACTGAGGGAAAATATGCCAATAATTATTTGTTAAGGATCTCTTTGTATACCATGTTGTCAGTTCGGCCCTCCAGTTGTAACATGACCAAGCTGTGCGCTGAGCTTACTCTTGAGCATGTAACTTACAGTTGGCCATGTGAACAGTAATCTTGTCTCAAATCTCACAGCTTGGATTGCTGCTATCATAATCGGTTTGAGTTTCGTGGTTTGTTTCAATTACGACAGTATTTGCAGGAATTGTTGTGTTGAAGTGACATTCGGCATCTGTCAAGCGTTATAAGTATACAACCGGTTTCATCGATAACTTCACATCCAGCATTTGAGAGTTTAAACATTCATAAACATCAAAGTGTCCACTACTGAAATCGTCACCTGTGAATGTAAGATGTTTAAGAGGCATTGGCGGTTGTCGAAAGGTGTAAAATATTTGGCCATTTTGGTACACTTGAAAGTGACAACCGAACAATTCAGCGGTAGCCATCAACTCACATGCAGAACCATAGGTGAAGGGCTTAAGCATTTCACTCTTCTAGTGCTCCTGTGTAGTATAATTATCTCCTGTACCGTCATCAGTCCACACCTTGAACCTGTCCCAGTCATTCAATACATAAGACACAATGTTCCTCCGGATATCAAGAGTGAGCCTGATATGGCCGTGCAATATGTAACAAAGAGAATGGAAAAGGTAGGTGCCATCTCCGGGCATGGAAACCACTCAGTAAGTGACAGTTCTTTGATCGATAGTGATCACCTCGATAGACATGGTAATGGGGGTTGGAATGATAAAGGAAATGGGTACCTGAGCAATGTAAAGTAAGTCTAAAATACCTATACAATAACTATAATTGTAATAAACAAACAATAAAACAGCGGAGAAGCCGTGGATTAAACAAAAAGGCTGTAGTTATCAGTAGGGAGACGTGAATCCCGTGGCGAAACAAGGAAGGGAATGTAGAGACCGGAGCGACGGACGGTCTTATGTAGGCAGGCAGCCAACAACGTGGGAGGCGTTGGGATGGGGGACCCAACGCCACCTCACACAGTGACTGAGCTGCAGGCTATGGACGTATATATGTACGTAAATAGGATTCAGTTAACGTTGGGAACCCATGTACCAAATTTCTTGAAGATGGGCCCATAAGTAACAAAGACTGTTGAAAAGTTCAATATGGTGGCCGACAGTAGCATCATACCACCGAAATAAGTACGTACATTGGTTTCGGTTAGTGCAGGGAAGCCGCCTATAAAATTTCGAGAAGATCGGGCCATAAATAAGAAAGTTCAACATGGTGGACGTTGTTGACCATTATGACCATTACGTGTAGAATTTCGAAATGAAACCTGCTTAACTTTTTTAAGTAAGCTGTAAGGAATGAGCCTGCCAAATTTCAGCCTTCTACCTACACGGGAAGTTGGAGAATTAGTGACGCTGGAAAGTTCAATATGGCGGCTGACTGTGGCGTCATACCACCGAAATAAGTACGTACATTGGTTTCGGTTAGCTCAGGGAAGCCACCTACCAAATTTCGTGAAGATGGGGCCGTAAATAAGAAAGTTCAACATGGCGGACGTTGTTGATCGTTATGACCGTTACGCGTAGAATTTCTAAATGAAACCTTCTAAACTTTTGTAAGTAAGCTGTAAGGAATGAGCCTGCCAAATTTCAGCCTTCTACCTGCACGGGAAGTTTGAGAATTAGTGATGTTGGAAAGTTCAATATGGTGGCCAACAGTGGTGTCATACCAACGAAATAAGTACGTACATCGGTTTCCGTTAAAAGTTTAATATGGCGGCCGACAGTGGCATCATACCACCGAAATAAGTACCAAATTTCAGCCTTCTACCTACACGGGAAGTTGGAGAATTAGTGACGTTGGAAAGTTCAATATGGCGGCTGACAGTGGCGTCATACCACCGAAATAAGTATGTACATTGGTTTCGGTTAGCGCAGGGAAGCCGCCTACCAAATTTCGTGAAGATGGGGCCATGAATAAGAAAGTTCAATATGGCGGACGTCGTTGACCGTTATGACCATTACGCGTAGAATTTCGAAATGAAACCTGCTTAACTTTTGTAAGTAAGCTGTAAGGAATGGGCCTGCCAAATTTCAGCCTTCTGCCTACACGGGAAGTTGGAGAATTTGTGACGTTTGGAAAATTCAATATGGCGGCCGACAGTGGCGTCATACAACCGAAATAAGTACGTACATCGGTTTTGGTTAGCACAGGGAAGCCACCTACCAAATTTCGTGAAGACGGGGTCATTCTTCTACCTACACGGGAAGTTGGAAAATTGGTGATGTTGGAAAGTTCAATATGGCGGCCGACAGTGGCGTCATACCATCGAAATAAGTAAGTACATCGGTTTCGGTTAGCGCAGGGAAGCCGCCTACCAAATTTCGTGAAGATGGGGCCATAAATAAGAAAGTTCAACATGGCGGATGTTATCGACCGTTATGACCGTTACGTGTAGAATTTCGAAATGAAACCTGCTTAACTTTTGTAAGCTGTAAGGAATTAGCCTGCCAAATTTCAGCCTTCTACCTACACGGGAAGTTGGAGAATTAGTGATGAGTCAGTGAGTGAGTGAGTGAGTGAGGGCTTTGCCTTTTATTAGTATAGATTACGTGCACCAAGCACCCTGTCTTCCACAATACTCATTAATCAAACACAATACTCCAATAATAAACACTCCTCCGACTCCCAGACGCGTTGCCCTCCTACAACCCAGCTCAGCTCATTGTCTGGGAGTTCCCAAAGTTCTAATATAGTCCCTGACCCGGAAGTGTTTCTCATCCTTCAGTCCATGATTCCTTATCACTTCCGGGTCAGATAAAAAGTCCTTTTCTTCACCCCGGAAGTACGTCATTCCTTCCGTCCATGTGACTCGGACGTACTTCCGGGGCGTTGGGCAAATAGCAGTCCCTGGTTCTCCCTGGAGCGACCCCTGGTGGTCCTGATGTTATCCAGCAGGGCTTTACAGGAAAACTCCATAGTCCATGATGCCCTGCTGGAATCTGAAGCATCTCCATGTTGTAGGGATGGCTCCCTCTGGCGGTCTGGGCCAGGATAAACAGCCGGCCATTGACCACACCTGTAAAGCCCTTTGAGGTATACATTGTGTAATTTTTGGGGAACATAAAAGATAAATTGTTGCTGTTGTTGTTGTAATTGACAGACTCTGGTTTCAATTTTGGCTTCTGTCAATGTTTCATCTCCCGGTCATCCCCATTTCTAATTTGTCGTTTCCTGGCATAACATTGAGGAAGCTTTTGGTCATCTTAGTTGTGTAATGATTTGAGCTTTTCATTCATTATTTCCCTAGCTTCTCCTCAGGTATAAACATATTCTTGACATCATTTCTGGAGTTTTTATAACCAGTGAATCTAATTTTTTTATTATTTCCTGGATTAGAGCCTCTGTTTAAAAGTTTACTTTAATTTCACGTCTTTTTCAAAACCATTTTGTTTTTCCATAGGCACTGCTAAGTTATGGGCTTCATGTCGGCCATTTCCAAGACATTGTATCCCAGAATTCATCAGGGTGAGGCAGCAATATCATTATTGGTGCGACTATTTAAAGCTTATCCAGACTGTTCTAATCTGTCCATGATTTGTATACTTTTCTACATTTACTTTGTAAATCTTTGTTTGTTTTGGTTTCTGACCTCACGTGTTTCCTTCCCTACAATTCTCGATCTTGAGCCCCCTTGAGTCCTGAGATCTGTTTTCCTATCATTTGTGAATGTCACTTTGTTTTTTGTTTTTTGTTAACTGCAGATTTTCTCCTGTCTTCACTCTCTAAAAATTTTACACATTACAAGTTGCCAAAGTGGAAGGTGGATGGAAGGAAAATTTCAGCCTTCTTCCAGTCTTCCTTGAACCCTGCTTTAAATGTCTATTCTTTGTCCTACTTCCAAGACGTCAAGAGCACTTACAACTAATACCACCCTCTAGTGGGGTCCTTTCTCTCTCTTTCTCTTGCATAACAACCCATTGCCACTACTGCTCTCTCTCCCTCTCTGTCTAATAATGTCTTGGTGGGCTCTGCCCCTCTGACATGCCACATGGCACCACCTTGGCCATCAGGCTACCCATCACACACTGCAGTGGATTTATGTCTTTTGCTATATTTTGCATATATTAGGCTACATCTGCAAAAATAAGATCTATAAGAACTTTTCTTTTCAAAAAAGATGTTGAAAATAGCCCAAGAAAGAGGAAAAGTGACATCATCTAAAAAATTAAGAAAAGTTTACAATGCTAAACAATGAGTTTTTAAGGGTAGCATGAAACAAATGCATAATCTACCATTTAAAATGGGCTTTGTGGTCATTTATGCTCTTTAGGAAATAGATTGTGGCGGACGGCTGGGTAATGGGCCCGACCGGGATGCCTTCATAATTTACAGGACTTGGGGAGAGAGTTTGAACATGACATTATACAATACAATACAATACAATTTATTTTTGTATAGCCCAAAATCACACAAGAAGTACCGCAATGGGCTTTAAAAGACCCTGCCTCTTGACAGCCCCCCAGCCTTGACTCTCTAAGAAGACAAGAAAAAACTCACAAAAAAACCCTTTTAGGGAAAAAATGGAAGAAACCTCGGGAAAGGCAGTTCAAAAAGAGACCTCTTTCCAGGTTGGTTGGGCGTGCAATGAGTGTCAAAAAGAAGGGGGTCAATACAATACAAATACACGGAACAGAGCAAATCCTCAATACGGTATAAAAATAAAAATTTTACAAGTACGGGCCAGAATTTAACAGTGGATGATATCACATAATATGATTTGGATTTGTTTAGATTTGTTTATTATTTCCCCAGGATCGGTAGGTGGCAGCCCCCCTAAGTTGCAGCATTGGCTCTTATTCCCACAGGGCATCATGGGACTTGGAGATTGCTGACTCAGCCCCATTAGGTTCCGTGAGTGCCACCAGGGGGCACTGCGGGGACTGCCGAGACTTACTTTGTTGGGCTTTCTGTGGTAATGTGCCTCATAGGCATTACCAGCAAATAAATAAAGTTCATTTTGTGTCCTCTGCAGTTTTGAAAGAGAGACATTGATTTTGGAGAAAAATGACAAATAAGTTGTAAAGATATAAAGCTCGCCTTTTTGTCCATTTATAATGTGCAGAAGGACATCTTCACTGACAATATGAGCAGCTTCTGGCAAGTTTTCGTGCAAGAATGGAAAGACGGCTCCATCATTGTCCAGCCGGAATGGCGTTGTCCAACTCCCATTTGTGCGCTTGCCTCCCATGACCTCGTAATGCTGAAAGAGCAAAAGACAGTACGAAGTGTCTTAGTATCGGCTTCCCGCAGCATATTAAGGGATCCCATATTTGCAGTTGTCTGGGTGGTAACCCGGGCTTACTTTCAGTTTTAGGAGAGAAGCGCAGTTTGCGTCTTAAACACTGGCATAGCTATGTGTACGCACACCGGCCGCTCACATTTTTATAGGAATTATGCGGGGCAGGAGACACCACTTTCATAAACGTGTCGACGTCATTGCGTGCCCATGGAAGGATGACGTTCAGCAGCTTAATTGGTCGGCGCCCTCAAAATCGAATTTCCGGCCTCTAGAGGGTGTCTTCTGGCTAGATCGTGCAGAGAGATCAGTACTTGGTAGAACATTGTCTTGAGTTTACCAAACACTGCGGCCTGTACCTTGATTGTTGTAAATATTTTTTTTTCCTTGTATTATTATCTCTTGAGTAGATTTGGTGGAGGCATTTATTGGGTTGTGGTTAACATGTTTATTTTGTATATACACTTTTTTCTTTTTCTGCATTTTGAATATTCTTATTTTTGATAAACCCTATATTATACACTATTTGGAGGAGCCACTTCCTGACTTGGATTACTGTGGAGGAAGACTTCATTATTTTTGTTTTGTGCATATATGGGTTTCACTAGTTTGTGTGCATTTTTCTTTTTCCTTTGTGACTTTCAGTCAGCACTCTAAATACGGTACAGGTAGTCCCCAGGTTACGGACATCCGACCTACAACTTACAAACGAGGCCACAGCTGCGATGCATGCGCCTCAGTAACTGCCGCTCCATCATCTTCAGCCTGGAGATGCTGCAAGTGGTGGCTGGAGGGGGGCGATTTCACTGCTCACACAGTGTAGTGTCCCTCGAGTGGCTCCCGGCCACAAGCGGTGACCCATAGTCCATAGTCGCCAGGGCCACAGCTATCACTCGCGTGCAGGACGATGGTCCACTGCCCGCCCACTACACCACTACAGCTACTGCTCCTGACTGGACGCAGGCTGGATGGAGCGGAGGGGGGAGTTTCACATGGCTGGTAATGCTGCAAGCAGTGACCCGGCTGTGGCTGAACAGAGGCCATTGAGGCGGTGGGGGTAGCATTGTAGTGTGCCTCGGATGGCTGCCTGTTGAATTGGGGTTGGGCGATTCACTACCTGCCTTTGGCCGCACCGTGTTCGTTCTCGGTGGGTCGACGCTGCAGGCAGCATACTATAGTGGAGGTGACTGTGAGGTGGGCTGGTCAGTCATTCTCAATAGTAAGCCTGCTTGTACTGTTACGCACATAGCAGGAAGTTGTCTCGTCAGTACATCAGACGTGTTGACGACTGGTGCCTTCCTGCTGTGATAACGTGGACAGTGCTGTGCAGAAGAGCTCATCTTAACCTTTTGTCTTCACCCTTCAACAATGACTCTGAAAACAAATCTCATGCAAGTGCTGGTGATACAGTAAAGCAGAGAAAAACAATCACCATTGAAAATAAAGTAGAAATAATAAAAAGGTCAGAGAGAGGTGAAATTCCATCATTCATTGGCAGAGCACTTGGTTACAGTCGCTCAACAATGGTATTTATTAAAATAATGTACCTGTTCCGACTTACATACAAATTCAACTTAAGTACAAACCTACAGTCCCTACCTCTTATGTAACCCGTCCCCAGTCCCCTGCCTGTGTACTGTCATCATTTTTGGGCTCGGTTTTATAACTGTTTTGTGTGTCTTTTGCAGTATCGGACTGTATATTAATATATTTTTTCCACAGGACATTATTTTTGTTTTTCTTCAGTTGCACCTGTAAATAAAATCTCACTTTATTTTTGTAAGAACCCAACCTTTTTGTGTTCGTATCTCCCTGTCTTACACCATCATCCTGGTCACGCTTGGTCCCACATACTAGACACCTAGAGTGTAGGCCGGTATCCCCCAATTCCCACTACACAGGGTGTCACACTTCCACCTCACCCTGCTAATGGGTCACCGGAAGTACTCCTGGATGTAACATAAAAAGAAGCCTGCCTCCTTCATTCGGGGAGCCAGAGTTGGGAGGAAGGAGCACAATGCTTGCCAGGAGGAGCGGAGGAGGCGGAGTGGTGCTGAAGACAGAGCTGGCTGTATTGTGCTTGTGCTACACTATTTGTACTTGTGGCTGTGGTGGGAAACACTTACAGAGGAAGCATTTCCCACAATAAAAAACTCTTTCTTCATTTTATAACGCCGTCTGATCCTGTGTGTGTCAGGTCTGGGGAGCTGGAATGCTCCCTACAGTCCACAACATGTTGATGCTTTTCTAAATGAACATATCAGAAGCATAAAGCTGGGGATTAAGGCTGAATTCTCTACTTATCGTCAAGGCTGTCATTTTCAAAATTTTGCTGCTGAGAACCTACTTATTAGATTCAGAAGGGCCAAGTGGTCACATTGCCACGTGTGCACTAAGCCTTTTACGCTTCTAAGTGGAATGGAAAGGTGTCCAAAGAACATATTGAGTTTTATGATTGACTGGGGAAGCTGCCAGACCCGCTGCAGTTTCTCTGTTAAAGATTGTTCACATACTTGTTTCGGCGATGGCATGAACGTATAGCAACTATAAAGCAGAAAGTGGGATTCGCTCAGGTAAATTTATGACATCAAACACTCCACAGAGCCGTTCTGCAGGGGAAAAAGGTGAAGATCTGAAGTCAGTAAAACAAAAGTCACTGTAATGGATCACATTCTTTGTATTCTTGGGGGCGTTTGTTCATAAAAACTTTATCATCATATACAGTGGATTCAGAAAGCATTCAAACCCCTTCATTTTTTGAGAACTTTACTGTGTTGCAAATTTAAATTTAAATGGATATATATTATCATTTTAACCTATCAACCTTCACTCAAAAACCCAAAACGAGAAAGTGAAACAATGTTTTCAGAAGAGTTTGTAGTACTAGGGTGTTGTACCGTATTAGCCATTATGAATGTAGTGAGAAGTCATCTTGCCTGAATAAGGGATCTGAGTTGCCTCAAAACCTTGCATATTGTAATCTTTTTAGTTAGCCAGTGTGGCAGGTGGCCAGGGACCTTACCCCACTGGGACTCCTGGATCAGGTAAGGACTGGGAAGGGGGCAATATTTTCCCTGGACGAAAGAGTGCAGCCCCCCTGACTTCCATCCAGGGCCATAGAGACAGAGCTGGGAAGCGCAACCCCATGGGGGTCTGTGGTCCAACCAAGGGGCTGCCTGGATGGTTCCTGAGCCCTGGAGGACAGCACTTCTGCCACACAAGGAAGTGCTGCCGCTCCAGGAACTGTGTATGCCAGGAGTGCTTTCGGGTGCAAGGGCAGCACTTCTGCCATACCAGGAGGTGCCCCCGGAAGACCATCACCAGCACCTGAAGCACATCCGGGGCATGATAAAAGGGGCCACCTCCAGAAGCCGGAGTCAGGAGGAGAAAGATGGAGCTTGCAAAGGAAGAATGGAGGCAGCCGAAGAGAGAGGAAAAGGACTGAGAAAGCGTGAGTGTGGGGAACCACGTTGTAAATAGTTGAATAAATAAACTTGTGTTTCTTGAACTGTGCTGTTGTGTCTGTCTGTGGCTGGGCTATCTTTTACACCAGCAAAAGGTGTCATTTTGCTTGAATTCTCACTACAGAAAAGTTTGCAAATTTATTAAAAATCAAAAACTGAAAACTGTTTTAAGCCTTAATTTAGTATTTTGTAAAATTCCATTTGACAATGATTCCATGTTCAAGACATCTTGGTCTCTACCAGCTTTGAACACCTGGATTTGGGGAGTTTATCCCATTCTTCTTAGCAGATCCTCTCAAGCTCCATGAAACACACCTGTGAGCTGCCATCTTCCAGTCTCTCTACACATGTCCTATGGGCTTTGGCTGGACCACAAAAGGACACTCCAGCGTTGTCTTCAGGTCTTTGTTATGCTGAAAGGTGAACCATCACCTCAGTCTGAGGTGGCGTGCAATCTGCAGCTGGTTTTCTTCAAAAGGTCTACCTGTATTTGGCTGCATTCACCCTTCTCTTGATTCTGCTCAGTCTTCCTGTCCCTGTGCCCCCATCGCATGATGCTGCCACCACCATAATTCACCATAGGCATGATATTAGGCAGGTGATGAGCAGTGCTGGCTCTTCACCAGACAAAGTGCTTGGAGTTCTGCCCAAAGAGTTCAATTTTTGTTTCATCAGATTAAAGAATCTGTTTTCTTTAAGCTCTCAGAATCCATTCAGCTGTCACACACCTTTTACTCAAGAGTGGCCTCCGTCTGGCCTCTACTGTAAATGCCTGATTGATGGAGTGTGGCTGATATGGTCTTTCTTCCAACATGTTCTCCCATCTCAGCAGAGGATTTCTGAAGTTCTCTTAGAGTGATCATTGGGTTCTTGATCACCCCTCAGACTAAAGCCATTGTTGCCTGGTTATTCAGTTTAGCTGGACAGCTAACCCAAAAAAGAGATCTGTTGGTTCCAAACTTCTTTCACTTCACATTTATTGAGGCCACTATACTCCTGAAAACACTCAGAGTTTTGCAGATGATTTTATCCCCTTGTTCTGCTTAATGCCTCACCACAATTTGATTGTGGAGGTCCACAGAGTGTTCCTAGGACTTTGCAGTTTGGTTTCTGTCCTGACATGCAGTGTGAATTGTGGGACTTTCTCTACACTCAGGTACACTTGTGCATTTCTAAGTGATGTCCATTCAATTCAGTTTACCACAGGTGGACTCCAATCACGATGTGGACACATCTCAAGGAGAAGTAAAGCAAACAGGAGACACCTGAGCATAATTTGGAAGGGCATAGCAAAATGTATGAAAACTTCTGAAGTTCCGGTCACAGTGAGGCGCTATAGTGGCATATTGCCATTGGTATAACGTAGTGTTTCTTAACACATAGTCAAAAATTTTCAGCATTGTCCATAATGGCACTTTTTTTGTTTTGTTTTAAATCTCTCCTTTGCTACAACCTCCAGGGGTCCAGAGTGCATCTTATATCTGAGCCTGCCCTTTTAATTAGCTTTTTGATTTGGTGGACCTCTCTTGATGCGACGTTACCAGCCCAGCACACCACAGTGTGGAAAATCATACTGGATAATCGCAGAGGTGTAGAAGACATGAAGGATGTCACATCCCACATTAAAGGTACTCAGTCTCCTAAAGAATAAGAACCAGTCCTGCCCTTTTTTCTATAGTTCCTCTGTGTTTCAAGATCAGCCCAACCTGTTGAAATGGACCCTCAAGTGCTTGTAAGAGCGGACCACTTCTACATTTACTCCATGAATAGTGACTAGACGTAGAGTCCCTTTGGTGCGACAGTTAGCCGATCTTCAATTTGCTGATGTTAACTTTCAGACTGGGACGTAGAGGGATGTCTTACTCAGCTGGGAGGCCACAATGGATGGACTACATAACAGGATGGCTCTAGGTCCGTAGCCCAATCGGGGCAATCATATAATGGATGAGGTTGTGTCTGGAGTCGGGGCACTGAGGCCTCCCCAGGTGGTCACTATATATATATATATATATATCTGCGGTGGGTTGGCACCCTGCCCAGGATTGGTTCCTGCCTTGTGCCCTGTGTTGGCTGGGATTGGCTCCAGCAGACCCCCGTGACCCTGTAGTTAGGATTCAGCGGGTTGGAAAATGGATGGATGGATATATATATATATATATATATATATATATATATATATATAGTGGTGTATGGCCGGCTGTTCATCCCAGCCAATAGCCGCCAGGTGGAGCCCTCCCTGCAGTATGGAGGTTCCCCGAAGATCAGCAGGGCATCATGGACATTGGAGTTTTTATACACAGCCCTGCTGGACCCCTTGGGGACCACTAGGAGACGCTGCAGGGAGGAACAGTGTTTATTTACCCTACGCCCCGGAAGTACGTCCGAGTCATATGGACAAGGGGAATGACGTGCTTCCTGGGTGAAGAAAAGGACTTTTGATCTGTCCCAGAAGTGATAGAAGATCACATGGACTGGGGATTGGAACACTTCCGGGTCAGGGACTATAATAGGGTTGTGGGAGCTCCCAGACAGCGAGCTGAGCTGGGTGGAAGGGTGGCAACGCATCTGGGAGTGGTGGATTGTATTTGTATTAGTGATTATTCGTTTATGAGTATAGTGGAGGAGAGTGTGCTTTGTGCACTGTGGCATTTAAATAAAGTCAACGTTTGGACTTTTTCCTGGTGTCTGGAGTCTTGGACAAGGGTTCAAGGGAGCGATACTGCCCCCTATCTGTCACAATAAATATATATATATATATATATATATATATATATATATATATATATATATATAATGTTGTAAACGCTGGCCCGGACACACACAGACGGACATCATAAGTTCACCCAACACACTGTTTATTTACAACTTTTGCTCACGTGCAACCCCAGTGCCTCTTGCACCGATTCCCCCAAAGTCCAGGGCTCACAGTCCTTGTGCCTTTCCTCTGGCCGCCTCCTGTCCTCTCTCCAGCTCTGCCAACTACCTCCCGACATCCACCAATGACTGGAGGGAGGCGGCCCCTCTTATGGGAACCCGGATGGGCTCCAGCTGCTTCCCGGCAATTAGAGTTGGCCACACCCCCTGTGTGGCAGAAGTGCCGGCTGCGCACCCGGAAGCCGTCCGGGTGTCCCCTGTCGTCTTCCCCCGGGATAAATAGGCACTGGGGCGCCGCCTGGCAAAAAAATGAATTTAATCCATTTTGGAATAAGGCTGTAACATAACAAAATGTGGAAAAAGTGATGCGCTGTGAATACTTTCCGGATGCACTGTATGTACACACACACACACACACAGATATATACAATATATATATATATATATATATATATATATACTGTATATATATATATATATACAAACACACACAGAGAAAGAGAAATACTGTAGATAGATGTAGATAGATGCTTCCCTCCTCCTAATCTCTAAGTCCTTGGATAAAACTTTTTTTTTCCTTTTTTAAGTGAAACAGGTTAAAATCTGTTAAAGTTTTGAATGTTCTGAGAATAGGAAGTCATGTTGAGATTTTTTTTTTTCATCATATGGCTTGACTTATTCTAAACCTATGTTATTCTGAAAGGATCAAAAGCATATGCCATGTGCTGTTTATGCCAAGTCTGTACGGGTTTTATTATTTACCATAAATTAAATGAAATTAAAAGCATATTTTCAGAGCCTGGCTTATTGACATGTTGGTTTATAATGATATATTTTCCACTCAAATATCCTGAATAATAAACAAACTGGGATTTTTGTAACTTCTTCAAAATTATTATTAAAATTAAGTTATTTGCACGACTGTTAACAGTTTAAAAACTGAGAAAAGAAAACAAAAATTAAAAAAAACAATAAAAACGATGTATATCTTTTAAAAACAAGTGCAATTTTTCTGTTCAGAAATAGTGGTCAAAAGTAGTTTGGATTACATAAATATGCAAATTAGCCTATAAGATTCATTAACTGAAGCTCTAAGCATTGAAATTAATGACAGTGACGGGTGACAGTCCAATGTTCAAAGTACCATCTTACATGGCTGCCAATGAAATGAGTTAAAAATGACATGTGCCTTCTGCCAGTGTGAAGAACGGAAGACAAAAAGGGCTGATGGTGGTGGACCAGGAAATGTATGAGGGGAAAATAATTGGAATACAGAAACAAAAACAAGGCATAAACCAAATGGTCAGTCAGATCATTATACCAAATCTAACATATAGAGCTCACTAAAAAGTCCTCAGAGCATTCAAAATGAAACTGCCAAGAACTGTGGGAGACACTCTGGATTTATAGGGGCAGAGGGCAGATCCTGGCCATGATTGGCAGATAGCACCACCTTTTGAGGGGCCAACCACAAAACACATGGGACATAACTAAAGCATTAATACATAGACAAACTAGAATGCAAATAATAAACACAATCAATAATAATGTAAAGAAAAGAATCAAAAATAAAAAAGGACATAAAATAAAGATTTGAACCCTAGCTGAAACATGATAAATGGGATGGGACGTTTGAGGCTGAGGCATTAGTGATAGGGGTTTTGTCCGGAGTTCCTTCCCTGCTTATGTTTATGTTCCTTTACTTCAGTTTAATTTGTGTATAAATAATCTTGAACCTGACAGGTAGCCAGGACAGTTAGGGGCTATCTGTTTTGTATAATTAGCATTTGGCCAATCAGTTTTCAATTTTAATTATTTATAATGAATACTTCTGTTAATATGTTTAATATATAATTGCTTAATGTTTAAAAATACTTAAGCAACTTTTTTTAAATGCCTTTATGTTCCGTATATATTAGTAGGTGTTTCCCTAAGAGGTGGGGCCACCTGTCAATCACCATTGAGGGACTGCTGTCAGCACCACAAAGGCTCATGGGATTTGCTGTCCCTCTGTGGTGCCTTTTATGCACTGGTGGTTTGGTTAGTTCTCCTATGTTTTGTTAATTTTTGTGACATTTTATTTATTTTTATTTTTTGCTCAATTTAAGGTAATTAACATAGCGATTTATGTATTGGGACTTGGTTACTGTGAATTTTGTTGTTCATTTGGGCATTTTACTGTCTTTTACTTTTCATTAATAAATCTTAATTTGATGAAGATTCCACGAGGGACTTGTCTTAGCTCCGGCTGGAGTTACACATTTCTCCCCCTGTTGAAAATTTTTCAAGAAATTAGCTTTTTTTTTTTAATGTCTTGTTTGTGTCATGTCTTAACCAAGGTTCATCCCCAAATTCATATTTGATGTCTCTTTAGTTCATTTTTGATTGTTTTCACACTTTTTGTATAATTTTGGTTTTGTCTATGTATACACACAGCCTGTGTACCCAATAGTTTGGGTATTACTGTGCAGTCACATAGGCACAATACATAGAAAAAAGAAAGGCCATGTGCTCCGTGGTTACTCTCTCAGGTGGGCGTTAGCATATCATAATCTCTTGGACCGATAGTGCGACTTTTCCGCATTCGACTTAATACGACCAACATTATAAAATACCGGAAATTATACGGTAAAATCAAGTCCTCACTTATCCGCGAGTATATACGGTAATTTAAAAAAATCACACATTTTTCTGTCACATAGGTGCAATATCTTTTTAGTTATCAGTTAATCAAGTAATAAGTCACTTCTTCAAGAAATGTAATATTTTCATAATTCTTTCATTTGCATAAATTCAGGAATAACCATTATGCCGAAAAGAAAGTGCAAGTTCACAGACTACTTGAACAACAAATCTTCTTGTTTTCAAAAGGGTAGAACAGATTCAAGTAAGGGGCTACTGCTCCCAAGATTCAATTTCAGTAGCATGCTGTGTAAAGATTTCTATTCATAAGAACCCAGAAAAATAGCTTCAGTGGAAAACTCTAAAAGAATGTTGATAAATGCAAATACACTGAATTGAAAAGAGTAAAATAATTTTTATTTTACTCAAAGTGAATTTACCAGGTGTATCATTTTTACGACAGTTAAGCTATCCAAATAAGAATGGAAGGAATGAAGTCTGTTAATTTAAGAGGCTTGACATATTCAAAATATTTAATAGGTTATTAGTTTGCCAGTGACTGTGATTGTGGCCATCATATTATAGTGATAAAATACTACTAAAGGTTTAGATCATTTTAAAAAAAACATAAGATAGTATAAAGGCATATATCATAGTGAAAGGCGTCCTCAAAAGTCCTCCTTCTTCGACTCAAATGTCCTCATTTCCACAGAAAGAGAGTTGGCAGCCCTACCTGATGGTCCGACGTTATTTTGTTTCTTTGGCCTAACCTATTTCGTTTTCTTTTCCATTAAATTTATTTATTCATGGAGACTCTCCAAATCTTTACCTTGCCCTCTCGTCTTGTGTTACACCCTACATTATTTTACTATTAAAATTTTCCTTTATGCTGGAATACTACTGTAATGTGCTGGACATATCCAGTTTTTTAAAATTCATGTCCAAGAAACAAAAGCCTTTTTATTTCTGCTCTTTTGGTAGTGTCCATCCCCAATGCTGCATTTGTAATCTATTTAGTTAGCCAATAAAAGGTGTCATTTCACCCTACTTTCTCCTGTATCAGTCTATGGCTAACACGGTACAACACTCTACTGCTTAAAATTGTACACCAATAAGATTAAGAGGGGCAAGTCATTTTCACACGGACAGTAAATGTTGGCAGTTGTCTCCTTCAGTCTCAGGGGCCCCGAAGAACTCTCTGCATTACCTTTGACAATGAATTTCTAACACATGGTAAAATTCTCCTCTGACTGCCTTTGGAGCTTTGCCAAAGTTTTTGTTCTAATTTCCTTTTTGCTGATAAGGAGATTCCCCGCCATCCATTTATTACATCTCTCCTGAACGAAAGCAATTCTCTCTAACAGCAATCTTCAATCACAAGAGATCAACAGACTGCAACTTGTTCAAGGCGCTGCTGCCAGAATCCTGGCCAGATGCAAATTATACAAAACAGATAGCCCCCAACTGTCCTGGCTACCTGTCAGGTTCAAGATTATTTATACACAAATTAAAAAAGCCTCTTACGAAATATGTGGGAGCCAAAAGTCAATATCCAGCTGGTTCACTGCTAGAAATAGTTGTAATGGATGTTAAAAATCCACAAAAGATGTGTTTCCGTGATGTATGCTTTTACTAGAGCAAAATCACTTAGGATGCATGGAGCCAAACAGACAAGAAGAACGGCTGAGGAGAAAACAAATTGACAGAAGGTGATGGATTAATAGTTTAACAGGATTTAAAGGGATTTAGAGGGACCCCACGGCAAGACTTCCTATACTCGGTCCTTTGAGGATGGGCTTCTTTGTAACTGTTGATAGTCTTCCAGGGGCACAGTTACAACAATTACAGGGGGAGAAGGGGTCAGGTGTTCAAGATTGGACCTGAGCCCACCTCTTTTTAACATAAGTCGGGAGAGGTCAGGCAAGATCCAAGCTGAGGGCCTTTATTGTAAGTGGGTGAGATGGAAATCAAGAAGCCATCACAACCACATGACAACTACTACACTCCATTTAAATATATATATCTAGACCCTTACGTACATTCTCGGGCAGGATTAACCCAAATCAGGTCCACAGGGGGCCAGAGGCTATACTGGCAGCATCAAGTATGTGGAAGGAGCCAACCCGCGATGTGGCACCAGTCCTGGAGACCACCCACAGGGAAAGACCAAAAAAAAAAGTATATTTCCTAATAAATAATAATAATAATAATACATTTTATTTATATAGCGCCTTTCCAATGCTCAAGGCACAATTAATCTCACCTGATATGAAATATTCAATAAATAACAATGCATTAACTGAATATATGTCTCATGATTCAGCCAGGTGTTTATACCCGGCTTAATTGTGTGTTGTTGTCTTTTTAGTATTATTTTTTATAAAGTTCATTAAAAAAAATGATAATAATAATTCATTTTATCTAATGGCGCCTTTCAAGGAACTCAAGGACACCTGTAAAAATTTAAAAGAAAATCTGCCAAATCAAAGAATTCAAAAAATAATGTAAATACTAAAAGAAATAAAAATAAAAAATATCAATATACCTTTAAATTAAAATAACTAGGATGCTTTGCCCCCTGCTCGCTTTGCTCAACAACCCCCTGGCCAGCGCTACGCACTAGCCTCTTTGCGGTTCTGCCACTCGCGTATGGGGATGTGAATGTACAATTTAAACAGATTTTAATTTTCATGTCAATTGTTACATTTGCATCCATGCGATGTATAACTGCCCGTGATTGCCTTTCGTTTCTTTCTCTCTATTAAATAAAACAACTTTTTCAAATGTTTGGCTCTGAGATTTGTTAATTGTCTTTGCAAAAGCTGTTCTAACGTGAAACTGTTAATGTTTTAATACGAATGGCATATCAAGACCTCCTTTGGTGTCTAATGTTATCCGTGGGAGATGTACTACATTACCTTTCTTGGATACATCCTTCTTTCTACAGTAATTTGTGCGGTGGAAGACCGGACAGTGTTAACGGTTGTAGATATTCTTCATGATATTTTCATCTTTCATACGATCACCCCCAACTGTTTCAGCATAGCCTATTGATATGTGTTTAACCAATTTGCCAAGTTACCGATCAACATTTTTGGCATAAATTCATTTGACTTCCTCATTACTAGGTGCTAGGATTGCCCGTGTACTCATTTCTTCTGTTGATAACCTTTCGTGATGAAATTCTTCAATAAGATTTGGACATAATACGTCTTCTTTAATTGGGAACTTAAAGTAAGGAAAACGTTAAAATTTATAAGAGCTGAGAGTGCTAGAAGTGTGTCTGACAAAAGCATTCACAAAACTAAGATGTGAGAGGACTGTGGTCTTGTTTGAAAATGGTTGTAAGTAGGGTGTGACTTGAAAGAATCTAATGGCAAAAGTCACTGTCTCATGGGACTTCATTCCAAAAAGTCTCTTCAAAAGAACATGTCTTGTCGCAAGATAAAAAGTCTTGTCTCCCAGTATTTTTTTATTATAATTGACAGACATTTTATATATGTCTGTATACTGTATATGTATATCTTTATTATATAAAAAAATATTTGGTCGAGATCTGACCTTCTCGGAAAGAAACTTTGACGTTCTGCGAGATCCACCAATTTAAAACAAGACCACAGACATCTAACCTCTCAGTTGTTGGAATGCTTTTGGCAGACACACTTCATGTGCTCTCAGCTCTCAAAAAGTTTATATGTTCTAGATGGTACATCAATGACTAAGCGAAGAAGAAAGAGCAGCACGTCAAAAACAGACCCAAAAGCGTTGGAGAGTTCTCCACCAGTTCTCCTCTGTCCCTATCAATACACCCCATACGTGCAGAATCATCTGAGAATATATGGAAGTGACATGGCCTGCTGTTATATTTCTAGTCTGAGGTGTACAGAGTGACGAGTAAAGCAGACAGGCCTGTTCCTTGTGGTGCTCCAGTATTCCTCACACAGTCCTTGAGTCTCACACACTGGTGGTCTGCCCTGACAAACAGTCCATCATCCAGGACATCACAGGCTCATCCACCATGTCTGTGAGTTTACCCCTTAACTGGGATGGTTTGAAGGTAATCGAAGGTGTCAATCGTATCCTTATGTTATTTCCTCATAGATTTCCAGCATATTAACTAAAACACAATGTCCCTGTCTGAACCCATGCTGACTGCTTCCTAAAATGCCTGTTCTTGCCTTGTGCTGCTCAATCTTTTCCTTAATAATTTCTTCCATTAATTTATCCATGATGCACGGTAAACTCACAGGACTATGGTTAGTTAGATCTGCCTGGTCATCTTTTTATCCCAATTGGATAGTATTCTCTAGGCTACAGTCTTTACAAATTTCTCTGGTGTGCAGAGAGTTTATATATGCATTCAATAACTTTCTGTAGCACTCGAGGATAAATGTTTTCTGTTTCTGGTGATCAGTTAGATTAAAAGGCAGATGGAACATTCTAGAAGGTGCAGCCGTCTACCTTGGACAGCACCTGCATGAGGATTTTGCATGCGTGTCTCAGTCACTTCTTCTTTTAGAGTGCACCATTATAAGCTCACATCGCATTGCCAAGTAGCTTTTGAACTAGGTGGTCCTCAGAAGACCCCCTCCCAGGGATGTATATGCTGTATTTTAAAAGAAACTGGAATGCTTCATTTAATAGTGGTGTGGTACAAAGTCTGCTTGTGATGCCTGCCTGCTGTAGAGAAAGAAGCAGCCTTCAAATATGAATGCCATTGTTCTAACAGAGGGGTAGGATCTGGTCCAATTTTTTTCTTGGCTGCTTAGCTGGCATAATTTGTTCATTTAAATCATGGGGTTTGCTAATAAATGTTTGTACCACACTCGTGATTTTCCCCTGGTTTACTATAATTAAAAAAAATAAGTGATCTTAAGGAAGATCCTCATCTCGTATTTGAGTAACGTGCTTAAGGAGACACAGGCTTATTATTATTATACTTCTATCAAAATAGACAACTTGAGTATTAAGTGAGTATCAGCCCAACCGAGCTGCAAGGTTTCTGTTTACAGTACAGGCACTCAGAGAGCTCTGTCCAGACAACGGTAGCTCATTGAATCACACGCTGCTGGGTGATCACCAGATGGTCTCGATTACCCTTGAAGAGGCATAAAGCGCTGTTTTGTGGTCTACAGATGTTCACTAAACTAGTCCTCATGGCTCTGAATAAGCCTTGCTGTGTTTGCAGCTTTTCCTTAAGTGCAAAGAACGGCTCCATGTGGTCTCCCGACGTGTTGCTCCAAGGATGCATTTTCAGCTGAGTAGAGCAACCTGGCACATACAAAAGAAATGGGACATAATGTTATAAGGTGCAGGGCAGCTTATTTGATTTTCTAAAAAAGAGAAGCAAAAATCCCACAAGCCACAAAAGAAAGCAGCACCTCTCCAGGTAAATGTAGAGGGTCCATTCAGTTGAAATTCACAGTTAAAGAAGTGGCTTGTCTACGTGCTGCTTAATCTTCATGATTCCTTTTTTTATTCAACTGTATATGGAATTGTGTAATATGAAGAGCAACATCCATCCCTTCATTACCTGTACACCCTTATCAAATTCACTTACCCGTCCATCACAGGGCACACACATGCACAAAACCTGCATTCACTCACACAAAGCCAATGAACCCAACCTGCACCTCTTTGAGAATACTGCAGACAAACAGGAAGACCCAGAGAAAAAACACACACGGACACTGGGAGAATGTGCAGACTCTACATGGACAACAACCAGACTAAAATTAGTACCCTGTCTTCTAGTGCCATTAAGGAGCTGTGTGAATATCTATGCCACAGCATGAATGATATCAGATAATCAAAGTCAGCCAATGGAAGACCCAATATCACGTCTCACCTTACCAGCCCTCAACCCCAGCCATTAGTGAAAAACCACTGGACGTAAATATGAGTGTGCTCAAAACCCCTCACCTTCACAATTGGTGGGAATTCTCCTATTAGCACAAGTATAAAGGAGCTGCCTTTGACAATTTTTGTAATCCAGACATTGTGGGTTTGCAGTTGACTGTCAGCAGTTTCCAATGTGCAAATGTTCATAAAAATCATTTTATTCCACAACAAAATACTTGGCGTACTTGGCAGGATTGAGACTGTGGAAGGTCTCTTATTATCTTGGACTGAAAGCGAGCTGCTTTTGAGGGTCTTTGTAATCCAGATCCATGGCTGACCACCAGCTGTTAGCACAATACAAATGTCAAAATGGGACAGAATGTGGTGTGATTACACACTATCTATCTATCTATCTATCTATCTATCTATCTATCTATCTATCTA
>JANRMT010062806.1:115672805-115693130 GCA_026402145.1 Polypterus bichir lapradei | reverse complement strand
AGAAAGAAAGAAAGAAAGAAAGAAAGAAAGAAAGAAAGAAAGAAAGATTTACTTTTCATTTGCAGTCAGAATTTATATTCCAAATACACTCTGACTTTTACAACAGCAACTATATTTATTTCTATAGCATGTTTTTAAATGATGTAGCTCAAAGAGCTTCACAAGATGAAGAAAGAAAAAAGAAAAAATAAGATTAGGCAATACTTAGTAACAAAGAATAAAGTAAGGTCCGATGATCAGGAAGACATAAAAAAAACGAACAAAAAAACTGAAGAAAAAAAAAAACCAAAATCTGCAGGGGTTCTGAGGCCACTCCGCCCCCACTGGGCATTCTACCTAACATCAATGATCTCAACCAGTCCTCATGATTTTCATTTGGCACAGATCACTACCACAGAAAACTGGAAAAAGAACAGCAGAGAAAGTAAGTGTTAGTACAGATTGCAGATCCATGATAGAAACAATAATTCAATGCATATACCGAATATCAGGGTTATACTAAAATGAAGCTATGAGAAAGCCATGTTAAAATAATGGGTTTTTAGCAGTTTTTAAAATTTTGATTACAAGTCCATGAAAAATGCTTAACATGTGGCAAGAAAGAAAGAAAGAAAGAAAGATTTACTTTTCATTCATTTACCAAAGTCGACTTTTCAAATAAATTGCTGTTGTGAATGAGTGAAAAAGTGAATGATTGACTGAATGTATGAATGAATGATTTTTGCATGATATGTTAAAAATAGTTGACGGCAAACATTTCCTTATTAAACATAGTAAAATAGAGTAAGAGTCTTCAAAAAAAAAACTGTCATGGTTAGTCTTATCCAGCTCATTATCAATACAGCAGAGCTGGGAACCAATTCCTTAAGGAAGTTAAAAATCATGGATATACTGTATAGATCTACTTAGTGAAAGCATCGATACACTTTTCTTTCAGTTTGACTTTCCCCTTCAGATTAAATTGATTTGGACAGACAAAAGTAAAAGCTTCCAACGAGCCTGCGATGGTGTGTGTGCCTGTGAGTGTGTGAGCACCTAGCTTCTCTCGTCTCATGCAGTGTGCCAAAGGATCCCAATCACACCCTTAGGAAATGATTCCCTTTTCCGATCATTAACAAAGACTATGTCCCCCGATGCAAGACCACATTTCCCACGACACCCGCCGTGCTGGTATATATAATGTCCGCATGTTTTGGGCAGCTAGTCGAGTGTGTGTTTTTTGTTCAGGCTTCACTAAGATCTCTGCTGCGAGATGAGTCATGAAAAGACAGACACGCTGACTGTGTCGCGCAAGCGGAGAAATTTCAGCGAAGCACGTCTGTCATACACCGCTGTCAGCTGCTGCCTTCCAATAATTAAACTCCAGAGGCCAAGACACCACGTTAGAGCGCTTTTCTTGTCTTCTTTATTTTTATTATTACATTTTTTTAACATTCTCTAAGATTGGCCTGTGGTTTTGCTGTAAGGTGGGACTTTCTCTTAAAAATGCTGCTTTTCTGGGAAGTAGCAGAATTAAGCCTGCATTTGACCAGAATGAAAAGAGGATAGCACAGAGCGTAACACGAGAGAAGGTACTAAACATAAATTTTAAGCAAGGACTTTCGAGCAGCCCTGAAATACCTGGCTATTGTCTTGATGTACCTCTTGTTGCTGTTATTGTGGCAGGAGGTGTTATCTACTCTCAGAATTCTCCTTTGGCGCGGTGGTGAAGGCTGTAATCACCAATCACCAGTCAGGGCTTCATCTTCATTGCTATTAGATGTACCTGTCTGTCCCATTACTGCTACTGCACCTGAGTTGTTTCGACTCACCTACAGTAATTCAAGACCATGAAATTAATAGTTTACAGAGCAAAAAGAATTTATTTATCCATTTCCTAGCCTGCTTATCTAGTTCAGGATCGGGAGAACCTACCCTGGATAGGATGCAAGTTTATCTCAGAACATCCTCATGAACACACACATTCATTGATTCAGGGCCAATTTAGAGATGCCAGTTAACCAAACACATGAACATAGGGTACTCCGGGTACCCACAGCCTTGGGCTCCTTCCGTTTTCCGGGACTTAGATAGTCATAATCGAGGTGGAGTAGGGTACATAAGGACACAAACAACAAGTCTGGCAAAAAAGTGCTGTAAGTTATTAGCTAGTTATTTAAGTTATATTAAATGTTTGCCTACATATTAGTGCATAGTCTAGGGAAGGTTCTTATAGCCCCCATAAGCTGAATTGAATGGGTACATTTTAACTATTTCTTGTCTCTCTGACTACAGATTACTCTCAGTTACTGGCCTGCCTTGCCATGGGTAAGACATGGAGGGCACACGGTTGTAAATCATGCCTTTGCCCAATAGAATGTAACGCAATGAGCTGAATATAACGTGCAGTGCTGTATGTTTAGAGCGTACTGAAGGCGAAGTTAAGCATCTTTAAGTAGAGAAACAACTGAAGTTTGACAAGAAAAGCTAAATTTAGAGAAGAGAAGTTTTTTCCAATATTTTTTGCCTTTTATTCTATATGTGTAACAACCTTTTTCTTTATTCTTGTGTGGACTGTTTGCTTAAAATTTTCACTAAATCTATTAAACAAATCTATCTAAACAAATTTTTGGACAGAGAGATTTCTTTCGGCACGCATTTGGCCTGTGCTTGATCCTGCCTTACTTACCAGCAGCTACAAGTGCATAGAGAGTTTATTTAAACTCCAGTCTTGTTTTTCTTTTGCCTGCTCCCATTTAGGGGTCGCCACAGCAGATCATTCATTTTCATCTATCTCCTTAACATCATTTCCTGCCATACTGACTCCCCTCGTGTCCTCCCTCACTACATCCATGAATCTCCTGTTTGGCCTTCCTCTTTTCTTTTTGCCATGTAGTCCATCCTTAACATTCTTTTTCCCTATGTGTATATATATATATATATATATATATATGTATATGTATATTGTGAGATGTGGCTGGCTTGTCATCCCGGCCAGGCTGCCAGATGGAGCCCTCACTGCAGTATGGAGGTGCCCCGAAGACCAGCAGGGAGTAATGGGACATGTAGTTTTTATACAAGACCCTGCTGGATACCACAGGGGCCGCAAGAGGGAGCTGCAGGGAAGAGAAGGTCTGTGATACGGTTTGCATATTTGCAGCTGGAGATCCACAAAGGAAGAAAAAAAAATTTATCACATGTCATAAAGTGGTTTTTATTCCTGAGCTTTATTATATACATATATGTATATTTTTTATTGGAGGCAGACGTCCAGGATCCTATCCCGGTTGGAACACTTTCACGCTGGGAGACCCGGTGGAGCAAATGTGGTCAGGACAGTACCTCCCCCGGAACGCTAGATGGCAGTCCCTCTAGGTTGCAGCAGTGCCTCGGACTCCCGCAGGGCTTCATGAGAATTGGAGTTATCTACAGCCTTGTTGGGATCCGGGGGTGCCGACAGGGGGTGCTGCAACAGCTGCAGAGCCATCTTGGTTTTCCGCCACACCCAGAAGTGCTGCCAGAAGTAGGTCAACGAGCACCTGGAGTACTTCCAGGGGTGTTATAAAAGGAGCCAGCAGTTACCACTCCAGGAGCCAGGAGGAGGATGAATCTCGTTGAGGAGGAAAAGGACTGAGAGATAAAAGTAAAGAAAGGAAAGATTGTGATTGGGCTGTTGGGGACACTGTATATAAATAAATTCACGTATGCTTTTAGGACTTGTGCCTCTAGCATCTGTCTGTGTCGGGTTCGTGTGTTTTAGGGCCATCTATATTCCACTATATATATATATATATATATATATTATATATATATATATATACAGTGGAACCTCAGTTTGTGAGCATAATTCGTTCCGGAAAAGTGCTCGCAGTCCAAAGCACTCGAATATCAAAGTGAATTTCCCCGTAAGAAATAATGGAAACTCGAGTGATTTGTTCCACAACCCAAAACTATTCATATAAAAATGATTAATATAAAATATAAAGTAAAAATACATAAAACAAATTAACCTGCACTTTACCTTTGAAAAGAATCATGGCTGGTGTGAGTGAGTTTCTAAACTCTTGTAGGATTCCACCCAACAGGACAACATGCTGAAGAGTGTCCCAAAGCAATCGCAGTCTCCAAGCGCTGTAGCAGTTCGCCATATAAGCGTATCCAAAAAGATCGGGACATGCTATAATTGCCTACCGTCGATGGGTGATACAAGGAACATTATAAAGATCCCGCTACAATAAATAACCGTGCTGTTGCTGTTTCAAGCTGAATAAAGCTGGTGTTGTTAAAGTACTGAGACTCAGCTTCGTGTTTTGGGGCGCAAGACGGGGACTCGCACTGCACAGCACACATGTGCGCGCGCGCACACACACACACACACAGTCATAATGCTGTAGTAAACAGTATACACTCGTACGGATGTTGACTATATGAGTGAGGCACGCAGACTCAGACGGAAAATAGGAGGCGATTGCCCTCAAGAGAAGAGAGAGGGAGAGACGCGAGAGAGAGAGACGTGCGCGCGAGCGAGCGAGATAAGGAGAGAAAGAGAGAGAGATGCGCGCACGAGCGAGCGAGATAAGGAGAGAGAGAGAGAGAGACGCGCTCAAGCGAGAGAGAGAGAGAGAGAAGAATATATATATATATATATATATATATATATATATATATTATGATGGATGGCAAATTTATGCTGGCATCCTGTTGGGATGGGTTCCAATCCCTTACCTGAATCAAAGGCCATGGCACTGATGGGGCACAAAGAAGGGCAGGGTGTTTCTTGCAATAGCAAGCAGAAGTCTGCTGATTTACAAGTGTGCATGCTGGTTTCCTGGCAGAGATGGACCAAAGACCTGAACCTGGCCAGGAGGTTAATAGGATGGAAGGACAGGGGGAGACAACATAGCAGGGCTACTTACTCCCCCGACAGGCTAGATGGCAGCATCCCGCAAGCTATGCTGGGGTCTGGGGTTTGATAGGGTGGCCTTGGCTGGTTCTGTGGGGCTGCAAGAGGGTGCTGCAAGGGTATGTGGTCCTTTCTTTGTGGAACTTCCTTTTGACCCAGAAGTGCTTCCAATGGGCTATGCCCTGGCACCGGGAGTACTCCCAGGTCTAAGATAAAAGGAGCTGCTTGCCTTTTGTAAGGTAATTTATAATAACAAATCTTGCATTTACACCAGGGGCTGTCTGTGTGGTCTTATCTGGTGTTTAGAATGCTGCTACGCCTGCTACTGGTCATTATACATGTATATGTTCACGCTCAGGACGCGGACATGCATGCATCGTGGCTGCCACGCGTTCCCAGCATTCATTTGGTGCATCCTCTGAGCAGGTCCTCAGAAATTAACGCAACGCATGCACGAGTTACAGTACCAGCAAAAAGTCGGGGGGCACAGTGTGATAAAAGTTGGAATGTGACGTCAGAGTCTCTGTTTACTATGTACAGTACATGTGACAGAAAGCCACTTTGAGGATCCTATGAGATCGATGTGCGCACTTCGATGTCTGATGAATGGTTCGGTGTGGTGAAGCAAAATGCTGACATACAAATGCATTTGTGGTGCTTCTATATTCCATCCATCCATTTTCCAACCCGCTGAATCCAAACACAGGGTCTGCTGGAGCCAATCCCAGCCAACACAGGGCACAAGGCTGGAACCAATCCTGGGCAGGGTGCCAACCCACCACAGGCTTTTATATTCAAGCGGCGCATATTCCCCATCGTAATGACTCAAATACCATCTTCTGTGCCATCTTTTTTTTTTTTTTTTTTTTTTTTTTGCACCTTCACAACTGCAACAGAATGTATGGCAGCATATTTGAGCCACAGAGAAAAAAATTAAGGACACAGTGAAAAGGTTAATTTTGTGATTGAAGTGAAAATTTCAGCTTTAATCTCAAAATGTCTATTTTAATCTTGTAGTTTACTTTATCATTAAAGTGGACCGTCGTATACATCATCTTAAAACCGACCCAGTTGTTAATCGCTACGAGCTTCTGCGGCTTCCTCCTGAACTGACAGCAGCGGCAAGCAGCAATAGATTACCACACAGAACACATTACATGTATGATATTCCAGCTTCTGTACATTTAGAATCCTTAGATTTATACTTCATACCACTTTCATGATTAAATGCATTAAAGTATGTCTGTTATATAGGGTGGTCCAGATCTAATTAAGCAATTTTCATTATGCTATAACTTATTAAGTTTATTACATAGAAAATCACCCGAAAAATCCCGGACCATCGAGAAGTGTGTGAACTGACGACATGAAGAATCGTCTTCGCGCCGAACTGGAATCGTCCCCTCATAAATCAAAGTCATCCAGGCGATCTGGATCTGCATAATTAGATCTGGACCACCTTGTATTTTACAGATAAATTGTTAATTTCTTTTAAATAATGAATAATGTTAATAATTACACACATGGGGGTGACACGGTGGCAGAGGGGTAACTCTGCTGTCTCGGAGGGAGTCACATCGCTGGTATTCCCAGCCTGGAGTTTACATGTTTTCCTGCCTTGGTTTCCACAGTGTGCTCCGGTTTCCTTTCAAAGATATACAGACTTGGGCAATTGGTGACGCTAAAATGATGCTAGTGTATGTGAGTGCTTGATTCACCTTGCGATAAGCTGATGCCCCGTCCAGGGATTCTGTTTCTTTCTCGTACCCAATGCTAGCTGGAATGGGCACATCCCTGGATTGATGGATTTAATCATTAAACATCCTTTTCAGAGAGATTGCGGCAAGCTGTCCTCGGAATTTAATGGATGTTTCAGGCAATCCACAACACAGCGAAGCCAAACGTCTTCTCAACGTGATGATATCTCACACTGCCACCTGGTGGAATCTTCCAGATTTACATAAAGTACACGTGAAAGTATGAACAGTAAAACACTTGCGTAGCACTAGCATCCACTGGAGCACGAGTCGAGTCACGTGAAGTATAAATCTGGTCTAACAATGAATAAATAGTATACAAAAGATACATAAATAATGTACACATACGTACATAAGACAGATACACAGTTAGGAAAATCGAGTCCTTAAAATGCAGAATTGTTTTATTACTGAGAAGTCAGCTGAAGACTTTTGAGGTTACTTCCACTCTGACACCATAAGCCCTACTCTTTCCGGTGCCAATGATATTTAAACTGACACCTCACTGTAATTCCCTGCTCGTAATTGAACTAGTTTTTGTGGAGAACTGATCTCCCAGAGGGAAAAAAATTACTATGGAGAACTAATCGTGGTATTTATCGCATTTATTCCTAATTTTACTATAAATGGGTCCCTCTTCATCTGCCTTTTCTGTTTTCTTTTACCTTAAATTCAACATAAAACACTCATCTGTGCATACGATATACAGTTGCCAGGAGCAGCCTGAACAGAGATGAGTAGCTATGAAATATACATTCACCAGGCACTTTATTAGGTACACGTTGGTGGTACCAGTTTGGACCCCCTTTTGCCTTCAGAACTGCCGTAATTCTTCGTGGCATAGATTCAACAAGATGCTGAAAACATTCCTCGGGGACTTTGGTCCATAATGACATGATAGCATCACGCAGTTGCTGCAGATTTGTCAGCTGCACATCCATGGTGCGTTATCCTGCTGGAAAGAGCTACTCTCTGGTTATAAAGAGATGGACATGGTCAGTATCAATACTCAGGTAGGCTGTGGGATTTAAACAATTCTCTGTTGGTACCAAGGGGCCCAAAGTGTAACAAGAAAATATCCTCCACAGCATCACACCACCACCACCAGCCTGAACCGTTGATACAAAGCAGGACGGATCCATGCTTTCATGTTGTTGATGCCAATTCTAATCCTACCATCCAAATGTCACAGCAGAAATCAAGACTCGCTCAGACCAGACAATGTTTTTCCAATCTTCTATTGTCCAGTTTTGGTGAGCCTGTGTGACTTGCAGCCCTTTTTTAGCTGTGTGTGGTCTGCTGCTGGTGTAGCCCACCTGCTTCAAGGTTTGACATGTTGTGCATTCAGCGATGATCTTCTGCCTACCTCAGTTGTAACAAGTCATTATTTGAGTTCCTGTTGCCCTTCTATCAGTTCTAACCATTCTCCTCTGACGTCTGTCATCAACAAGGAATTTTCACCCAAAGAACTGCTGCTCATTGGATATTACTGACCATTCTCTGTAAGCCTGAGAAATGGTGGTGAGTGAAAATCCCAGTAGATCAGCAGTTTCTGAAATACTCAGATCAGCCCATCAGGCACCAACCGCAATGCCATGTTTACAATCGCCTTTCTTCCTCATTCTGATGCTCAGTTTGAACTTCAGCAGGTCGGCTTGACAATATCTACATGCCTAAGTGTATTGAGTGGCTGGCATGTGATTGGCTGATTAGATATTTGCGTTAATAAGCAGTTGAACAGGTGTACCTGATGAGTGTAGATTCACGTGCAATTGCAGTCATTCAAAAGTGATGGGCTAATTCTCCTTTATAACATCCCGTTGACATCATGGCCCCTCATTCTGCCCATGAGCCATTCCAGTCTGACTGTCATTCAGCTTGAAACCTATCCTTCTATATAAAAGCGGTCGGGATTGTCCTTCCGTATCGTGAGTGCTACACAGGCGCAGAGTTTCACACACGCCCCGTCCATCTTGCAATGCACGATGGGATTTGTAGTTTCATTTTTCCAGGTAAGAGATGATTTTCTACTCCAGACTGTGCAATATCTTCTTTTTCTTTCTTACTATATAAAAGCGGTCGGGATTGTCCTTCCGTCCCATGAGTGGAAAGCGTAGCAGTATTCTGCTTATCACAGACTTACTACTTGCAGCTTGCGGTACGAAGCGACATAATGTGAGCAGAGTTCTGGTGCTCCCATTGTTCCCTTGCTTTTGTGCACGATGCGCTGGAAAAATAGACAAAATTATGTCTCTGGAAATAATTAATGTTGATGGAGTACAAATGCCTCACTGTGTAGTAAATATCAGGGGGGTTCAAAAGGGCGACCTCAATATAGAAAAAAAGTTTAAATTTCATCACAAAAATAACAGAAACTACGAGTATTAAAGTAATACCGCTCAAATACAATATAACCAAATTAATCAGTTTGTATAAAATATCAAATTGCTCTACATATTGAATTGCCTTAAGAAGTGGTCAACTTAAAAGTCGATCGCCTTAAAAGGCGGGTGAGCCTAGTAGGCTTTAAAATTAGCCTCTGGAAGAATGAAACCTGATAGCCATCTCCAGCACAGACATGACAAGTTGGACTATCCATCCATCCATCCATTATCCAACCCGCTATTTCCTAACTACAGGGTCACAGGGGTCTGCTGGAGCCAATCCCAGCCAACACAGGGTGCAAGGCAAGAAACAAACCCCAAGGCAGGGTGCCAGCTCACCGCAGGGCGCGCACACACACCAAGCACACACTAGGGACAATTTAGGATCGCCAATGCAGCTAACCTGTATGTCTTTGGACTGTGGGAGGAAACCCACGCAGATAAGGGGAGAACATGCAAACTCCACGCAGGGAGGACCCGGGAAACAAACCCAGGTCTCCATACTGGGTGGCAGCAGTGCCACCGTGCCACCCGTAGTAAAAAGTAAAAGTAAAAAAATGAAAGTAGAAGTAAAACAGTAAGATATAGTAAAACGTAATAAAACGTAAATAAAAAATCTAATTACATTAATGTCTCCAATAAACAATATTATGAATTACTTTATCCTCTAACTTACATTCTACAAATGTTAAATGCAAACTCCACGCAGGGAGGACCCGGGAAGCGAACCCAGGTCTCCTAACCGCAAGGCAGCAGCACTGCCCACTGCGCCACCGTGCCACCCATACAAGTTGGACTATCCCTGTATTATCCCATAATTTTCATGAAAATACATACAGTTGTTTTTTTGGAACAAACAAACAAACTTTCATGCAAACAGATGCCAAGTCAACTTTATTTATTTAGATATAGCTGTGTTTCCAGACTTTGCCTGTGTATTATTTCAAACATCTATTGGGAAAAACTATTGTGTTTGGACTGAATACAATCTGTTATCCTAATTCGCTGTGAGAATTGCCTCAACTGTGGGATTACGACTGCTGGTTAACAGAATTCAGCTTCAGATTCAAAAGGGAAGCAGTGCCAGACAGGTTACAATGCTTGTGTAATGGCGAGTGCAACTGCAAACTGTAATAAAAATCCAATGCAGCACCACCTGGGGCAGCTTGGAGCCAGGACAAAGAAATGGAGAAATGCTTGATTAAAGATAAGTTAAATATAATGGGAGGGGAGGAATCAGACACCAGAGTCTCTGCTTGAAAAGCAACTGTGCTAACCATTACACTGCCATTGTAAGCAGCATGCTGCTCTTTCTCTGTTGCTACTTCACGCTGTAATATTTTTTGGCAATCATTTTGACCTTGCACTGCCCTCATAATAAAACTAAACTTATATGTCGTTCACATGCATGTGCATGGAAGACAGTTTAAGAGCTTTGTGATGGTAATGACCCACCAGACCAGGGGTTAGTGCTGTGTACTAATGCCTTCTCTTCTCCTCCCACTGCAGAATGAAAGACTGACAGTTACTCCATCTTTGGCGTCACTTCCGTGTCCATCTGCCTGGACCCTTCTCTTCCTGCCACTTGATCTCATAATCCCGAAATCAGCCGCAGATACAGAACTCCAGTCTGAAAAGACCACTCTGTATTTCTTGTGTGTTTTCTTTATTTTTTGATCATCCAATTATACAGGGTAATTAGTCTCATCTTTTACAGTCATTCAACTGCTTTCATATTTTTTCTAATTCCATCATCTTATCTAATATGTCACGTCATCTAACTCTTAATATGCACTCACTTCAACTAATCAACTAATGCCACCAGTAATTTCTAACTCATGTCGATTCTCTCATTATTCAGACCACCGCTTCATCAAGAGGGGTGTTTAGCGGATTGTCCTATTGATCTTACTTGTGTTTCTAAATGGATGAGCACTAATTTTCTCAAACTAAATAAGGAGAAATCAGAAATCTTAGTGATTGGCAAAAATGGATATAATGAGGGTATCAGAAATAAACTTGATCCATTAGGCTTAAAAGTTAAGACAGAAGTAAAGAATTTAGGTGTATTTATTGACTCTGACAGCATTTTTTCACTTCAGAAATAGAGCAAAAATTAGACCCCTTATAACTTTGCAAGATGCTTAACAATTAGTTCACGCTTTTGTTTTAAGTTGATTAGATTACTGCAATGCACTCCTCTCAGGACCACCCAAAAAACATCAATCAATTAAAATGAGTGCAGAATGCAGCTGCCAGAATCTTAACTAGGAAAAGAAAATCCGAGCACATCACACCAGTCTTAGCGTCGTTGCAATGGTTACTAGTGCCATTTAGAATTGACTTTAAAATACTGCTTATGGTTTACAAAGCCTTAAATTATCTCGCTCCATCCTATATTTCAGAATGTCTTACACCTAACAATCCAAATCGTAACCTTAGATCTTTAAATGAGTGTCTGCTTATAATTTCAAGAGCTAAACGTAAAAGAAGGGGCAAGGAACCCTTCTGCTGTTATGCACCTAAAATCTGGAATAGCTGGCCGATAGAAATTTGCCAGGTTAATATGGTGGAGCACTTTAAAAAACTGCTAAAAACACATTACTTTAACATGGCTTTCTCATAGCTTCATTTTAGTGTAACCGTGATATTCTGTATATGCATTTAATTACATTTTTTTTTCATGGCTCCAAAATCCGTGCTAACCCCTACTTTCTCTGCTGTTCTTTTTCCAGTTTTCTGTGGTGGTGAGCTGCACTGCCACCACTTCATCAGGGCACCATGCAGTCCCTACATTGATGGATTGAAGGCCAGAGGTCCACGTGACCCTCATCTAATTCTTTCACATGGAGCCTGAAAACCATGAGGACTGATTGTGATCATTGATTATAGGTAGAGATGCCCATTTGGGGGCTGGGTGGTCTCATGGCCTTGGAACCCCTGTAGATTTTGCTTTTTTTTTCTCCAGCCTTCTGGAGTTTTTTTTTTGTTAGATAGATAGATAGATAGATAGATAGATAGATAGATAGATAGATAGATAGATAGATAGATAGATAGATAGATACTTTATTAATGCCAAGGGGAAATTCACATAATCCAGCAGCAGTATACTGATACAAATATATATATACATAAATATATATATATTAAATTAAAGAGTAATAAAAATGCATGTAAAAACAGACAATAACTTTGAATAATGTTAGCATTTACTCCCCCGGGTGGAATTGAAAAGTCGCATAGTGTAGGGAAGGAACGATCTCCTCAGTCTGTCAGTGGAGCAAGACAGTGACAAAAGTCTGTCACTGAAGCTACTCCTCTGCCTGGAGATGACACTGTTAAGTGGATGCAGTGGATTCTCCATGATTAACAGGAGTATGCTTAGTGCCCGTCGCTCTGCTACAGATGTTAAACTGTCCAGCTTTATTCCTACAATAGAGCCTTCCTTCCTAACAAGTTTGTCCAGGCGTGAGACGTCCTTCTTCTTTATGCTGCCTCCCCAGCACACCATCGCGTAGAAGAGGGCACTCGCCACAACCGCCTGGTAGAACATCTGCAGCATCTTATTGCAGATATTGAAGAATGCCAACCTTCTAAGGAAGTATAGTCGGCTCTGACCTTTCTTACACAGAGCATCAGTATTAGCAGACCAGTCCAATTTGTCATCCAGCTGCACTCCCAGGTATTTATAGGTCTGTACCCTCTGCACACAGTCACCTCTAATGATCACGGGGTCCATGAAAGGCCTGTGCCTCCTAAAATCCACCACCAGTTCCTTGGTCTTGCTGGTGTTCAGGTGTAAGTGGTTTGAGTCACACCATTTAACAAAGTCTTTGATTAGCTTCCGGTAATCCTCCTCCTGTCCACTCCTGATGCAGCCCACGATAGCAGTGTCATCAGCGAACTTTTGCACGTGGCAGGACTCCGAGTTGTATTGGAAGTCCGATGTATGTTGGCTGAACAAGACCAGAGAAAGTCCAGTCCCCTGCGGCGCTCCTGTGTTGCTGACCACAATGTCACACCTGCAGTTCCCGAGACGCACATACTGAGGTCTGTCTGTAAGATAGTCCACGATCCATGCCACCAGGTGTGAGTCTACTCCCGTCTCAGTCAGCTTGTCCCTAAGGATCAGAGGTTGGATGGTGCTGAAGGCGCTAGAGAAGTCTAAAAACATAATTCTTACAGCACCACTGCCTCTGTCCAGGTGGGAGAGGGATCGGTGTAGCATATAGATGATGGCATCCTCTGCTCCCACCTTCTCCTGGTATGCGAACTGCAGAGGGTTGAGGGCGTGGCGGACCTGTGGCCTCAGGTGGTGAAGCAGCAGCCGCTCCATGGTCTTCAACACATGTGACTTCAGAGCAACAGGCCGGAAGTCATTCAACTCACTAGGACATGATACCTTTGGGACTGGGGTGATACAAGATGTTTTCCAAAGCCTCGGGACTCTCCCCTGTTCCAGGCTTCCTACTTGTGAGTCCTTTCTATCTCTCTGGATATGAAAAGTCCTCTTTGTAAGGCCATAGCCTCTGTTGGACAATCACTGTAAAAACAAAGACCAAGGAGCATCCTGCTGTTGTGAGAAACAAAGTCATTGAAATGCACAAGGCAAGAAATGGCTACCAAAAAAACATCAAACAGTTTGAATGTCCCATTGTGCACTGCTGGATCCATCATCAGAAAGTGGAAGGTTCATCCCAACACCCAGACTCTACTAGAACAGGCTGTCACTCCAAACTAGACATCGACTGGTGAGCGAGGTGACTGAAAATCAAACCGTCACCCTCAGAGGTCTGCAATGTTCTTTCACTGAAGCTGGAGTGAAGGTGCAGGGGTCCACAACCCCAAGAGCTCTCCAGAAAACATGCCTCTATGGGAAGGGAGCAAGAAAGAAGCCATTCCTTAAGAAGGTCCACAGAAAAGCATTTACTACAAAGTAGGAGAAAGACCCAATTAAGATGTGGGTGAAGGTTTTATGGTCCAATGAGACCAAAATAGAAGTTTTTAGCCAAACTTCAAAGACGTATGTGTGGCGAAAAACTAACACTGCCCACGACTCTAGAAACGGCAAACATATGGTGAAATATGGTGGAGGGAAGCATCATCTTATGGGGACTGGGAATCTCGCCAGAGTTGAAGATAGAATGTATGGACACAAATATCTCACAATATTACAGGAGAACTTGTTCCAGCCTTCTGTGAGCCTACTGTGGCTCAAGAGAACATTCATATTTGACAAAGACCCTCAGCATCAGGTCGAACTGAGACTGGGATGGCTCAGAAACAGAAAGGTGAATGTTTTGAAATGGCTGAGTCAAAGCCCTGATCTTCACTCTATTGAGAATCTGTGGCACTATCTGATCTAGACTATCTGTCTAGAGGTCCCATCCCACCAACCTAGAGGGTCTCTATCAATTCTGGAGAAGGATGCCCCCTGAACACTCCTATGCAAAACTGGGTCAGACGTACATACCCAACAGAATGAAGGCTGTTACTGTAGCAAAAGGGATTTTCAACGGAGTATGAATGTGTAGGCCTTGAATATTTAGGCAAACACGAACTTCTTCAGTTATGTATCTTCAGAAATTGGTCTATTTGGACATGGGAAATGTATTGTTATGGCATAAGTTTACATTAAAAATAATGTATTGGTAAATATGTGATGTGGACAAATCTTTTATCATGGAGAAAATTAGGAGGATTTCCAGGGGGATTGAATACTTTGCACATTATAAGATTATTACACCAGTAACGGCGCACTGCACGATAATGTGCAGTGAATCCACTTGACTTGAGCATTCCTAGTTTTCATACTCTTTCTCTGTACGTTTACCATTCGTTTGCCCAGAGGTTGATGCACTTGCTGCTTCCTCAGTAGTTCTTCTTTTCTCCATCCTAGCGCCTGCTTCTTCTCTTCTTTCGTCAGCATCTCTTTGAATGAAGAATGATTTAAGATAGGAAGAGGTAGGGCAAGTGATGGTGAAGGTGGTAGAGATGAGAATGTCACCTGTACGCATGCGCCGCAAGGCCTCCCCGCTGCCCACTGCCGAGCGTTGATACTACAATAAAATAAAATAAAAATAAAAAGAGGAATAACTTTGGAGGTCAATCATCACCCCGAAAGCGGATAGTAGACGCCACGTAGCATATGTGTACCAAATTTCAGGTCAATCGGTCAAACGGCTTGTGAGCTACAGGTGATTTAAAATCCTGGACAGACAAACGAACAGCCGCAGTAGCATATTATATAAGAAGATATTAAGAAACAATTCCATATCTGCAACAGAACAAAATGTGAAAACAGTGAAAGGATCTGAACACTTTCTGAATCCACTGTTCATCAGACGTAGACCACCCTTAGGATGAGGTGACAAAGGGGGGTTTGCGACTGGAGTTAGCATGGACCACCATGTTGAATCGAGTCCATGGTGAGTTCAGTGTGTTCTGGATGCAGAGGTACAATTATACATGGACCTAAAAAGGTGGACACGGAATATAATACAAATAATGGAAGAATGAAGTGTATAGTGATTTATGGTCAGTTAGAACTCAGCAAAGTGTGCAGGATTATTATTTTTTATTCTCTGGCTTATACGTAAGGCCTGCTGTATATAACAATCTATTTATTTATGAAATTATTTTTTTTTTCTTTTTTGATGAACTCCAGAAGCGGAGATTGATTAATTGGAAACCGATTTGAGTGATTACTTCCTCCTGCCTCGGCGTACTGTGTAGGCGCTGCAAATCAAGTAATAGGTAGCCAATTATTTCTGGATGGGCCTGCCAATTTTCTAGAGTTAGAAAAAAAATATGCTGCGGGCTGCAAGAAAATGAACAGAGAAAGAAGAGCCCTTTTAAAATATCACTCCACTCTGGAGAATTAATAAAACAAGGCTGAAGTTGTACATATATTCCTCATGTCCCCCATCCGCGGGGGGTGTTGAAAGCCGCTCTTGACAATGTCAAAGAACGAGGCTGCTACGCCACTCCTTACCTCTCCTGGAAGAAAAAGGGCACCTTTTTAACAAGCAGAGATAAAACAAAAAAAGAGTCGGCCGAGTTTGTAGAGTTTAGCCTGGAGAGGTACTCCTTTTGTAGGGGTTAAAGTTTAGGAAATGCAGCCACAGCTCGGTTAATAATATATGGCTGTACACCTTTGGAAATGTTTCAATATCTGACTTCTTCACTGTTACAAATCTCAAAAAAAAATAGAAAAGAAAAGAGAGAGCAAGGGGGAAGATTTTTGTACTTTGCATCAGTGCCTCCTAGGCAAAAAAAAAAGGAAAAGGTATTCATGTGTCCTGCGCTGCTGAGCCGATCTTTGAATTGAGCTACAACACATTTGAAAGAAATTCAACCGCGCGTGTCAGCAGGAACTCAAAAAGATGACTTCTCACAATCCTGCCCATCAACAGACTTTTTTGCTCTGGGAGGAAAAGTTTTCTTCCATTTAGCCTTTTGGTTTATTACACCGCTCACTAGATATACTTTGTCAGGCCAAAACATTCAAGCCTTTTCATATTTTCAATATTTCTTTTATCCATCCATTTTCTGTACATCCCCTGATCTATTACAGAGTCATGGAAAGCTGGAAAATACTCAAACCATGACATGGGAAAGATGGCCAAAAGAGATTCTTTCAGTAAATTAGTGCAACCCCAAACGAGAAAAATTTGAGATGGTATGGAAAATGTAGGGTGGCACAATGGCGCAGTGCTAGTGCTGCTGCCTCGCAGTAAGGAGACCCAGGTTCACTTCCTGGGTCCTCCCTGTGTGGAGTTTGCATGTTCTCCCCGTGTCTGTGTGGGTTTCCTCCCACATTCCAAAGACATGCAGGTTAGGTGCATTGGCCATCCTAAATTGTCCCTACTGTATGGGGGTGTGTGTGTGTGCATGCCCTGCGGTGGGCTGGCGCCCTGCCCGGGATTTGTTTCCTGCCTTGCGCCCTGTGTTGGCTGGGATTGGCTCCAGCAGACCCCTGTGACCCTGTAGTTAGGATATAGCGGGAGGGATGGATGGATGTAAACCTACCGTTTTTAATATACTGCTCCTCCTCCTCGAGTGTTCTTTTACTACAACTCCAAATCAGAAAAGTTGGGATGGTATGGAAAATACAAATAAAAAAAAACACAATGATTCTTAAATGTACTTTGACTTTTACTTCATTGCCGACATTATGAACCCAAGATATTTCACACTACTAGGTTTAAATTACTTTAATTGTTGCAGAGCATCGGTAAGTTGTAACTTATTAGTTGTTCTCTGAAGAAGGCCTACGAGGTGTGGCAGAAAAGTAATGAGACTGAATTTTTATTTACCAAAGTTTTTATTTTTTTCAAACATCAATGTTATCCCCTCAATTGTGAGGTTTTTCGGCACCATTTTGGCACAGACCTTTCGCATGTGCAAATGTTCAGTCAAAATTTGATGAACGGTAAATCTGTTCAAATTTAATTGTTCACTCAACATTCTTAATGTTAAACGACGGTCTGATCTCACAAGAGTGTTCACACGTTCGATTCTTTCATTGGTTTTCGAAGTTGAAGGCCTCCCTGAACGGTGTTCAACTTCAACGTGTTTTCTGCCTTCCAAAAATGATTTGTGCCAGCGAAAAACTTGAGCTCGGGATAAAGAATGTTCCCCATAGGCCTGTTTTAACTTTTCAAACGTCACACTTGCCGATTCTCCAAGCTTAACACAAAATTTAATGGCACAACGTTGCTCCAAATTTCGCTGTTCCATTTTGCGTGACGCACAACCAAAAACACAACTTCGCTAATTGCAGTCACAAAAATCACGTAGTTAACGGAAGGAGTTGAAACTCGCACTGAGCTATGGGAGGGTACTGATACACGTGCTCTATCAAGGACAACAGCGCAGCGTTGCCAGATCGCTTGCAGTGTTGCCAGTCTCATTACTTTTCTGCCACACCTCGTATTTGCAATATTCTGAAATATCCTCTTTTTTCAGTGTTTTCTAACCTAGAACTTTAAATTTAAACCTATAGCAGTTTACTACTTACATTTTCACCATTTTAGGTCATTCATTGCATTTCAAATGATTAAATTTATTTTAAGAAATACTGGAAAAACTGAGGTGTTCTAAAACTTTTGATTGGTGCTGAACGTCATGAGCTGAGCCTACCACATGCTCCAGTACCATGTGTTGGAAGCACAAAGTACATAAAACCAGAGTTTATACACAGAAACGTTCTCAGCTGAATTCCTTTTCTGTACTTAGTATGCATTTTATCAGTGCTACATGGCAGGACTTCAATTCCCAGCAGCCTCGAGATTATAAACATCTTTTGTGTTCTTTTTTACCCCACTTCCACTGCTTGGACTACAATTGCTGATACCCCAGGGATTCAAGTTTTCCCCAGATTTGTGTTCTGACTCTTATGCCTGGCTTGTGTGGAAGCCGGCCCGGACACAGACAGGCGGACACGTTAATGTCACCCAACACACGTTTATTCGTAATTATTTACAATGTCCAAGTGCACACAAACCCCAAAAGTCCCCTAAGTCCTGGCCAACAACAATGCCTCAGTTCCTTCAGGCCGCTCCACCAAGCTCTGTCTGACTCTCGCCATCGTATGAAGGGAGGCGGCCCCTTTTACACACACCTGGATGTGCTCCAGGTGCTTCTCGGCAATCTCCCACCGACATGCCCCCGTGTGGCAGAAGTGCCGGCTGCGTACCCGGAAGCACTCTGGATGTCCCCAGTCTTCTTCCCCCCAGCCTTCCTGGGTGTGGTGGAAGTGCTGAGGTCCAGGCCTCCAAAGGCACGGGGGCGCCCCCTGGCGGTGACCACGGGCCCCTACAGGGTTGAGCTTCTAAGCTCTGTACCCGTGTCCCCCAAAGGAACCAGGGCGGTCGCCCCCACATGGTCTGGGGAAGGCATAAGCCCTCCTCCGGTCTTCCTAGGGATCCCGGCCGGGTCGCCACCCCAGCCATCTCCAACACTTTTTTGTCTGGTTTTGTCAGACTTGAAAATGATTGTAGGTGGGTCACACTCCTCCCATTACAAATTATCAATGAACAGTATCTTCACAGTGGTGCAAATACTTTACATTTGAATTTATTTGCCTATTAGACACTTTTATCCAAAGCGACTTGCAAAAGACATCTGTATAATTAAGCAAACATATCTTTGTTTTGGGAACAAATGTTACAGGACAAGGATACACATTTGATTTCCTCAAGTGAAAAGCTCAAAACAAAATATAAGCAAGTTACAAAACCTAACCTCTAATACCTCTAAGACAGAAATTCACCAAATTAGTTTTGAATAAACGTGGGCAGCTCGCTTAACCAGCTACAAATGAAAAGAGTTGTATTATCGTGCAATGTATAAGAATAAACCAGGTTAATTTTTTGGTTTGGTCTACTCCCGCACCTCAGTGTTAAGATTAGCACACACACCTACACAGAAAGATTTTTTACAATACAATACAATACAATTTATTTTTGTATAGCCCAAAATCACACAAGGAGCACTGCAATGGGCTTTAACAGTCCCTGCCTTTTGACAGGCCTCCAGCCTTGACTCTCTAAAAAGACAAAAAAACTCACAAAAAAATCTTTGTAGGGAAAAAATGGAAGAAACCTTGGGAAAGACAATTCAAAGAAAGACCCCTTTCCAGGTAGGTTGGGCGTGCAGTGGGTGTCAAAAAAAGGGAAAAAATGCAATACAATACACAGGACGAAACACAAGTAATCCTCAATACAATATAATACAGTCATGGCCAAAAGTTTTGAATATGGCACAAGTGTTGGTTATCACAAAGTTTGCTTGTTCAGTGTTTTTAGATCTTTGTGTCAGATGTTTCTATGGTATACTGAAGGAGGATGACAAGCATTTCATAAGTTTCAAAGGCTTTTATTGACAGTGACATTAAGTTTATGTGTAAAGTCCATATTTGCAGTGTTGGCCCTTTTTTCTTTTTCAAGACCACTGCAGTTCACCCTGGCAGGCAGACAATCAACGTGTGGGCCCAATCCTGACTGATGGCAGGCCCAACTTGCATAATCAATGCTTGGAGTTGGTCAAATTGGTGTTTTTTTTAGTTTGTCCACCCGACTCTTGACCGCAAGTTCTCAATGGGATTAAGGTCTGGGGGGAGGGGGTTTCCTGGCCATGGACCCCAAAATTTCGATGTTTTGTTCCCCGAGCCACTTAGTTATCATTTTTGCCATGTGGCCCGGTGCTCCATTACGCTGGATTGTTCATTGTTCGTCACCAAACTGTTCTTGAATGGTTGGTAGAAGTTGCTCTCAGAGGATCATCTATATATATAATT
>JANRMT010062806.1:115656687-115667805 GCA_026402145.1 Polypterus bichir lapradei | reverse complement strand
ATATCAGTTTTTGTTTCTGAAATCCCCAACTGGTTTGTGTCCATAATGCCACAACTGGTTTTCACCATCTTTTTTGTTACATCTGAAGCCTCATTCTGGCTGATCCTGTAGACAAAGACGACTTATTTGGACCAAGCCGACTGATATGAATATATGAAGATTTTGTTGGTCACTACGTCTTAATGATTTATCTCGTATTATTTTTTAGTATTTATTATTATATTTTACTAGTTGATTGATGAGGAATGATTTTGCTCTTATTTTGTGTCTGCCTCATCTTCTTCAGCTCTTCCAGGTATTCTGAGCGTGCAGCTAAGACATTTCTTTCTGCATTTTATTGATTTTTGTTAAAATCAAATAACCTTCCATACAAGCAAGTCAAGTTTAACAATAACAAATCAACCCCCACCCATGAGAAAGAAAACAAGGCCAGCAGAGTAAAACTTTAAACTATTAAAAGTAAATGAATAGATAAATTAATAAATGAATACTGCGGTGGGCTGGCACCCTGCCCGGGGTTTGTTTCCTGCCTTGTGCCCTGTGTTGGCTGGGATTGGCTCCAGAAGACCCCCGTGACCCTGTAGTTAGGATGTAGCAGGTTGGATAATGGATGTATGGATAAATGAATAAAAATAAATAGAATAAGAAAGAGGGGAGAGAATCTGCTTCTTCGGTTTAAATGCTTATTCTAAAATGTTATTGATTAGATCCTGCCAGGTTTTGAAAAAGTTTTACTCAGATCCCCTAAGTGAGAATTTGATTTTATTCCAATTTCAAATAGCATATAACATCAGTTGAAATAATAATTTATAATACCTGCAACAGGTTTTTCTAACGAATGCATAAGCATATTATACTTTACTCTGTCTTTTCTTCCTCCACACGATTTAGGTGAGCTTTGTTTTTCCTCCACTCCCGACGCCAGCTCCAGTGTCGTCTCACTGCATTGGAGTTGGGAGGCTCCCTTTAATCTTGAACCCAGGAGTGCTTCCAGGGTCGAGACATTACCTTTTGGAAACACTTGTGGTGTCACATGGAATCTGCAAGCTCCTTTTCTGGCGGCACCCAAGGATCCCTAATAGGGTCGTCCTTCCGGACTCCAACTCGCTGGTAACCCTGCAGGTGTTTGACTTGGAAGCCAGTCAGAGAAAAAGTACCAGCTCTCATGTGCATTAAAATGGTATTACCCCCTTGTCCTTCCATTGCTCATCCCAGATACCAATTAAGGCTCTGCTCGGACAGGCTGCATCTCCATTCCAGTGGTCTTTCTATTACATCTGCTCGACCTGCTAAGGAATCTTATGAATCTAACCCTAACCCTAATGCCTAACCCTACCCCTAACCCTAACCCTCAATCCCCATCCGAATGCCAGACCATCCTCTGCGATACTTACCATTTGTTGCACAATTATAATTACTTGAGTATGTTTAATCTGCACCTTTTAATGTGTAACATTTATTTTTAATGTATGCTTTTTAAATTTTATTGCATAGTACAGGCTGGCCATTAGGCTTCATTTGACTGTATACCCCTGTGGGAGAATATGTGACAAATAAAATATAAATCTCTTAAACAACAAAATCAAAGTCTCCCATTCTGCTAAGGTGCTATTGCCTTTGAGGTCAGTCTATTCACACCACCTTCAGTTGCATTGTGGGTCCCCAAACCCCCCTTCCTTTATCATTCTCTCGCTCTCTCAGTTTGCCTCTTGATTCAATGCCATCTGCACACCAGCCGGGCTGCTCTTTATAACCCCTTGAGAAGACTGTGGTTGCTTCTTTCCACTTCCACTATGCATCTGTGCCAGGACGGTGGAAAAATTCTGCCTCCATCAGTGGCTTTTTTGGTTGATTCATGGGTGCTTTTTATTAAAATTCCAATTGAATTGCTAAGGCAGTGCAAAGTTTTCCACCAACAAAACAAACATCAGATGTCATTGATTTACCAGCCACTGGCACTCAGTTTACACTTTCATTCTAAAGGCTGTTAAAGAAGGATCTGCCAGTGGCTAATGAAACCCTCAGGCCAATGAATTTTCCACCCTTTCTTTACAGGCATCTTTCCTGTCAGTTTATTGTGTGATTTCTTATTTTTAAGTATTCACTTAAAGAGTTATTTATTTTCCAGTCTCCTGCCTCCATGTCCCCTGTTTTCAACACCTCTGCCTTGTTGCCAGGTGCTCAGGCTCTGAGCTGCTTCTGCATCCTCCTGGGGTCCTGGCACACTCTACAACACTGAGGAGAGAGCCTGACGCTCTCCAGCTATCTGCTCTTCATGGAAAATCCGCCCCGCTGATCGCAGGCACAAGGGAACCAGGTGAGTTTGTCTTTATACACAAAATATGCCCAAGAAGGAATTGCATAAGGCAACGGGATCAACACACCACAAATATTATGGTGGGAAAATGACAAAAACAAAAAAAACAAGGGCTGGCACTGGCACTTTTTGGGCTTCACAAGTGTGTCATCAAAGCCTTTAGAAAAATAAAAAGAATAAGTGAAAAAGAAATGTCTGCTTTCACGACTTAAAGGTGTGACAGAATCATTTGTATGGGGGCCAAGCCTAGCCCTCCATTGCTCTCATCACCACAATTTGAAACTTGGTAAAGAAGTGAGATAAAAGAGCGGAGTGCTACTTTCCAGTTAGTGGTCAACATCATTGGCTCCCTTGTATTTACGGTACATTATGTATAATATTTTGACAAAAAAGAAGGTGTCTGTGTAACTTAGATGTAGTAATTTCTGAGAAAAAAACAAAAAGTGACCTGGAGCCGCATTTATCAAGGGTCTCACAATGAATCCTAGGAATTGCACTAAATGCCACAAGAGTAGGACATAAGGAATACCCATGAAGCGTCCTACACCTACCCACTCTTATCTATCCATCCATCCATTATCCAACCCACTATATTCTAACTACAGGGTCACAGGGGTCTGCTGGAGCCAATCCCAGCCAACACAGGGTGCAAGGCAGGAAACAAACCCTGGGCAGGGTGCCAACCCACCACAGGACACACACACACACCAAGCCCAATTTAGAATCGCCAATCCACCTAACCTGCATGTCTTTGGAAGGAAACCGGAGCGCCCGGAGGAAACCCACGCAGACACGGGGAGAACATGCAAACTCCACACAGGGAGGACCCGGAAAGCAAACCCAGGTCTCCTCACTGCGAGGCAGCAGCGCTATCACTGCGCCACCGTGCCGCCCAGAAGAAAAACATAAATTATAAAATAGAAAATCATGACAATGTTTTGTAGTTTTCTAATACTATTAATAATAATAATATTCAAAGTAATGATAATAGAAGAAGAAGAAGAAAAAGAAAAACATAAAGTAGGAATTAAAAAATCATGGTGAAGTTTTGTAGTTTTCTGATACTAACAGTAAGGCTGCACCACAATGATAATACTTATAACTACTGCTACTCCTAAAATTCAAGTTATGCATATGGAGTGTTATTTGATTTTTAAAAATTCGATGAAAATTAAAATAAAAAAAAAAATACTACTAATAATAATAATAAGAAGAAGAAAATTAATATTCAAAGTAGTAGTAGTAGCAGAATAAGAAGGAAAATATAAGGTATAAAATAGAAAATATGATGATGTTTTGTAGCTTTCTGATACCACAATGATAATACTAATAATACTACCACTATTAATAATAATAATAATAATATTCAAAGTAGTAGCAGAAGAAGAAGAAGGAAAACATAATAAAGTAGGAAATCATGATGATGTTTTGTGGTTTTCTGGTACTAACACTAAGGCTGCACCAAAATGATAATACTAATACTTCCACAAACAATAATAATATCCAAATGAGCAGTAACAGAAGAACAAGTAGAAGAAGAAGAAAAAGAAGAAGGAAAACATAAAGTATATAATAGAAAATCATGATGATGTTTTGTAGTTTTTTGATACTAACGCTCCACAACGATAACTAATAATGCCACTAATATTAATAGTTTTCAAAGGGGCAGAAGAAGACAAAGTAGAAGAAGATGAACAACAACAACAACAAAGAAAACAGAATAAGGTAGGAAGTAGGAAATCATGATGACGTTTTGTAGTTTTCTGATACTAACACTAAGGTTGCAGTATAATGATAATACTAACACTACTACTATTACTACAGATAATAATAATACTACTAATAATAATAATATTCAAAATAGTAGTAGTAGTAGAAGAAAAAGAACAAAAACAAAATAATGAAGGATATTGCGTTAAGCTCACCATTTCTCAACAACATCATAAGTAATACATCATCTTCTGGCACCTCTTAGTGAGTTTAGGACAGCTGAGGAGCTCTCCTAAATCTTAATTAATTAAGGAGGAGTTTCTTCATTTCGGAAAATTGATAAAATGCTTTTACTCCTATTTTCAAAATAAGGGCTTGCACAGAAATCAATACCAAATCATTGGCCTTCTCTAGGGATCATTGCAAGGTCAAAATCCCATTCTCTTTAAAAAAAATGTTATTCGCCTTCATGAAGGCTCCACCCACAGCAAGGAACCAATGAGAATGCGCATTTCTGTGGCTCATTCACACGTGACAACTGCACGTGCAAATGATTGATTCTTTTCATATCATAGATCAGGAGCACTAAACTAATAAATGAACTACAAATGACAGCACATGGCAAGACACCAATTGCACCGTGATAAAGTTGGATGACGCATCTTACTCAATTTTGGCAAATCGCGGCACAGCCTTCCTCTTTGTCGCACCTCCTGAAATGTCATCTCGCATCCCCAGGTTGGGAACCCTGCATTAAAGCTATCATTCAATGGTTTGATTCAAGTCATGTGAGTACTAACAACTGATAAGTCAAATTTTACTGCAATAGAAATGAAGTTTTTTTGTTGAAATTGACTGCAATTGTTTGTAAGGGTACCGATAATCACATCCGGGTTGGAAAATCTCAGAAAATCAGAAATTATGACATCTAAGTTGCACAGACATCTTTTTTTTCGTAATATAAATTTGATCGAATGATTAATTGATACCGAAAGGTGCATACAGCATTGACAATTTACTTCCATCTGCTCCTGTCTTGCTCTACATGTTCTGTTTCACCCCATGTTAGGTTCATCTCCTTTAGCTCATCTATGGCAGTTTGCTGTTACTTTGTTTTAGGACAGCCTTGTTTGCGTTTCCCAGGTGGTGTCCATCTCACACCATCCTTAGGTATACAGTTCTAGCCCATTCTGAGGACTTGGCCAAACTATTTTAAGCATTGGTGCTTGATCTTCAGCACCACGCTCTGGCTCTTAGTTTTACATGTAAAGGTCTTCGCTAGAGATCTTCTCGGGCCAGAAGATATGACAGATCTTCCTGAGACATCCATTGCGGATGGCGTTGATCTTATTCATGTCCCCTTTACAACACACCAGCATTAATTTTATTTACTTTATTATATTTATAGAGCACTTTTCACCCAATATGCACAGATTTCTTTCCAACAACAGAAAAAAAATAATCTCTCTATTATATTAAAAATGTTTTCCATCGTTTCCGTGTTATTGTTAGTGTTATATTCCGAGCCTTGACCACTCCCCTCCACACTGCTCGCCCAATCATTACTCCTACAGCGCACATCCTCTCTCCGTACCACCCCATGATACTCTCAGTGCTAGTTCATCCTTCAACACAGTTATAATGGAAAGGCAAAAAAGCAAAAAGCAAATCTATTCAAAAATGTCAAAATTTAAATTGTGATAGGAAGGGAGTGGTAAGAGCTGATAATGAACGTTAAAAAAAAAGAAAAGAAATCAAAAAAGAGCCGTATATAATAAAAATCAAGAACAAAGAGAATCATCCAGTAAATGAAAAAAAAATTATCCTGAACAATATGCAAACAGAAATGCAAAAAAGTAACATTTATAGAATGTAAGTTAGAGGATAAAGTAATTCATAATATTGTTTATTGGAGACATTAATGTAATTAGATTTTTTATTTACTGTTTATTACGTTTTATTATATCTTACTGTTTTACTTCTACTTTAATTTTTTTTCTTTTACTTTTTACTACGGGTGGCATGGTGGCACTGCTGCCTCCTAGTAAGGAGACCTGGGTTCATTTCCCGGGGTTCCTCCCTGTGTGGAGTTTGCATGTTCTCTTCTTGTCTGCGTGGGTTTCCTCCCACAGTCCAAAGACATGCAGATTAGGTGCATTTGTGATCCTGAATTGTCCCTAGTGGGTGCTTGGTGTGTGTGTGTGTGCCCTGCGGTGGGCTGGCGCCCTGCCCGGGGTTTGTTCCTGCTTTGCACCCTGTGTTGGCTGGGATTGGCTCCAGCAGATCCCTGTGACCCTGTAGTTAGGATATAGCGGGTTGGATAATAACTGACTGACTGACTGACTTTTTACTGTGTTTTATTTTTCATTGGTATTTAAAGTAGACAGTTAATTTTGAAATACTCATGTAACTGATTTTCTATCTATAATAACTAAGGACAAAACCATCTTCCTCCTGTGCCCGCATGTTCTCAGGCTGTACCATTTGAACCTTCAGATGGGCTTATATACTGTATATAAAATCCAACATCTGTCTCTCTGTCTGTATGTCTGTCCGTTTTTCATTAGAGAACCACTTAACGGATTTAGATCGGGTTTTATTTATATAATTTGCGTGAACATTCTGCTTGATTTTGTGACTTCTCTCATCACACTAAGTATCACAGTTCGCTTGCGTTACCGATTTATTTACACAAATCCAAGAGAGACGCTACGGGCTGAGGGAAAAGGGGGGGGGGGGCCCTCCTCACTCACGCACCAGCCTCGGGGCATTCCGTACCTTCGCTTAGACTAGCAAATGGGAGAACTACTTAACAGATTTAGATCAGGTTTTTTTCTATAATTTGCTTGAACATTTGTGACTTCTCTCATCTTTGCTAAGTATCATAGTACGCTTGCATTACTGATTTATTTGCGCGAATCCGAGAGAAACGCTGCAGGCTGAGGGGGGGGGGCGGGGCCTTCCTCACTCACGAAGCAGCCTCCGTTCGAGTCGTTTGACCTCAAGCCATGTGTTGGAGTGTACCTTGCCTCCGCTTAGCTAGCAATTCCTGTTTGTTCAACAGACATTATCATCCAAGATTAAGGAGTAACGTTTGATGTTTTTGAGAGAGAGATCAGAGCGACGTGTGTTTTAGAGGGTAGCTGCTGACTGCCACAGATATCACGGCCATGTGCTTTTCTCCCCACGCAGGGGATGCTCTCCCGTCAGAGCTGAACACGATCAGATACAGTGTCAACGTTTGAGCGTACCTACCTCCCGCTTGGCCAGAATTACATTTTTTTTTATTGATTTTTAAAGTCTCACTACCACATAAAACCTATACAGTCAACCCTCGTTTGTCGCGGTTAATCCTTTCCAGACTCTGCCGCGATAAATGAATTTCCGTGAAGTAGGATTCTTTATTTATAAATCGAATATTTTCGCAGTTAGAGCATAGAAAACCTGTTTCCGACCTTCTAAATACATTTTCTAACATTATTAGAGCCCTCTAGACATGAAATAACACCCTTTAGTCAAATGTTTAAACTGTGCTCCATGACAAGACAGAGATGACAGTTCCTTCTCACAATTAAAAGATTGCAAACATATCTTCTTCAAAGGAGTGTGCGTCAGGAGCAGAGAATGTCAGAGAGAGAGAGAAAGAGTGAGAGAGAGAGAGTGAGAAAAGCAAACAATCAAAAATCAATAGGGCTGTTTGGGCTTTTAAGTATGCGAGGCACTGCCGGACAAAGCAGCTACAAAGAAGGCAGCAATGTGAAGGTAGTCTTTCAGCATTTTTTAGAGGAGCGTCCGTGTCCTCTAGGCCATGTGCAAACAGCCCCTCTGCTCACACCCCCTCCGTCAGGAGCAGAGAATGTCAGAGAGAGAGAGAGACAGAGACAAGCAAACAATCAAAAAACAAATACGTGCTGTTTGGGCTTTCAAGTATGCGAAGCACCGCACGGGAAGCATATCGTATATCATTGAGGAATTTTATTTAATATGTAATACGTGCTCTGATTGGGTGGCTTCTCAGCCATCTTGCAATAGTGTCCCTTGTATGAAATCAACTGGGCAAAGCAACTGAGGAAGCATGTACAATAAATTAAAAGACCCATTGTCCGCAGAAATCTGCGAACCAGCGAAAAATCTGTGATATATATTTAGATATGCTTACATTTAAATTCCGCGAGTGAAGCCGCGAAAGTCAAAGCGCGATATAGCGAGGGATCACTGTATATATAAAAGTCAATGTATGTATGTATGTATGTATGCATGTATATATGTATGTTCCAGCATCACTTCCGAACAGCTGGAGCGATTTTCATGAAATTTGGTGCACACGTTTTTCATTGGTTAACTAAAAACACTGTAGGGTGAAATCAACCCTAGCCCACCCCCTTCTGGGTAGGGTGGGGGGTGTTCTTGTGCTCTTGTATGGTCTTGTATGCATGTTATCATCCAGTTGTTACTCAGAATGACCACCAGAGGGCGAACTGGAGGTGACTGCCAGCATTCTTTATGTTTTGAGTGTCACCACCGCGCCCCTGTTGCTTTCAAATTAAATAGAGTTGGCCGGTTCTGAGCATCAACTGGATGACAACACACATACAAGACCGCAATACATGCACATTAGTGAGTCTTCATTGTTTGTTAATTTATTTTTGTTGTGTTTTTTTTAATTATTTTTTCCACAAACAATTAAAAAAACACTTTATTTTTCTCCCTGGCAATGCCGGGTATTTCAGCTATGTTAGCAAGTATTATTATAAAATATGTATTTGAACAAACTATTAAAATTTTAGGATGATATAAAATGAGTATATTTATTATTATTTCTGAAGATACTGTACATAACATACCTAAAATGCAAGGGGGGGCAATAGTGTTGACCACAACTGTGATTTAGATGGATCCTGGTGCTTTTGACTGCCTTGGCAGCAAGGCCATTTTGAGGGAGGCTCATGATGGTGTCAAGTTTATTGACAATGTCAAGAGCAAATGAGCTGAAAGGAAATGATGATCAGAGGTAATTGTTTGAAGGAGTAATAATTACATTATTAATTTCAACAGTATGGGTGATAATTAGATCTAATGCAGAACTGAGTGTGTGAGAGAGCTTGGCATGCTACAATTTGGCAAGAAACCTGCCAAGGCCAACAGCTTTGTGGAACATTTGCAAGAAGTTCCCGTGTTCACATTTATCCATTCAGCCATTCGTTTTCTGGCCTGCTTATAAAAGACTTTGGCGCAGATGCCCTTTTTAAAAATAGTGACTAAGTCCAGCACCTTCAGAAAGTATTAATTTTGTTCACATTTTGTTCTGTGACAGCTTTGTGCTAAAATCATTTAAATTCTTCTTTTTTCCTCATCAAGTAACACTCAATACCCAAGACTGAGAAAGTGAAAACAGGATTTTATGAATTTTTGAAAAATTATTAACAACTAGCCGACGCCCGCCATAGTATACGGCTGTGTAAGAACAGAAACAGAAAACGGTGAGAAAGGAATTCAGAAATCAAGAAGAAAGAAATATTTCTTGAAGGACGTAGTTGTGAATAGGTGTTTTGCTGGAAACGACAGATAAGTCAAAAGATCTAACCGTATAAAAAGTCACGTGCAACAATAGTTTTTTTGCATATATCTTGGACTTCCTGGAAATGTGGACGGTAATATGATCATTTTGCCTACACATACATTGTTATTTTCAGCCTTTGCTTGCAGTGCGTCTGATAGTCCTTTGTATTGTTCCACACGCAGATCTTCTTGATATAATCTGAAATAGCTGAGACGCACGCCCTCTGTTTTAACATACGCATTGTGACGGACAGCCGGATCCCATGCCCGGCCGGGACGCCCCTGCTACATATGTTCCGGGGGAGCCACCATGGACAGCTCAATACCTCCCCCGGGACGCTAGGTGGCAGCCTCCCTGGCCAATGTTGATTTCCCACTCTCCCGCGTGGCTTCATGGGACATGGAGTCCTCCACAGCCTGGTTGGGAGATGGGGTGGCCACTAGGGGGTGCTGCCGAGAACCAACAACCCGGTTGGACGAGTTATCAGCCCCACCCGGAGGTGTAATCAGGGCCAGCTGGTCAAGCACCTGGAACACTTGCGGGTGGGCTATAAAACGGGCCAGCCTCCCTTCATTCGGGCCCAGAATCGGACAAGGTTGCCTGGGAGGAGTGGTGGTGCCAGGAAGTGTTGTTGGAGCTGTGTTTTGTGCTTTTGGGACTGTGTTGGGCCTGTGGGACACAGGGAAGACGTGCCCCACGGCTGAAGAAAAACTAATAAAAGCCTGTTTGTTTTACACGTCCCTCTGCGTAAGTCTGTGCCGGGTCGGGCGCTATATAGCGCCTTTTACAGCATCTACGACGTACTGTTGGAATAGTTTGCTACTGGAGTGCAAAATACTAAATGTATTCCTCATTGATAATCTCGCATTGAGTAAGCCTGATCTTCTGTTCTTTTATCAGGAACATGTTGTAAATCTTTGTGCCAGCCAATATCTTTGGAAGGGAATAAAAGTGGGTAAACCATAGGATTGCAATTCATATTGAGCATGGAAATCTGTTTACAGGAGTTGCCTCCAGGATAGATGCAAATGTCCCTTTCGGCAGGGGGTTCGCCATCTTCTCCGACGAAAATCGCTGCAAAATCGGTGTGACATGTTGGGGCATTGTATCGTCGTAAATCCTGCCCAGGGTTTTCCTCGAAAACCATTCGTACAGATGCTGTTGGATTGGACTGAGCGATTTCATGCATGTGTTTGTATGATTTAGCGAAGGGGTTGATGGTTTGCTTTATTTTGTAAGCATACTTCAGTAGTTTGCACTGTGTCAAAAACATACAACTGTCCATATCCTGGAAAGGTAGAAGTGTTAGCGTATAGTGGAGAGATTTGCTGATAAATTTGCCCGTGTTTTTTAAAACAGCATGGTCCGTGGCCAGGATGTTGAGTTATCTGTGGAAGAGAACAAACAGGAATTGAGAAATGCAATGCTGCGTGTTTTGAAGTGGAAGCAGGAAGAACCAGAAGAGAAATATACAGTGGGGTGCAAAAGTTTGGGCAACCTTGTTAATAGTCATTATTTTCCTGTATAAATC
>JANRMT010062806.1:115596520-115610417 GCA_026402145.1 Polypterus bichir lapradei | reverse complement strand
ATAGATAGATAGATAGATAGATAGATAGATAGATAGATAGATAGATATTGTGAAAGGCGCTATATTATAGATAGATAGATAGATAGATAGATAGATAGATAGATAGATAGATAGATATTGTGAAAGGCACTATATTATAGATAGATAGATAGATAGACAGATAGATAGATAGATAGATAGATAGATAGATATTGTGAAAGGCACTATATAATAGATAGATAGCTTAAAGAATAAGTGAATATGTTGTGAATTCTTTTCATAGGTATCCCATGTTTTTGTTTATTAAGCTATTTTCTTTATTTTCAAATACATTTCCTAAACTGAGTCAAAATCACTCGATGACGATGGGTGTACTGTTCAGGGTGAAGTATTCCCCTTCTAAACCATTAGAAAGGAATATCCTGCCATCACCGGCTTGTTAGCCGTGAAATACAACCAATTTGTATTTTGGCAGACATCCCATTTTTTAACAGGGGGCATCCGATTTCATTCCTTTGCTTGATGTAAAATATCTCTTTTCTGAAGGCTTAAAATGGCGTAAATTTCAAATTCCTCCCAGTCGCTTTTGAAGCTCTCATCCCCTGTTTGTTCACCTCAAGCTAAGGACCCCAGATGGCTTAAAAACAGACAGACTTTGTTTTCTGTTACAAATACATTTCAGTCACTTTTATTTAAAGAAAGTGCTGCTAAACAACACCTTTATTTGAAGACGTGAAAACAGCAAGCAAAAGAAAGGGCAGCATTTTGATTATTGTTATTTTGATCCTTGTACATTATATGATTATCTGTATACAATCTGGCATTTAACCTTGCCGACTGATGAAAGCTAGTTAACATAAGTTTATCTTAACTTACTAAAGAATGTAATGACTACTAATCTCTATATCTCATTAAATCTGTACTTTGAGAAAAAAGGAGGAGATAGAGGGAGAGCAATAGAGGCTCGGCATAGGAGATGCAAAATGATGGCATGTAGAAATACCATCTGTTTAATTCCCCTTCTGAAATAAAGACTTCACTAGCTGAACAGGCTAGTCTGGCATTTTCACAGTATACAGCTAGCGATTCGCCTATAAATCCAGCCGTCTGCATTGCAATTGGAAACAGAGGGTGAAAAAAAAAAAAAGAATTCCAAGGATGCATCTAAGATACTTTCCTTATCACATGCAATAGAGAGGTTTTAAAATAGACCATAAAGTTCAAGGCTAATGCTCGACTTTCATTATCTCAAAGCATGCATACAAATGAGTGATATGTACTACAATTCACACCATCTGAATTATAATTATAGTCCATTTAGCCTAATGTTTCACATCACATAAACTATTTTCATTTTACAATTATGTCCTTCAGCAGTGGAAAGGCTATACTTGAAGTTGCCATCTATTTTAGGGTATGCTTCACTGCCAAATGCTTGTTTATGTGGGAACACATCTACTGTGAACAGAAGCAATTATTAGAGCAAGAGTTCAACTTTTTGTGTTGCTTGGATTTACCAGAAAAAAGAATTCTGTTCATTTTCTTTTCCGCCATATGACTTTAACTATTAGAAGACTCAGTTGAGCGCCTTATTGGTGGCAGAGCTTGATTTTAGATTGAAGACTCTGCACCTGCTACACATCTTAAAATTCCATTGTAAGAGCTAAATCCCTCCAAATTTGACAATTACAAAGTTTGGGTAGATTATTATTTTACTGAATTTCCCATAAAATCCCCCCCACCACCACTTCCCCAAGCACGATAAGCATGTTAATCTCAAAAATGAACAGCCACCTATGCAAATGTAAGAAAAGGCTAAACTCTTGCTTTAACATGCATAACAATGATCACTACTTCCACGTCCACTAAGACACAATAGTTAAGTCTCACCTGTAAAACCCTTTTAGTAAGGCCTGTTTTTTGCGCTAGCTGCTTCAAGTCCTTAGCGTCCGGATTGTGGTTAATGGCAAAGTAAGACTTCATGGTTCGGAGTTGGTGATGTTTAAAAGAGGTCCTCATGCGCTTTGTCTTCTGATTGGAGGTGTATTGGGAGTCTCTGTCTAAGTGGTCACCGTCGTTTTCATTGCAACTCAGAGCTACAAAACCAAAGTAGGTTGCATTTTAGAACAAGAGTTAAGTCAACTGTTTATGAAAGTTACACCACAATGAACCCAGGAAACCAATAAATACCCTCCATTCTCCCCAAGTACAACACTGTCTACATTTGTTTCCCATTATCAGCAACAACTTTCAGAACAGGATAAGGTTCACCAAATTTGCTTTGCTTAGACTGAGTTATCATGGATGGAATTGAGAAAATGTGTTGCATCCACCGGTGTTTGCATAGTTACTTGTTCCCTGAAGCTCTGTTTTCCATTAAATTGTTGCAGGTTAAGATTCTGCATAAGGCAGGATCCAACCCTCAGTGTGGTGATAGCCCATCACATGTTACACTCAGCACACTCACTCAAGTAGGTCAAAAAGCACTGTGTGTGCAGAAAAAAGCAAACATCGCTTATGAGATAAATAAAATTAAACAGCAATAGCCCAATAAACAGTATTTAGAATGGCATTGCAAAAGTGTGAAGGTAAAAGGTGTGAAATCAACCCCGACACAGACACATGCAGAGGCACAACTTCAAAGCACACAGGACTTTTATTTTCTTCTTTCTCTCGTGGGAAACACCTTCCCCGTTCCTCACAAATAAGACAGTCCCCAAGCACAGCCCAACACACAATTCTTTTCTCCTTTTGTTTCTGTCTCTCTCTTTCTCTTTCTTCCTCCCCCACTCCTCCAGGCAAGCTTCTTCCCCCTCCACCCGACTCTGGCTCCCCAAGTTGTGGCAGCTGTCCCCTTTTATAGAGCACCCGGAAGTACTCCTGGTGTTCCATGATCTCCTTCCAGCTGCACTTCCAGGTGTGACGACAGCCCTGCAGAGGAGGGTTCAGCCGTTATCCATACGCCCCCTGGCTGTGGCCACGGGACCCAGCAGGGTTGAGTTTCCCTGCTCCGTGGCCAATGTAGCAAGCCAGGGAGACTGCCCTCTGTCATCCCGAGGGAGGTATTGCCCAGTGCAAGGTCATTCCCCCAGTTCTTCCGTTACAGAGGTGTCCCAGCCAGGTAAGAATCCCAGCTGCCCATTACAAAGGTCAAAATTAACTGCAACAAAATGTATAGTTTGATTCCTGACTTATACCTAGCATTGGCCAGAATGGACTTCAGCTTCCCACAACTCCTGAAATACATTCATCAGGTTCAGTGAGTTGGTGATAAACATAACAACACAAAAAAATTGACATAAGAAAGGAGATAATTCAGTCCCTTAAGCTTGTTTGTCTAGATAATAGTTAAGCTATCCCAATATCTAATCCAGATACTTCTAAAAGGTTATCTGATTTCCCTTTCAACTACACGTCTGTATGTTATAGTTTGTTCCAGAGTCCCACAACATTTTACGTAATAATGCGCTTCCTGGCATCAGTTCTAAATGCCCTTTCCCATAATTTATACTGGTGTTCTCAAGTATGTGATTCACCCTTAAGCTGAAAGAAGTCTGTTGGATCTGCTTGATCAGTGCCTTTGAGGATTTTGAAAACTTTCAAAAGCATGAATTGTTGTGCTGGGAAGCTCAAAGCATCTATCTGGGACTAAGATGAGCCAGTTGACAGTTTTGTTGTGTATTGACTATGCCCCCCAGGCACCTCCTATGGAAAGTGTGACTGGCACAAATACACAGGCACAGACCCATGGCACACTGGAGGGGATTATTGCTCTCCGATGGGCTGGAAGTGTCTGGAAATTCTGCAGGAGAAGCTGGAGACTGTTTGCTGAGGTTATTGTAGTCTTGTTTGCTCTTTAAATTATCTTCTATTGATGTGTATTGTTAACATACAAAGTGACTAAAAGTGACTATGGCTTTAGACTTTAATTTAGAAGGTCCCTATCAATAACTATTTGTTTGACTCTAAGTAAGCCATTGAACCATAATGTACATAAACTTGTATTGTTGATCTCTCCTTACAATGTGCCTCCTAATGACAATTTGCTCTTAAAATATAAAATAAGGGTTGATTGTTGGATAGTGAATAAGGCATAAATGTAACACTATAAGGCTTTTGGTCCCATCATAAAGCTGAATAGACCTTGAGCAAATCACAAACTCTGCCCGCAGTCAAAATATACATACCAGTCCATGATGGTGAAGTCGAAAGATAAAAGACTCTTGGTTTACCAGCCCATCTACATACCTGTCCTCACCAATGCCCATAAGCTGTGGGTAATGACCGAAACAATGAGATTGTGAGTACACGTAACAGAAATGAGGTTTCTTCACAGGCTGGCTGGGCTGACCCTGAAACTGTGAGAAACTTAATGATTTTGGAGAGCCTCATAGTAGAGTCACTGCTCCTCCAGATCAAGAGGAGACAGTTGAGGTGGTTTGAACATGTCATAAGGACATCTCCTGGGTGGCTCTAGCTATAGCTGCTCTGGGCACATCCCACTAGGTAGAGACCCTGTGCCAGACTGAGGACACTCTGGAGGGAGAATGTCTTTTATCAGCCTTGAGAAAATCTAGGAATTCCCCAGGAAAAGCTGGAATCTGTAGTTGGGAAGAGGGAAGTCTGGGCTGACCTGCTTAGCTTGCTGCCAACAGGACCCTCACCAGGAAAAACAGTTTAATAAAAGTGCCCTGTGATGATGTGCTATTAAAATATAAAATAAGGATTCATTGAAGAGCAGTGAATAAGGCATTAGTGGCCGAACTTCTATCAGCTTCAATAGTTCACAATGATATGAGAACATCGCCCACCCTGCCCATAGTTTAGATATACATTTAATCATAGATCTCTACTTAAAGACGTGCTTTATAAGACTGTTAATGGCGCTATACAGAACTTACACATTAATTGACTGGTAGATTCTAATTTGTGGCTTTAAACCACAAAGTTGCCAGTTTAATCCCCATTGAAGGCTCACTGTGTGAACCTTAGCAGCGTGATGAGTCTGCCTGTGCTTCTAACATACACAATTAATTCACCATAGATGTCTATATGTGCAATCATAAATGTGTATGTATACAGTGTCTTGTGATGGTGTATATTGTGAATGGTGCTCTATATAAAGCAGACTATTCTTAAAGGTGCTGAATATTAAACCACAAGGATAGACCTTCAGATCCTATCAATGAGACCTTGAGTGATCCTGATCAAGTCACGCAGCCTTTCTGTACAACAAATATCCAGTATGTAGAAAATGGTACCAGATGGGTACTGTCAGGCACATGGGCATGAGGAGTGTTTTACAGGTCTGTCATGGGTGAGTACAGGGAAGGAATTAGGTGTAACATCTCCACTAACTTTAGTCCTGTCTGTCTCCTTAAAGCAGAAGAGAAGAAAAGATCCTGAAGCCCCACTCCCGAAGCCCCTTTAAACCTTCCTGCCACATCTCTATATAAACCAGCGCCCCATCGGAAGTCAACATTCAATTGCACACCAACTTCTGAGGACCACAAAGCTCCACGCCCCTGAAGACTTTTTTTCCACATGACGCTAACACAATTGTTTCTTCACCACACTTGTGCTTTGTTTTTGGTTTATCCTTTGGACGCCTGAATTAAATGGGGCATCCCATGGAACCCCAATCCATATTCCTTTGTTCTTGTTTCATTTTACAGCATCTAGAAATGGTGTTAGGGTGGCGTGTTCTGTAAAATTATATAAAATAAAAACACAGCATTACATCTTTACTCAAACCTAGGCTACAGCTCCCTTCAACCTAAATGCAGATTATCTCAGCAGCATCAGGTATAAGGATAGAACCAGTTCTGCATAGGACATCAGTTCAATTTACAAGTGCCATGTAACCCTAATGGAAACATTTTTGGAATGTGGTAGAAGATGAAGAAAATCCCAATCTGTTTATCCTACTTATACATGTAAGCAAGAGATGTGCACTTAGAGCTTCCTGGAATGGTAAAGCCACTAAAAATGCTATTTGTTTCATGTTCTCTTTCAGCTTATTACCAAAGCAACCTTCAGCCAGACAAATTAGTTTAAAATTATTTGTAACTACAAATTGTATTGTGTCATATGTGCATGTCAGGGGGTGACCTTCCAGGCTCATCCGAGGTAAGCAATACTACCCTGGGCCGAAAGGGGACGCTGTCGCTAACAGTATCATCATTTTCTGACCCCCAGAGCTCTGAGAAGATGCCCAATGAGTGCAACTGACTCCGCCCCTTCCGGTCAGAGGACTATAAATTCAAGGCAGCATCACATTTGGTCGTAGACTCAGCACAGGACGGAGCTCTACCCTAAGACCTGACTGCTCATGAGAGGCAATGCAGTTTAGCATTTTCATTTGTTTTTGGTTCTTGTTGATATCATTATTAAATGGGCAACGCAGCTGGCGCACCCAGATTTATTTTCGACCTCGTGTCATCCTTCTTCAACCACACCTGGCATATTGATTATGAATGTGTGAGTGGTGTATCCATGGTAGCCTGCCGAATTGCACTCTATGTAGCACCTTGTGACCCAAAATGTAATGTGAAAATGGATGTGTTAAGAAGCAGATAGACCATTAAAACGTAAAGGAGTAAAGTCTGTGAAGGGCTCGAGTTGGGCATCAAGGTTGGAAAAGTTCAACAGCCAGATCATTCAGTGATCATTTGATTGCTATCCAAGAGATAGATTTATCATTGTTATTATTATTATTTTACATCAGCAGAGCATGGCCCCCTATTGCACTAATTAGGACTTGCATGACTGCTCAGGTTTCATTCATTCTTCACAAGCCAAAAAACAGTGGTATATTTGCACATTTTTAGCATTAGAAACAAAAGGCTTTTTCATTTCAGCTTACACATTTTCTACTGCTACATCGTTAACATATGGATGAACATGCAGAGAGGGATAAACACAACAGTAAATGCTATAAATATGGCCACCGTGTTTGTGATAGTTTGGCTGCCAGGAGGAGAGATTAAAGTAGAGCATTTTCAGTTAAAGCAAAGTATGAACAACAGGTGACGTGATCAAAAAGTTTAAAAATATGAAAGGAATTAGTACAATGGATCGAGACACTCACTTTAAAATGAGTTCAACAAGAACACCCGGGCACAGTTGAACTGAGTTGAGTTTTTTTAAGGGTAAATTTTGCACAAGTGTTACATGTTTTTTCTTCACACAGTGAACCACAGACACATGGGATAAATGACTACGCAGTGTGGTACAGAGTAGGTCTTGATGGACCATCAAAACTCCACTTGATGTAATTTTGGAGAAATTAGGAGGATAGGATTGGCAAGCTTTGTTGGATTGAATGGCCCGTTCTCGTGAAAATCTTTCAAATGCTCTACTCCAAAGTTTTTCTTTTTTTTTTTTGGTTGGCCCACCTGTGAAAGGCAGACAAAAGAAAATGTTCTACCAGACACTTTCATAGGTAGATGGCTTTCCTTTCCCATGGGTTATCGTACCATACCAAACCCCTTAAGGCCATGTCATATTAGACCAGTGGTTCTCAAACTGTGGGGCGGGCCCCCCTAGGGGGGTGCAAAGTAACAAAAAGGGGGACGCGAAGATGTGAAAAAAAAGAAAACAAGAATCAAAAATATGAAAAATACATCTTTTGAAACCAAAACAAATGAACTTAAACTACATTCTGATACTAGAAAATAAATATAGAGTTAGATAAATGTCGATAAAAGTTAAGTAGGTATAATAAAATATGCATCTATGATATATCATTAATAAAAAAAGAACAAATTGGTATTAGTGGGCTCTTTTCAAAAAATGTTAGGGGGGCGCGATTAAAACTGTTATGAAAACTCAGGTCGCAAATACTTAAAGGTTGAGAAATGCTGTATTAGACGACTGTTCCAGCAATTTTCAAGCATGGACTTCATTTATGAAATCTTAGCAAGTTGGTGACACAATCCCATGAAGGTTAGTCATCTACTATGACATGCCCAGAGACTCACGTCAACTAGCCCCACACCCAACAAAATGTCTGTCTTTTTGTGCAATGAGAGCTGACAACCAATGGACGCTCATCCAGAAGTACAATGCATATAATGCAGCAATGAGGAATGCAAGTGTTCTGGATCTCTCAAATAGAAGGGGTGTACTTCTTGTCTGATGTCTCATGGATTACGTATCACAAAGGAATGATAAAAAAAATGGCAGAGATTGTGGATGAACTTGCTGTGCGTGTTCACCAACTCTGTCAGAAAGGGGCAAGAACAACCAGAGGCGGCCTTAGGGGTGTGCGTGGTCTAGGGATGATCAACCCCACGAGGGGCCGGTTATGTCAAACGCTGTTACTGGTATGTGTGGACTGTATAAACTTGCATGCAAATTTAATAAAAATAATGTTAACATACACCAGATTTTCTCATTACAGTATTCAGCTAAATTTTTTGCAAGATAACAAGCAGACTTTATCAAAATATAACGATATAATCTATTCAAAAATTGCAATTCATAATTCATGACAATACGGCGACGGTGTGAAATGCCGGTGTCATGCGGAAATTAGAAGGGCCTCTTCTAGAAAAGTACCCACATTGCAAGTATACGCGGAGTCTCGATATGCAGGATGTCACAGTCATAACTCATGATGATGTCATGTCAGCCGGCTATCATTGGCGATACATGTTTTTATGCATTAATATTCGGACTAGAGAATATTTTCAAAGACCTTGAAGAGGAATTTTAAAAGGGTTCCTCTTAGAAGCATCTCAAATATATACATACTGGGGAATATAACTTGACAAATCCGCTCGAACGGGACATGCAAACCTCAAAAGTGGGGCCCCCTTAGGTGCAGGGCCTGAGGTGGTCACCCACACTTGCCACCCCCATACGCCGCTCTTGTGAAAAACTGTGCTGGAAGGTTGGATTGCAATTGGTAAATTTGAAGTGCACAGCGATTTTTACTTTATATAACTGACACGGCTGCGGTGGGCTGGCGCCCTGCCCGGGGATTTGTTTCTGCCTCATGCCCTGTGCTGGCTGGGATTGGCTCCAGCAGACCCCCCGTGACCCTGTGTTAGGATATAGCGGGTTGGACAATGACTGTCTGACTAATGGACACGGTCTGGTGACAAGATCAGTAACTGTGGCCAGCAAGTCTGACATACCCAACGACTAGTAGTCACATAGGGTGACATCAGCTTTAGTGACAAATGAATCCCAATTGCAACATTCATCTGTTCATCTATTGCGTGAACTTGATTTTTCTAATTCTGGGTCTCATGATGTTACAACTATCCCAAGTAGCATCTACTAAAAGAAATAATAAATCAGCTTTCAATGTGGGTACACTCACAGCATGACCAGTTCTCAATTTTAGAGTGCCCAATAAAACCCAACTCACGTTTCTTTTGGAGGAAAAAAGTATAATCCGCAGAAAAATACACTGTGGACATGGGGAGCAGGGGACAATTCTGTATTGATGGTGACTGAATAGTGAATCAAAGCTTGCCACCTGGAGCTCTAAGATGGAAGCATTTTAATGTATTCCTATTAAGCAGACCTTTATTATTAATATTATTTATTTGGTTGATGCCTTCATCCAAGGTAGCTTAAAATGTCAGGATATGTTACAACTGCTTCTGGATATTTCTGACAGCTGAAGCACAGGCAGGATTTGTGACTTGCTCGGGGTCACAGTGTGAGGCAGAGATGGAAATTGAACCAACCAGCTTGAGCCTGAAAGCCCAATGCCATAGCAAACACACCGTACTACCATCCACGCTTGTAAGCCCAGCATGTCATAAACTAATTAGAAACGCAATACTTTTCAAAACACAAAATAACATGCAAATAAAATGCTAAAAATAATATTGAAACTATAATGGAAAATTGCCATGCAGAGTATATGATGAACTGCCATGCCGCTGTGCTGCTCCTAATAGTAAAATAACAGCAAGTTTTCAAACAGTGGCCTTCAAAAAGTGCCACTGCCCCCATGTTGGAGGCCAGCCTAGTGGAATATCCACACTTTCCCCTCAAGTCCATGTGAATTCCAACAGCACATTTTAAGAATAGACGTGTTAAATTCAATTTTGGGTGTTGTTGCTGCCTTGTGCCCGATAATGTCTGGGTTGACTCCAGCGCCCCCCATGGCCCTGCCCGGAATAAGCGGGTTAAGAAGATGGATGGATGGACAGACGGATGGATCAATGGTGTTTCTAAATTATCCCTGCGTAAATATGTAAATGGCTTGGCATCCCATTCAGGACTCGTCCTGCTGGAATATGATTAAGCTCCTCAAGGTCCCTTTAACAGAAATGAGGATCCAATCATTTATTCAAGTTCTAAACCAACAAGACCCCATAATGACACACTTCCCTCATGAGACAGGACCCTACTCAAGTTCTATTCATACAATGTTGTGCAGCCATGCCTTCATATTCACTGAATTCTCCACCTCTGGCCTCTTCTTTCATTCTCACAGCCTATTCTAGCAGGTCCGGCGTGCGACCGACCACCTCCATCCAGCAACTCCTCAAAGGAAAAATAGGTTAGGGAAATGGTTGAAAAGAAGAAAATGAAACTTCTTTCCAGGGGTTCATACCCTGGCTCCCTATAAACGACTCTTGAAATTTAAATATCCCGAAAGATCCTTTGCAAATAAGCACTAAAGACAGGCTCTTTCTCCACTACTGTTAATGTTGATGTCGGTGTTGGGGGCACATAAAGATTTTGTTTCTGAAATACATTTTTCAGTTTTTAATCACTAACAATTGTGAGCTCAGAAGTGCTGATGGCATTCTTACACTGAACTAGCCGTCCCCCGCGGCTTCGCCCGCATAGTAGTGAAAGGGGACAGTGAGGAGGGCCCTGCCCAGCTCCCCACGCCTGACGTCACTCTTCTTCCTCCCCTCGGCCCGCAGCCTCTCTCTCGGATTAGCGCCAATATATCGCTCCTGCAAGCGAACTATGATTTTTAGCGCAATGAGAGAAGCCACAAAATCAACCGTAACGTTCAAGCAAATTCTAGAAAAAAACCTGATCTAAATCTGTTAAGTAGTTCTCTTGTTCGCTAGCTAAGCGGATTGTGGAATATGGCCGGCCAGTCAGCCCAGCCAATACCCCCAGGCCGCCAGGTGGAGCTCTCCCTGCAGCATGGAGGTACCCCGAATACCAGCAGGGAATCATGGACAGTGGAGTTTTCCTTTACAGCCCTGCTGGATACCTTGGGGGCCAACAGAGGACGCTGCAGGAAGGCCCAGAGACTCTTACGTGCCCTATAACCCAGAAGTACGTCTTAGTCACAGCGACAGGAGGAATGACGTACTTCCGGGATGAAGAAGAGGACTTTTGATCTGAATTGATAGGTTGGTCACGTGGACTGAAGGATCGGAAACACTTCCAGGTCAGGAAATATAAAAAGACTGTGGGAGGTCCCAGTCGTTGAGCTGAGCTGGGTGGAAGGGTAGCAACGCGTCTGAGAGAGTGGAGGATTACTGAGAATTGCATTGGTTATTGTTTAATGAGTATTGTGGAGAGAAGGGTGCTCTGTGCACTGTATTGTCTAAATAAATTAATAATTTGGACTTTTATCTGGTGTCTGGCAACTGAACTGAGGGTTCAAGAGGACGACGGCGCCCCCTATCTGTCACAGGATATAAGATATGCCCCAAGGCTGGCGCATGATTGAGGAGGGCCCCGCCCCACTGCGTCTCTCTAGGATTCATGCAAATAAATCAGTATCGCATGCGAACTATGATTCTTAGCAAGATGAAATCAACCAGAAGGTTCAAGCAAATTATAGAAAAAAACGATATAAATCCATTAAGTAGTTCTCCTGTGAAAAGTGGACAGACATACAGACAGACAGACAGATGTTGGATTTTAAATAAATAAAGATGATTAGTGTGCCTTAAAACACCTAAGGGCATCCTGGTGGTCCAGTAGTAACGGTGCTCTCTAACAACACGGAGGCCAGGGTTCCCACTCTGGGTGATTCATCCATCCATCCATCCATTATCCAACCTGCTATATCCTAACTACAGGGCCACGGGGGTCTGCTGGAGCCAATCCCAGCCAACACAGGGCGCAAGGCAGGAAACAAACCCTGGGCAGGGTGCCAACCCACCGCAGGGCACACACACACACACACACACACACCCACACACCATGCACACACTAGGGAGAATATCTTTGGACTATGGGAGAAAACCGGAGTTCCCGGAGGAAACCCACGCTGGGTGATTCACGTGTTTATAATTTTGCATGTTCTCCCCCGAGTTTCCTCAAGGAAGGAAGCTTCGATTTCCTCCCATAGCACAAGGATATGTGGGTTAAGGTGAACTGGCATTGCCAAGTTGGCCCCAGTGAGTGTGTGTTTGGCACCCTGTCCAGGGATTGTTACTGTCTGGCGCCCGATAATTGATGCACAGGCTCTGGCTGCCCCACAACCCTTCCTTGGATGAGCAGATTAGGATCAGCTGCCATTTTAGGGGGCAACAAGAGATGAGGTGGTGAAGAAAACCGTCCGTCTTCAACAGAAAGTTGGTTTAGTGGACTGAAAACCACAATGATGCAGATTCAGTCTCCACCTGCATGAAACGCCTCACTTTCCTCTGTCCCAATGTATTAAAACAAAGATGCCCACCATGCTGTAAAAACAGACGTTTGGCTGGGTAACAGTGCTGTTATTTTGAACTTTTTGAGCCAATAAAGCAGCTCAACAGGAATTTTCTTTGTTTCATTTATTTTCGTCTTCTGATTCCACTAAAGTGAACTCTGCAAACAAGCGATAAGCTAAGCTCCGGACAAGACGCCTAGTCTATCCTCACACTCTTTCTAGACCAGTTTAGCCTAACATGCAAATCATCGGGATTCCCAGAAAAGTTGCACTAGCAGGAAGAAACCCAAAGGGAAGCTGCAAACTCTAGGTCAGGCAGTCAAAGATGGCTAACATTTGAACTCAGGTGTCCTGACTAACACACTATTGAGTCTCCATGGTTCCTTAATGAATAACATTACCCTGTGATGGACTGGTGTCCCTGTTCAGGTGTTGTTCCTGCCTGGTTTCAACCACCCCATCACCCTGCTCTGGATGTGGATGAGCAGATAATAAATATGGATGGATGGAATCACCCAACGTGATTATCAGCTCTCGTGTCAAGGGGCAACAAGACTGTTAATAGTGATGCTACACAGAGAAGAAAAAGAAAAGTGTCCACCTTCAACAGGATCTTGGTCTTGTTGGCTGTAAATCACAAGGATGTCGATTGAGTCCCAATCTCTGATTCAACCTGACTGAATCACCTCACTTTCCTCTGTGCCGGTGTTAAAAAAGGACGCATAAAATATGTCTGGATGGGACTCGCTATAGAAGGATATTATAAAAATAGAGGTTTAGTGGGTAGCCACGTTATTTTGAGCATTTTGAGCCAATGTAGGGGGCTTGATCACCTTTATTTGGTTCTTTTATTTCCAACATCTGATTCCACTAAGACCTGGGTTCACTTCCCGGGACCTCCCTCTGTGGAGTTTGCATGTTCTCCTCGTATCTGCGTGGGTTTCCTCCGGGTGCTCCGGTTTCCCCCCACAGTCCAAAGACATGCAGGTTAGGTGCATTGGTGATCCTAAATTGTCCCTAGTGTGTGCTTGGTGTGTGTGTGTGTGTGTGCCCTGCAGTGGGCTGGCGCCCTGCCCGGAGTTTGTTTCCTGTCTTGCACCCTGTGTTGGCTGGGATTGGCTCCAGCAGACCCCCGTGACCTTGTAGTTAGGATATAGCGGGTTGGATAATGGATGGATGGATGGATCTATCTATCTATCTATCTATCTATCAGTGCCTTTCGTAATTATCTATCTATCTATTATATAGTGCCTTTCATATCTATCTATCTATCTATCTATCTATCAGTGCCTTTCATAATTATCTATCTATCTATTATAT
>JANRMT010062806.1:115561377-115574046 GCA_026402145.1 Polypterus bichir lapradei | reverse complement strand
TTATTATTATTATTATTATTATTATTATTATTATTATTATTATTATTGGTAGTAGTACTAGTATTATTTGAGTAAATCGCATTTCGCAGCTCTTGATTTATCTATAACGGCAGTAAAATACTATTATGTCTTTTTTTTTTTTTTTTTTTGAGTGCACAGGGTTCCGTATTTGTGCCCCGTACTTTTGAGACAGGCACCAGCTCTTCAAGAAGGTGAATTACATATGCAGGTTACAAGAATCTGGGTGGATGGATGGATGAATGGATGGGTTGATAAGTGAGTGAGTGAGTGAGTGAGTGAGTGAGTGAGTGAGTGGGTGGATGGATGGATGGATGGATGGATGGACATATGTTTCTTTTGTCAGTCCATATTTTTGTCAATTTTAACGAGCTTCGCATTATTTGCAATGCTACAGGTTATACTGACAACCTATTTTAATACGGTAAATGAAATTAGTCTGCAAGATAAAGGACTAAAATGAATGAGTGCCCTCTGTAATGTCTGCCTGTTTTTCAAATGCAGGGTAACGTATAGCTGTTAAGGTTTTTGACTTCAAAGTCTGAGGTTGTTGGTTTAAATGAGCGAGTCACGTCACCTGCCTGTGCGCCAACTGGGAAAAGAAAGAAAGAAAGAAAGAAAGAAAGAAAGAAAGAAAGAAAGAAAGAAAGAAAGGTAACCAATTGTAAGTCGCATAATAACTACAAATAGGTAATAATAAAAATTGTCCTAAATGCATGAAAAACTGTTCAAAAGTAATGAACGGTAATAAACTTCAGTAACGTGCTGGTAAGACGCAAATAAACAGAGTTTAAGGTTTTTCGGCAATGTGAAAAACGTGTCTTGCTAGCGCTACAACTGTAAAGGAAATTCCACTTAGTTGCTAACATATTGAAAAAAAGAAAAAAATCTGAAAACACTTCTTACAAAACGAGAAATCGAATGCATTTGAAATTTCGCATGCTACGCATAGCTAACGCCACCCCATGCCCCTTCCCCTTTCAAGAGGTGGGTGTCTTATAATTTTCTTGTTTTCCAGTGAAATATCTGAAAAATTCTGTGTAACTCTGAAACTTGTGTACAGATATTGACGTAAACATGGGCGAAATCATTAAAGTATATTCTGTCTTTCTTTCTATCTATGTATTACATTGCTTACATGCTATTTTATAAATTTAGTACCAATGTTTAAAAACAAAATAAATGCACAGTATGTGCGTCAAAGTATATGACAAGACAATGACAGCACATGCACAACGTCTCTGGCGTACAAGAACAATATACACGCTGTACATTATTCTTGTAAATTGTTTCAATAAACACACACACACACGCAGACTGATCTTTACTTTCACACAGGCAGGACCCCATACAGCAAAATCACCAGGGTTAAGTGAACACTTTAGATTATACAGTCCATTCTTTCAATAATTCACATAATGAATGAACATTAACGCTTTAAGAATTAATTTAACACTAGTAATTTTACGGTATTTAATCCCCTTACATAAAGCCCTGCACTGTCGATATTTTCCTGATATCTCACTGGCGGAGATTCTGGTGGTTATCTTGTACCACTTTCCTCAATGTCTCTTTAAACCTGGCAGGTTCTTTTTAACGTGATGTCATATTTAGCGCCTTAGACAATTGATTTCCATAGTAATACCGTATTGTGGAAGATACTTTTCTGAAGCAACACTTCTACTTAGTAGAAAGCACGTGTATTTTCAGTTCCATGATGCAACTTTCGTGCTTTTAAGCATATCTGATTGTCTATCATCCCATATTAAATCGAAATGAATGTTTTAAAAGTACGCAAATAAAGCTGTAGTGTCAGTTTGAAATTGAATGGTTTCAATTACAGCATTTCGCATGTTTCTTTTCTATCATCCAGAAGATAAGGCAAGTTTTGTTCCGAAGCAATATGCCATATTTTGTGTTTGCCTCTGGTAAAAGTAATAAACCATTGTAAAGTATGATACTGTATCTCTTCCATTAGTAAGTCTCGTTTTAGATTTTTTTATATAAAATATATATACAAATACAAGCGCTAATTCACTGGTCACATTTCACTGTCCAGCAATTTCGCCAGCGGTTGGTGATCAATTCGTTTTCAGTTAAACGCAAGAAATAAAACGATAAAAAAAATAGCACATCAGCAAACTACTCATTTTTTGACACGTCGTTTAATCTCTTGCGCCCATATTGAACCTGTTGAGCACGAATTCTGAACATGCTATGAAACAAACCTAATTAAAATACTTGTCAGCACATAGCCAGTCCTAACAGAGCCCCGCCATTGCTTGTTTGATACTGTAAGGTGTTCGTCCTAAACACGGAGTCCGCTTTAATCGGAAACGACGTTGAACGTTTTCAGTTTTATAGGTGTATTTACAGGAGGAGGGGTTGGGGGCTGGGGGATGGAGACACAATCTGCGGGATGTCTGTCTACAGTTTGGGTTTTACACTCGGACTGAATTCCCTGTACATCCGCATTCTTCCCCGCAAACAATTCACAACAGTATCTAATTACTTTAAGGTTTAGGTTTCAAAACACGGCGACAAAGATGGGATTTGATTTTCGCTGCCTCATTTCAAGCATTTCATTTAAGCACAACGCTCTAATATAACCGTTATAGTTTCTGTCATCTTGCGTCCTTTTCCAGTATTCAGTAAGGTGTTTATTCCGCCTGTCAAAGTGTGACTTCCGTTAAATCTATCTGATGGAGCTCCTATCATATCATTATATTATTATTATTATTTTTAACGTATTTGGCGGACGCCTTTACAACATATGGCACACAGTTTCTTTTGTTGATGCAGTGGAGGCACAGGCAGGTGAATTGACTTGCTCATGGTCACACGATGTCAATGGAAGAATTTGAACCCACAATTCAGGGTTTAAAGTGTAAAGTCATAACTTCTACACCACACTGCTTACCTTTACAGACAGATATATATATATATATATATATATATATATATATATATATATATATATATATATATATATAGTCGTTTGCTTTTTTTAACGAAAGGCTGACAAATATTAAAGCAATTAAACTACTCGCAATTTCTTAAAATAAATATACACTGAATATACAATTATTAACATGAATTTAGTAGTCTGGCAAATTTGATAGATAGATAGATAGATAGATAGATAGATAGATAGATAGATAGATAGATAGATCGATAATTATTATGCACAATATGCACATCAAAATATTAATATATTTTGTTAAGTATAGGTAGAAGATGTAATCCTTTTAGGAAATCCAGAATCTACGTTGTGTGTCTTGACTCACAGCGTGCGTTAATTAATATCATCCTTATATGATTTTGTTATTCTTCTTGGTTTAATAATTACTCCGTAATTTACTCTACCTTGTGTTGTTTCAACAGAGCCACCTGCACTGGAAAATAAAGCTCCTTCGTCGCCTTCCCTCAACCAAACGATCGTGCTCCTTGCATTACCATAAATTAATCCTCAATTGAACACTTGAACATAATGCTTGCTATGTAGAAGTATAGAAAGATGCTCAGATTTACAGGATCGCCCTTACAAGTAGCTTTAAGTAAAACGAGAAAAAAAGAGCGCTTTAAAGGACAGAACCAACCTTCTAGCAATCTTACTCCACCATCTTTGTACATTATCTCAAGTAGCAATTAGCTGCTCTCTCCCTAATTAGCAATTCCTGAAGCATCAATCGGAGACTTGCGCTAGGGGATTATGCGAGTCTATTCCGTTTTAAGTGATTGCCAAAAAAAGAAATATTTCAAAAGCATCTTTTGATTGAATATATTTTCCGTCAGCTAATTTTCACTTGCGCAAGGGGGTATGTTTTAAAGCAATATTAATAGCGACACATCGGGTCGGTTCTTTCTCGAATGAAGTAAGTGAACATTACGTCTGCTGTGATTGTTAAAATTATTTCAGTAACCCCCACCCCTCACAAGGTCCCTCCTACCCCTAAAAATGTAACTTTAGCGCCAGATTTCATCTAGGCATACGGTAGTCGGTGCAGGCATAAGAATACAGCTCTCCCGCAAAAGCTTTCCGAGTACATCCAGATAGACTATGTTAAACGTCATAACAGCTGTTACTCAATATGCTGAGGAATATCGGTTCTGAAACTGAAAGGACTCATCAGGGTACAGTTAGCAGAACACCTAACACTTCCATGGATCTATCCAACGCTTTGATCAACATATTTCTTATCTCTAAAATTGTCAACAGCTCTCAAAAGAGTACAGATTAATTAAGTGGTAGGTCAACAGTAGTGGGGTGAAAGGGTGTTTCGAGCCAACCAATCAGAATTATTCCAATGTGCGGGGCTGTGGGGGAAATGCACGTATCATTTCACGTTTAACAGAAATAATAACGGGAAGTTCCCAGCCTAACACGGTGATGCTAACACTTAAAGCAAACGTGCATTTTGTACGGCGCTGGCTTCTGACAAAAGATTCTAAATACAGGCAGACTCCGTGATTCCCTTTTGTATGACAAGCCGCAATATTGAATTTATAGATTCTATTAATACATTTTCGGACGGTGAATGTTTCAGTGACAAAGCAGATTGACTTTAATTGCAATTCGAATGGTAAACTATTTTCAGTTTCTTCCTATACTTGTTTTCGTCTAGCAGGTGGGTTTTTATTTATTTTTTAAACAGAAATTATTCTTGAAAGGATGAATTTGAAAGTACAGAACTTCACTTACGTCTGAGCCTTATCTTGATTTAAGCGTTAATAAACCTTTTATTGCTGCATCACCGTGTACTTTTTCCATCACTTTTATTAGAAACTTGCAAAAGTACTCACCGCGATTTTTGCAACGGATCTATTAGAAGAATGTGTTCATTTGATTTACTTATTCGTAAAATACTACATTAAATGTTTTAAATTATATAGGTTTACAAAATTTCATATAAATACATAAACGTAACCCCATGTTGTGTGTTTGCCCTCAACAGGGAGAATAAACGCTTGCTATCAATTTAAGGATATAAAAATGCAGTATTTTTCTTGAAGATATTAAACTTTTTCCTGTAAGAAGCTTTGTATATACTGTAGGTAATGTTTTATAGTGTATTAATTATTGAGTCATTATGAAACTTACCCACTTTATTTAATCAACCGTACAGTCTTATAAATAAAGGTGCCAGAGTGATCGTTCTTCAGAATAATCTCACAAAGAAACCATTTTTTGATACCAAATGTACCATCCAGGTGAAGGTTTCGGGAAATAAAAATCCTTAATTTTGATCCGTAACAGTTTACATTAATAACCATGAATGTATAATAACAGATTTGTGAAATATTACAAAAGGATTCTTGCTACACACAATAATACACGCAGGTTAAGTTCAAGTTTTGCCGATCCATTAGTATCCTGCTAGGAAGCCAACATTTATTTCGTGATCACGTTTTTATTATAATTTGCCAGGCAGCTAACTGTACGATTCTGTTATGTCCACATATTCGTTACCTTTTCAACGCCTAAATACCCAATTTCTCACGCAAAGAACCCTTCCCAGAACTACAAGGTTCCTTCTCAAAACAAATACCAATGAGTTCCTGATTTTAAATGGACTCTTACTGCATAGAAGAACACACACTAGCTACAGGTTTTCTTCATCTTTTCTATTCCGCTATAGTCTATTGTACATTAAAGATCTGTTCACATATTAGGAACCTTTTCAAAGCCTAAAGACCAAATTCCATTTACAAAGAACCTTTCCCAGTTAGTATTTTGTTAGGTAGCCAACTTTTTTTGTGATCAAATTTTTGTTATAATTTGCTAGGTAGCCTACTATGCATTTCTGTTTTGTCCACATAATTGGAGCCTTTTCAAAGTGTAAAGAACTAATTTCACTTGCAAATAACGCTTCCCAGATAACATTTGCCTCCGGTTGTTAGAATGACTCTAAATACAATAACACAGACTAAGTTAAGGTTTTCCTGATCTGTATTAGTATATGGCTATATAGATATCCTTCTTTAATTGTGATCACATTTTTGTTATAATGTGTTAGGTACTGCGATGGGCTGGCGCCCTGCCCGGGGTTTGTTTCCTGCCTTGCGCCATGTGTTGGCTGGGATTGGCTCCAGCAGACCCCTGTGACCCTGTAGTTATGATATAGCGAGTTGGATAATGGATGGATGTGTTACGGAGCCTATTGTACATTTGTTTTGTCCACATATTAGGACTCAGTTACACATGCAAAGAAAATTTCCCAGAACGAAATGCTTTTCTCTCGTTCTTTCTCTCTCTCTCTCTCTCAAATACCAATGACATCCTGAATTTAAAAGGTCTCTTACTGCATAGACCAACACAGGCTATAAGTTCAGAATTTCTTGATCTTTTACATTCTGCTATATCCTACTAATCATTAAAAACACTGTTTTGTCCAAATATTTTGAACCTTTTCAAAGTAAAAAGACCTAATTTCACACACAAAGAACGCTTCCAAGAATGAAATGGTTCTTTCTTAAGCAAGTACAACTGGGTTCCTGATTTTACAATGATCTCATAAATACAATAACACAGGTGAAGTTATATTCTTCCTTGTCTGTACCTTGTATCTTGCTATAGCCATTTTTGTTTGTGATCAATTTTTTGTTATAATTTGTGAGGTAGCCTACCATATATTTCTGTTTTGTCTTCATATTAGGAACTTTTTTTCCACATATTAGAACCCAGTGTCACATACAAAGAATGCTTCATCCATCCATCCATTATTCAGCCCGCTATATCCTAACACAAGGTTAAGGATGAAATGTTTTTTATTTCAAACAAATATCAATGGGTTCCTGATTTTAAAAGAGTTCCATGGAACAACACGGGCTAAGTTCAGGATTTCTTGATCTTTTGTTTCCATAACCTACTATACGTTAAACAATTCTGTTTTGTCCACATTTTTGGAACCTGTTCAAGGCCTAAATAATCAATTTCACATGCAAAGAACCTTTCCAAAATGAAATGGTTCTTTCTCAGGCAAATACTAATGGCTTCCTGGTTTTAAAAAGACTCCTAATACAACAACTCAGGCTAAGTTCAGGCTTTCTTCATCTTTTGTATCTTGCAAGGCGGCAGGCTACTGTACAATAAAGATCTGTCCATATATAAGGAACCCTTTCAAAGCCTAAAACACCAAATTCCATGTGCAAAGAACAATTCTCAGTTAGCATCCTGCTAGGTAGCCAACTATTTTTTCGTAACTAAGTTTCTATTGTAATTTGCTATAGATAGCATAATATATCTTTCTGCTTTGTTCAGATATTTTGACCCTTTTCAAAGTCTAAATACTCAATATCACATCCACAGAGCGATTCTCAGATTGCTTAATCCCGATTTCCTGATTTTAAAAGGGCTCTAAATACAACGAGAAAAGCTAAGTTCAGGTTTTCTTGATCTTCTGTTTGTATAGCCATTACGTTAAAAAAATAGTCTGTTTTATATTTTGAAACCTAAAGACTAAATTTCATTCTCACAATTTATCATCAAGGAACTACAGAACCCAGGAAACTGCCATTAAGAAACACTTACTTATATTTTTAAGAGTGATGCAGTTTGTCCAGGAACACTTTTATTAAATTAATGGACACTGCATGTGAGAAATCTATTAAATTAATTCAGTACACTTTAGTCGCTTATTTAATTTCCTATTGAGAAAAAAACATAATTTTCTGAAATTTAAAGGCAGTCCCGAGCCCCCTGTAAGATCGCACGTGTACATGCCCCGCACCTTCAGTATATACTGCGTGAACATGCATGCTGGCACACAGGAGACTTTTCGCATTAAGGCCTATAGCATGTGCTTTTGTTTGTGTGCAGTGAGGCACACCATTTGTAGTATTTAAATGTCAATATTCTCTGCGGACTTTCCAGGACGGTAGAGTAGCACTCCTTTATTCGCTGCCCTTTGGGAGTTAATAAAACCGGCGCAGCAGTCCAGTGGTGATGATCAATAACTGGACCAGTTGGCATCCGAGTACTCAAACACATGCAGCTTGATCATGTGCATTTGATCATTTGATGAGTCTATACACTTCAACAAAATCTACGACACCAACATTTTTACTACAGATAACGTTATCCCGTTTAATTTGCTCCAAAAGCTCTCACGACGAAAGCGTGTAAGCATAAATGAGGTAAATAAATACCCTGACAGATTTTAAACGGCGTAAGTTAAATTTCCCTCCCGGTAAAAAGTACACTGATTCTGTTGGTTAATAACCAAAGGGAAACGGAAGCGCCAAAAAAAAAGAAAGAGGGTCGTACTACTTTACAAGAAGAAAACTTAACTATGCTGCCTGCATGTTGTCTTAAAAGTAAAAATATTATTATTTTGTGCTTAGGTAAATGAAAATGTTTCAGACATCGATTGTTGTACTATTGCAAATCCGTTGTTTGTTTTGGTTTAGCAAGGACATCTCCTGTTTCAATAACTGACTTTGTAATAAAATAAAAACCTTACAATCTGTATCAGGCAATCCTCTAGATATTAGGCATGCACTAATTAAAATATCTTTTTATATCACGCCTGCCCCTTCGTATGGCGTAACACGATACGAGAGGAGAGAAAGCTTGGCAGTTGTCTGTAATAAATGGCAAGTAAGTCAGAGAACAGAAGCGACATTTGGATAATTAGCATCCATTGGATAGTCAATCAAGCGAAGAAAAAAAACTGAACAATACCCAGAGCCGTGTCAGGAAAAAAAAGGAAACCCCAGCCGTGCCAGGGATTAACCGAACTAAAGCGATCTAAATGCTTTTGTATCTGAAAGAATTAAATGTCCTATAGGGCTACTCTGGTCCTCACTTACACCCATGATATTACAATACACAGTTCACTATTATCAAGGAGACATAAAGACAATTTGTTTTATTATCGGCTCTGCTGCTCCAAAGACTGAACATTTCAATAAAATAACAAAATCATATTTGATCGAAAAATCACCTTATTAGATTTGAATTAATATGCTGTTGTCCAAACAGGTAATTAAGCACGTCATTAGTCGGTGATTGACAACCCTTGAGCACTAAGGTACCTGCATTTTACAGGCGAGCACATACAACGTCTAATAATAATAATAAATACAATATACTTTTACATTAAATGTTATACCAGTTATTGCAACAATAAAGGGTTCGAGTTCACCATTAGATTTTAACATGCCAAACATAAAGGACCACGCTCAGGCCCTAAACCTTTATGCTAATGAAACCTGCATAATACGCTTAATTGAATAAATGCATATTTATTATCTACGTCTACTGTCTGGAATCATGTTGGCTTATACATTAAACATCACCGTGCGGGGGATGTCTGCAGGCGTGTATGAAATATGATATTGCAAGGACTATGCATGCACGAATTAATCACTGGCTCTTAGTCGCAGCACTCTAATAAAACAGAGGTTTAGCCCTAAATATTTTCACACCTGTGGATAAAACGTCTTACCTGCATACGAGTGGCGTTATCGTCTCTTTTCGAAAATATCGATGGCTTTTCTTTTAAACAAAACTCAGATCATGTGTGATTTTAACCTACACGGCGATCATTATTAGCTCATATAGAAAACCGAGCCGCAGGAAGTTCAATTTTTTTTTTACACTACTGTGTTATTTCTGCTTTTGAATGACTCCCCCGCTGACCATGTTCTTCATACCCAATAGCGTTGTTTGTTCACATTGTCCACTCTTAAATTCGTAAAATAAAGAGAGTACTTCCCAATTGTTCCCGGTTTGGTAACAAGTCAATCCAACTCAATTGGATCCAAGACTGATTTTCATATTTGTTGGATCAAGTTTCAGCACTTGTAAGCGTGTCATTGCTGTTTAGAACTCACTTTATACGCAAATACAAATGCAATCATCTAATACTGTTTAAGGTAAGAAAAACAGCGCTGTGTCCAATATGCGAAGCAAACTTAGAACGCCCCTTTAAAAACTCCACACGCGCGAGTTCAGGCAGACTGCTGCGGCTCCAACATCAAAATTGTGACTCAGCAGTGAAGAATTGCGTCAACTTTGAATGGTCCTAAAATGCCTAACAGTATAAGTTTCCTGCTGTTTCAAAGGCGTTTGCCAAAGGTTTTATTTATAGCTTTTATTGCTATTTCCCCGATTGCAGGGGTACGCTGTTTTCAAAGTAAAGTAAAGCAGATATAGATCTTTTGACGCTGCCCAGGGAATGAAAAAATACACAGAAAATTAAGATTTGCATAGTTAAATAAGGAAAGAGTACCAGGGCCTTATCTGAAGCATTCTTTGTGTGCTATTCAATTTCGATTTTTTTTTTATCGACGATATTAACATTAACACCTTTCAATAAAGGTGCCAAAGAGGTTCATCGGAGAAATGCCATATAGGGGAACTATTTGAGGTTCCCAAAAGAAGCATCCAGAAAGAACCTTAATTTACTTTGATCCATTAACAGACTCAATGAAAACATGGTAACAGATCTGTAAAATACTAATGGGTTCCTGATTTTAATATAATAACAAAGGCTAAATTCAGTTTTCTTGATCTGTCCGTATCCTGCTCGTATAACCACATATTAAATATTTCTGTTTTCTCTGCATATTAGGAACCGTTTCAAAGCTCAAAGAACCAACTGCATGGGAAAAGGACCCTTCCAAGAATGAACTGGTTCTTTGTCAAGCAATACGAACCAAACATCCCGATAAAGTGCAATTACTGAAGCGTTATTTTTAAGAGTGCCCCCGTGCGCTTGCATACTATAGGGCAAATGCACCCGATATCGCGCACAATACAGCAAAAGGCTATAGGGTAGGTTCCCGTAACGCGCTACACAGGAGTGGAAGGGTTTACTCCAATAAGAAAGACTTCCCGTGATTTCGATAGGCAAGCTACCCTGCGAGAAAACTAGGATGGCTCTTCACAACTCCGGGTGCTATAGAAGCACTTGCACGATTGAATCTTTATGGGTCTTAATTGTACATCGGATGTCTGAAAAAGTATACGAGCTCACTGTGTGCACACACACACTCACACACATAAACACACACACACGCACACTCACTCTCACACACACACACCGAAAGAGATTACATCGAAAAATGCGGTGAAAAATACAGCTAAAACGCCCAATTGAGAGATTATAGTAACCCTGAAATTTATGTTAAAAAGCAGCATTAAAGTGTTTAATCGGTTTAACCCCGTCTATCTTCGGTTCTTGTTTTAAGTTCGGTTCCTTAGTGTACCTCTATCCAGTCATGCTAAAACGAATTAAGAAAACAGAAGATGGCTAGAGGTTAATTAAACTTTTATATCCATCGCCATTTTGCCCTTTGATTACCCAAAAGCTTTATCATATCTATTAACAAACTACAGCGCTGTGTACACATAATATAAGTAGTTGGGAACAAAGCATACAGTGGCACATGCAAGAGACTTGAGATAAAACACCAGCTATATACAAACATCTGCACACAAATAAATACAAATTGTTTTATGTAGTATCGCGTATGTAATAAAACACCACCCTGATACTTCAGTGGAACTGCTTACCTGCCTTTATAAAATTGGAACACATGTAACGATTCTACACTGGCACTTTACTGGGTAGGGCTTGACAAAGAACTATTTCATCCTGTGAAGAGTTCTTGGCATGTGAAATCGGATCTTTAGGCGTTGCAAATACTCGTAATACAGGTATATATATTTTAAATATATATAAAAAAAATTTTGCATGTGATGTGCATTGTATGTTTTGTTCCCAGTTGCATTCTCAAAAACAAAGGTGCCAAATGGTTATTTAGAGGGATGCCATAGGGGATCAATTTTTGTTTCTCAAAAAAAAAACACTCACAAGAAGGTTCCAGAAACAAACTTTATCTATTTAGATCTGTAACAGGTTCCATAAATGATCACGAACAAATGATAACAGATTTCGTGAAATACTAATGATTTCATGATTTTAGAAGGACACTTGCTGCTTACAACAGCACAAGATAAATTCAAATTTCCTTGATGTTAATGTACTGCCAGGTAAAGCCTAAAATATACATTAAATATTTGTTTCCTCCACATCTGGACACAGAATATCATATAGCATCTGCACACACAGATGCAATTTTTGTTTAATATATTATGTTATCTAGACATACTATCCCAAAGTACTTCAGTACAACCGTTTACCTGCAAAAACTGCAGTACAGGTATTTTTAATGACTTGGATAAAGTCATACAGTGACAAGCTAAAGATCGAAACGGCAGCCGTGATGTTTAAACTCCAGTTAGCTATGCTCCACGGTACTGGACTCCCTTTTCTTACTGCGCCTGATTATGCATCCAGTAATTGAACTTGCGTATTTCAGTCTAGCGTTGCGGAACAAGGGCGCCTATATAGTAATACATATCTTTAAACATAACGCCTGCCAACAGCAAGATGAATGTATTGTGAACTCTTTGAGTCCATGTTGATGTGAGAGTGATTGTTCTGTGAGAAGGGTAGTTCTTCTTTGGTGTCACATACTGCTTTAAAAGGTGAGCCCATCTCAGCCGCAAAAAGCACGCTTGGAAATAGGTGCAATTTTTCGCTCCCGCTTTTCGTACATTTTCGTTTTTATTTTTCTACTTCTGTCAGATAGATAGATAGATAGATAGATAGATAGATAGATAGATAGATAGATAGATAG
>JANRMT010062806.1:115541782-115559110 GCA_026402145.1 Polypterus bichir lapradei | reverse complement strand
ATAGATAGATAGATAGATAGATAGATAGATAGATAGATAGATAGATATGAAAAGCAGTATAAAAAAGAACTTTCAAAGTGTTTGATTATGCAACTTTTTATCCATACCACAATCAGTCTGATTTATTTAAATAATATGAAGCCGTCTGTTTTCTGAAATACACGTTTATTATAAATCCCTGTGGTTTTTAACTGTAAGTGAACTTCATGTAAAAATAGGATTGTAAACATCCAACCCTCATACTCCACTGATAACCACGTAGCCAGGTTATTGTAACGGGCCAACTTTAACCCCGTTAATAAGTTCAATCCTTGCCCTTTACCTTCATTGCAAAGTCTCTGGAAATCAAATCCTTCCGATGGAGTGTTAGACCGGAAACAAATAAGTACCTCCACAGCGCTTTCTTCTTTTAAAAGGAAAAGAAAAAAGAAAGAAAAGGACAACTTTTTTTTTTTTTTTTCACAAATGGCTTTTATTAGAAACTTTACAGCCAGCCATTCAACACGATAAGCAATAATTTAACTCAAACGTTTAACAGGATAACTAGAAATACATTCATCTGGAAATATCTCTAACGGCATTTTCTTTTTTATGTTCTTTAAATCTAGAACATTTATTTTTTAAAACGCCACGTTCTTTTTTAAACTTTACTTTGTGCAAAATTTCCATTTCCCAACTAATGACCTTACTGAGTCTAACAGGTAATGCCGATTACATTGCACGGACTCTTACAAGTTTATTACATTATACAGTAAGTGGAGAAATGTTCTTTTTTTACTAAGTCAAGATATTTAGGAACTACTGAGTCAGAATATATAGCATTCAAGAATTATTGGCTAAAACCATTTATTTCATATTTTCACAAAGTTTTCCTTTCAATAAGTACGCATGTTTAGATTTATAAAAATATGTTGCATATTTCGTTTAGACATGCATGTTGCAAGTAGAGAAAACAAAAGCTAGGTAAATAAAATGCTAAAATGAGTAGTAATGCTAGTATATTTTAAGTATTGTCCTTTCAGGGTATTTTATGGCTCCCATTGCTTTTCTATTTTTTTTTCCTTTATGTGTCTGTTAGACATGTGATTAGATTTAAAAGAGTCGTCACTTTTGTGCATCCCATGAATGCAGTGGGCACCCTGTTTTCTGGTAGTTGTGGTACACTTCAGCAATTAAGGGGCAGCTGCTGCACGTTGGCACTTTTCCAATACTAACAGCATTATATTAGAGAGTGAAAAGACACACCACTTCTTCCTTTTGTAATCCCATCTTCTTCCTTATCAGTTTACCCCGCTACATAATTAATAGTGCAATTTTTCCATTAATCATTGAGCTTTTGTTCATCACATCACATATTATTATTAGTTACTTAATCTGCGGATGCCTTTATGCAAGGCAGCTTACTACATTTAGGATAAAATTATAATTATTTTATTTATTTTTTCCCAAAGTGGAGCACTGGCCAGTTTAGTGCTCATAGTCACATGGGATTTAAACCCACAAAGCAGGATTTGAACACCAAAGCCTTAACCACTGGGCCACCCAAAGTAGATCAAAAATAAGGACTCACTTTTGGGTCCAGAAAATCCGAAACTTTTTTTACTCAAAATATTAGATATGCACAAGTAATACTGCATGGTACTTATTAGTGACCATCATATTTGCAATAGTTGTTATGAAGCAGTTCCAAAAATGAAACTTTTCAAAATGTTAGCTTCAACCTGTGCTTCACACATCTGCTAGAAATATTGGTTTCCATGGTACCCACTCTGAACAACAGATACAATAGAAAGGCACGGAACGTTGGTCAAGTGACTTATGCAGATTTATTGCATTCAAAATAATGCATATTAATATTTGCCCCTAAACAGAATAAAATATCAGCATTGGTCAAAGGTACTGAAATTTATTTTTTGATTTGATATTGTTAATCTCTGAGGGGAAACTGTGTTTTCGCATGAATGGGTCAGAATGCATGGTCAGCCATTAAACAAATTTCAGGTTAAGGGCCTTGATTAAGAACCCAACAGAGTAGGATCCCTTGTTGCAGTAACAGGATTTGAACCAGCAGCCTCCCAGATACCAGTTCAGAACACAGAGGTGACCTTAGTGGTGTGCGGTGCCTAGGGCTGACCATCCCCACGAGGGGCCGGTTATGTCAAACGTTGTTACCGTTTTGTGTGGACTGTACAAACTTGAGTGCAAATTTAATAAAAATAATCTTAACATACACTGGATTTTCTCATTACAGTATTCAGCTATTTTTAAAAGATAACAAAATATCACGATATAATCTATTAAAAAAGAGTGATTCATAATTCAAGACAATACCACAACAGTGCGAAATGCAATGAGGTGACATGCAGAAATTAGCCTTCTAGAAAAGTGCCCACATTGCAAGTATACACTGAGTCTCAATATACAGGATTTCATAGTTATACCTCACGTTGATGTCATGTCAGCCGGTTATCATTAGCGATACATGTTTTTGTACATTTATATTCGGACTATGGGATGTTTTCAAAGACGTACATTTACGGAAGTTGACCATGAAGAGGGATTTTTAAAGGGATCTTCTTAGAACCATCTCAAATATATATATATACTGGATACTATATTATGACAAATCTGCTCAAACGGGACACATGGACCTCAAAAGCGGGGCCCCCTTAGATGCGTTGCCTGGAGCAGTCACCCCCAAACGCCACTCTTGGCAGAGCGTTAGCTACAGAGCCAGTACTGTACTGCACCCTGCCAATGTGGAACCAAGAAAGGAAAAAAAAAAGTTTTGTGAGTTAATCCCAAAAGAATCCCTTTTAGTGCTGTGGATCATTCTAGAAAGCCAAGTCTTGTGATTACTTTATAAGCAGACAAAAGGTCAAAATCTAGAGCTTCGAAATCAGGTTATGCAAGATTAAAAGCATTTCTTTTTCGTGGTGAATTGGTTCTATTTTCTAAATCCATTTTTTCTATTTCAGGGAAGAAAGATGGTTAGTGCGGGTGGCACGGTGGCGCAGTGGGTAGCGCTGCTGCCTCGCAGTTAGGAGACCTGGGTTCAGTTAGGAGACCCGGGTGGAGTTTGCATGTTCTCCCTGTGTCTGCGTGGGTTTCCTCCAGGTGCTCCAGTTTCCTCCCACAGTCCAAAGACATGCAGTTTAGGTGCATCCGCGATTCTAAATTGTCTGTAGTGTGTGCTTGGTGTGTGTGTGTGTGCACTCCCTGCGGTGGGCTGGCGCCCTGGCCAAGGTTTGTTTCCTGCCTTGTGTTCTGTGTTGGCTGGGATTGGCTCCAGCGGACCCCCGTGACCCTGTAGTTAGGATATAGTGGGATGGATAATGGATGGATGGATGAAGATGGTTTGTGCTGCTGCCACATGGATCCATCATAAGAACATAAGACATCTGACAAACAGTGGAAACCACATTAGTGGAGCTAAGATGCCTAAAAAATCAGATCCAGATACTTCTTGAAGGTTCTCAAAGTTTCAGCTGCATGTCTCTTTATATATGAGGGTAAATCTCAAAGTTAAAACAATATGAAAATTATGTGGTAACCACAAAAGATCGAAACTGACACAATATGCAATCCGCACACATTCATGATAGCTTATGGTTACTTCGAACACACATAGCGTAGCGCTCTGCCATTAGTATAGTTGTTAGTCTTTATGATGTATCTGGATGCGATTTTGGTCAACCAGATCAAGCATCTTCAGAACTCTTTTTCTTCAGGCTTCAAATCTTTATACCCATTCATAAACACTTTGTTGAAATATGCTGTTTTCACTTCTGTACTTAGCTAATATCCTTCAGTGAATTTCATCAGGATTCACTCTGGTGTCTTGTTCAACAATGGAGTAATTTTACAGAGGAGCATCCATGTTCATTTGACCTTGGCAGAATGCAGCGCTGCATGTTGAACTACTCATAAGGCATTGCAGATCTGGTGCATTGTATTAGCTTCTTTCCACTGCCGTTATCGTGTAATTTTGAACTTGCCTTTACGTTTTTGATGTACCCTTGTACCAAATTATAATGTGTATATACTACTTTGTTGGCAACACAAACAAAGTCCAAGAGCATGATTGCTGAGCTATGAGCCATCTCATTTCATATGATAGAGACCTAACCCTTTAGCCATTATCAAGCTGGGTTACTCTCTTAAACTTAACAATTTTCATTAAACTTGAAGGGTGCAGATGATTCAGTGGAGAGGAGGCACAAGTTGTGTGCTGTCTCTTCAGACACCTGGGTACGGTTTTAAGGTTACTATTGTCTGAAGCATAGTCATTATTCAAGAATCGGCCCTTTACCACATCTCTAGGACTCTTGCATTTGTACTTCTCAGTCATTTAATGCAATGAAAATTCATGTATCAAGGTTTCAAAAAGATATAAGCCAAATTGATACAAGTGAAGGATAAGGAAAAAGACCATAAGAAATTTGACAAATGAGAGGAAACCATTCAGTACTTCAAGCTGGTTTCTTTAACTAATAGCTAAGTTATCCCAATATCTCATTCAATTACTTCCTCAACTATATGACTTCGTAGTTTGTTTTAGATTTCCACAACTCTTTGCATAAAGAAGTGCTTTCGGGCTTCCATAATGAAATGCACTTCCCCTTAATATCCAAATTAATCTTCCAACCTCACGGGTTTGAATCATATACCTAGTGGAGACTGTAAATTCTCCCCATGTTTGCATATGTTTTTCTTTAGGCACGCTGATTTCTTATTACCAAAGTTATTTGTGTTATGTTGATCAGTGATTCTAAATGGTCCCTTTATGAATATTCAATTATGGCTGAGTGGGCTCTGTCGTGGACTGTTGTCCCCTTTAGTTTTACTTTCCACCTTGCATTTGATGAATGGGTATAGGTTTCTCCCATCCCATTCCACCCATTCAACTTTGAACTGGAATAAGCAGGTTTGAGAATGTTATTTTTTTTTTTCAATTCGGGTGAGCCAGAACATGCTATGGAAACAATGAGAACAAGATATAACCAGACGGAATGTCATTCCATTGGAATTATGATTCTAACGATTCTTATAATTATGTGTATACTCATATTGAGTTATTTTTGTTAGCATTTGACTAGATTCATGTCTTTGGGTCTTGGGAAGAAACTGCAATACTCAAAGGAAAGAGATATTACAGGCAAACTCCATACATAAAGTAACTACTGAGGTGGAAATCCAAAAGAATGTTTACATTCAGCAGCCGCTGTGCACCTTTACAGTGTGTTGTGATTCTAGAAAATATGCAGAACAGGTCAAGTAGTTCACCATGCTCATTTAAGTTCTCTAAGCAATCAAACATGAAATTCTAATCATTAACAAATAATTATTTATGACTAGCCATGTGCGCCCAACTACATTGCCCGTGTTAAAGTTGTCTGTGAAGGGCTCCCTGTTTAAACGGGGCTGCCAGTCGTGAACTGGGCCCTTCGTCACACAGCATTATGATTTTTTATAAGGGAAACAAAATTACAAAAGAAAACCCTTGGACATTGATTCGATAGGAACGGCCTACTCGGAATCACTGTCCGAATCGTAATTATGTGGTGGTGTAGGAGCATTTCTGCTTCTGTCCATTCACAGTCCGTCTCGTTTTCACGACGCTATCGTTTCCTCTCACGATGTCTTCTCAACCTTTCTCCAATCTCGCAGGTTGCTTTGTGGCAATCCAAAGAGTAAGGCAATATACACGGAGCAATGGTTATAAAAGGGGGACACATAGGTATCCAGGCTCTTTAAAGCATAAACAGGGATCACTTCACTGACATGTGAACAAGGCACTGTACAACTGTGAGACGCGCAACACTCGCCGGCTACAACGTAACAATAATAATTTCCGGAACGTGCTGTTACGTTGTCATTCATTTTATCCACTGTCTTTCTTTCATATATATGTTACGTAGGCACGTACCTTTTATCTTCAGCAATCTCATTCTCTAACCAGGCCTCAGGAGCTAACCAGCGTAACACTGTCCACCACCCCTGAGTAACAACAACGTACTAAACTGGAAGGTGGTCTACGCATGCGTGAAATTCGCGGACAAACAAAGATCAAGATCTAAATGAAGATCTCTTTAGTTAATTTAAAGCACAACAATTTGTTTAGATTGAATGTCTGTGTTTTGAGGTGTAACTGGCGTACTACAGTCTTCAGTAGTATAAGCCTGGAGGAGATTCTTAATGCAATGCTTATGTTTTAGCTGTCTCTCTACTGCCATCTAGTGCTTCTTCTTCTAATTCATTCGCGGACAAACAAAGATCAAGATCCAAATGAAGATTATATATAGAGATTAAGACATGTCCTTTCAGTTCTGGACCAATCACCTTATTATGAAAGTCTTACAAAATAGTAAAGATCACCTTTAAAGTCATCCAAATAAGTATTTCACAAGAAAATATCATTCATATCTACTGCATATAGAGTGAATTCAGAAAGTATTCAGACCCCTTCACTTTCTGTGCACTTTACTGTGTTGGAGATCAATTTTAAATGCATGAATTCAACATCTTTGCCCAAGAATCTAAATTCAATAATTCATAAGGACAAAGTGAAAAATTGTTTTCAAAAAGGTTTGCAAACTTATTAAAAATCAAACAATGAAATATCCCATTCACAAATTTTAAAGGAACAGTTTGAAAACAGATCACATCTCAATGGGAAAAAATCCTGTTGGCTATCTCTGCTGCTGTGGACTGATATGGTGATGTGTTAGGAACGAAAGTGAAGCTGCGTTTTTCCAAAGTTACCAAGGTTCAGCAGCTCTAACTCAAAAAATGGGATTCAACAAAAGCCTGACGTGCAGAAATGATTCCACAGATAAAATACCTTTGTTTTTTAAAAGTTTAGTTAAGTTTCATAGTAAAACAGTTCACACAAAAAAGAAAATTAAAATAGCGAAAAAAGGGAAAACATTTATGTTAAGAAAAGTTCAGTTCTAAGCTTAATCTTGTTACATCTCAAATCGTTACTATTTACTTATCATTTCTGAACCATTTCAAAACGACGGCGGTCAGAAAACTGTATGCTTATCCCATCTCTGAATAGAAAATGGGACTTTTAAGTCCCTATGTACTGGGACCTGTTCTAAACACAACAACTGAGCTTATTATCACACTGTATCTTTTACTGACTTATAGGGGGAAAAGACCATACCATAAGCTATGACTATGGAAGAAATTAATACTCTATTCAAATTAATTAATTAGGTTAATATTAATTAACATTAATATGAGTTTAACTTTAACTTTCTAAGATTGGCTCTAACAGAAAGGATGCCACATCATTTGAAAGAAAAGAAAATTATCAACCTACAGAGGGCTGAATTCAAAGACACCCTGAAAATCAAAGTGAAAAAATGTTGCTGCAGGCAAGCTCGTCCATTTTGCTCAAATCTCATTGCAGCAACTACAAATCATACTCAGTAGTTTGTATGGCCACCACATGCTTGTATGCATGGATGACAACATCAGGGGGGTCCATGCTCCTTATGAGACAATGGATGGTGTCCTGGGGGATCTCCTCCCAGATCTGGACTAGGGCATCACTGAGCTCCTGGACAGTCTGAGGTGCAACCTGGTGACATCGGATGGAGCAAAACATAATGTCCCAGAGGTGTTCAGTTGGATTGAGGTCAGGCGAGTGTGGGGGCCAGTCAATGATAACAATTCCTTCATACTCCAGGAACTGCCTGCATACTCTCGCCACACGAGGCCAGGCACTGTTGTGCACCAAGAGGAACCCATGACCTATTGCACCAGAATAGGTTGTGACAATGGGTCCAAGGATTTCATCCTGATACCTAATGGCAGCCAAGGTGCCGTTGTCTAGCCTGTAGAGGTCTGTGCATCCCTTCATGGATATGCCTCCCCAGACCCCTGATCAATGACCCACCACCAAACCGGTTATGCTGAATGATGTTACAGGCAGCATAACGTTCTCCACGGCTTCTCCAGACCCTTTCACATCTGTCACATGTGCTCAGGGCGAACCTGCTCTCATCAGTGAAAAGGACAGGACGCCAGTGGTGGACCTGCCAATCGAGCTCCACAGTGCCGGGTGGGCATTGAGCACAGGGCCCACCAGAGGACGTCGGGCCCTCAGGCCACTATCATGAAGTCTGTTTCAGATTGTTTGGTCAGAGACATTCACACCAATGGCCTGCTGGAGGTCATTTTGTAGGCTCTGGCAGTGCTCATCCTGTTCCTCCTTGCCCAAAGAAGCAGATACCGGTCCTGCTGATGAGATAAGGACCTTTTATGGTCCTGTCCAGCTCTTCTAGAGTAACTGCCTGTCTCCTGGAATCTCCTCCATGCCCTTGAGACTGTGCTGGGAGACGCAGCAAACCTTCTGGCAATGACAGGCACGTATTGATGTGCCATCCTGGAGAAGTTGGACTACCTGTGCCACCTCTGTAGGGTCCAGGTATGGCCTCATGCTACCAGTACTGACACTGAGCGAAGAGAAATGCAAAACTAGTGACAAAACAGATGAGGAGGGACAAATGTCAGAGGCCTCCACCTGTTAAACCATTCCTGTTTTGGAGGTTGTTATTGAATTTGAGTCACTTGCTACCCAACAGCTTAGGGATCAAGATTATTCTTGAAGAACCAACAAGAGATATCCCTCTACTGGTGATATGAATTACAATTCATTTTATTTTTATTTTTTTATATTTATGCACCTTCAATTACGGGTCAAATGACCACAATTCATAACATCAATGACATACATGGATGCTCCTATATAAATACGGCTGCGGCACAAGTAGGAAGTATTCTTCAGTTGGATGAAACTTTAATCTCTAGTGATAGTTAGCTTCTCTTTTCAAGTAGACCTACTGCTAGGTTTGTTTCGGTTTCATGAATTATTTTTGACTTTGATTTTTACTTTGAATGTTGGTTTGCCCCAGAGCCTTGTTTGCTCGATATATTTTTGATCTCCTAGTTTTAACCTTTTGCCTGGCACTGACTCTGATTTTGATTTGCATTACTGTCTCCAGTGTCCTCATTTATAAAACTTTGCGTGGGTTTGAACGTGAAGATATGCGCGCACCAAATAAACAGGACAATGCATTTGCCAAATGAAAAAAAAAATCATATATTTGAAACATGGTGTGCTTGCATTTCTATGTAATTTATCCTTTAAAAAATCAGAAGCACCTTATAAATATGCATGCGGGCACATGTGTTTAACTCCGCCTTGAAACATCCATATACAGGGCATTCTAATCAACATATGCAGTTACGATGCTGCTGAACTTCATTGGCTGGTATAGCAGAATCGCTCTTAACACATCGAGAACCCGCCACATGCATTCAAGTGTATCTAACCGTGCTCCACAATTGAGAGCTCAAGATCATATGCAACATTTACACATAAGGCATAAGGTGCCAGTTTCTGAGCGGGGAACCACTAACACCTGGCAAAGGTAAGGTTATGATTGCTGTTACGATAAATAGTACAGGTCATATGAAACACTGAGGGTTGAGCCTGCTACCTCACAAACAAGCAAGCCAGCCAGCACTTACAGCACCATCGTGTCTATCAAAGCCATGTTGCCTCAACATAAATGAATCATGGGCTGGCCCTTGCCATGGAGACACAATGCTTCTTAGCTTTATCTTGGCATCACAGATCACTTGTACATTAATGGAATAAAACTGCAGATAGTTAACAAAAGCAGCTTCATTCTCACTAGGTGCCCTTATTGCAATATGAGTACATTCAAATTCAATGGCAAAAATATTTTATGTTTTATATAAGTGCACCCATGCCATAAGAAAACTAAATTTAGTGACAGTTAATGACTTCCTGCACAGCAGGCACGATGGAGCTGAACTTGGATGAAATATTTATGACGGGCCAGCCAGTTTCTCTGAGAAGTGATAACAGGAAGACAATATAAATTGATGAAAAACAAAAAAGTTCTTCAGAGCAAATATGCAACAACATTAAAAAACAGTCTGTTCAACACTTTAGAAGTGCAATGTGTTTGCACTTGCTAATAACGACTAGGTGATATGAATTCTGTGTGCAAGTTGTCTTTTAACTGGTTTGACCAGAATGTTGCGTACGCATGAATCAGAGTTGCTGTAAATACCGTATGTACTCGCATTTAAGTTCTCCCGTGAATAAGCTGGGGCTTGATTTTACTGTATAATTTCTGGTATTTTATAATGTCGGTCGTATAAGTCGAATGTGTAAAACTCACACTATTGTTCCAAGAGATTACAATATGCTAATGCACACCTGAGAGAGTAACCACGGAGCACGCGGCCTTTTGTTTTCTATGTATTCTGCCTATGTGACCACACAGTGATACCCAAACTATTCCTATGCAATGTTTGCACTGTTTTGTGTTTTTTGTATCTCACATCCTCATACACCTTTATCGTAAGAGAATCCCTTATCTACAATGGAGCGTTCAATCAGAAGAAAATATGAAGCTGGTTTTAAATTAAAAGTCGTTGAAGAGGCGAAAGAAATTGGTAACTGTGCTGCTGCAACAAAACTCGATGTGTCTGAGAAACTGATGTGAGATTGGAGGAGGGAAGATCTAAAAAAAAAAAACAAATAAGTGTTGCATTTTTGAACGGGCGTACAAGTCTGAGTCTGATTTTATGGTCGATTTTTCGGGTTTCAAGACCCGACTTACACGCAACTATATACGGTATATGCATACACACCCATCAAGTTTCCTTTTATATATCCTGACATTTGCGTGGAAAGTCAGTCAGTCAGTCAGTAATTTTCCAATGTGCTATATCCTAACACAGGGTCACGGGGTCTGCTGGAGCCAATCCCAACCAGCACAGGGAGCAAGGCAGGAAACAAACCCCTGGCATGGTGCCAGCTCACCACAGAGCGTGGAATGTTCCGTACCACAATAACCCTTGTCTCATATCAATATGCTGCTCTGTATATCTGATTAAGACTCAGTAATTTAACAAAAGGTTCAACAAATTTCAGGTTGTAGTCTTGACTTATATAACATTGTTTTTTTGGCTATTAATTCTTTCACATGCAAGTCTAAATGTAAACATTTTTCCCTTTCTGTTTCACACCAATTTACCAACCTAGAAGCCACAATCACAAAACTGTTGAAAGACTTATTCACATAACATTTTAAAACTGTCCTTAAGCATATTAAACTAGATTGCTTTAGCTGAGCCAGTATTAATGCAAAATTCATTAGGAGAAACAAGAAAAACAAAATTAATATTCTACACAGTGTGGCACGCGGCTGGGGTTGGTACCCAGCCAGGATGCCCAGGAGGACCGGAGGAGTGCTTGTGCCTCCTCCAGACCACGAGGAGGCGACCGCCCTGGTTGTGTTGGGGGCCACGGGTAGAGGGCTTGGAAGCCCAACCCTGTAGGGGCCGATGTCACCGCAAGGGGGCGCCCCAATGCCTTGGGAGCCCTGGACCTCAGCACTTCCGCCACACCAAGAAGTGCTTCCGGGGATGCAGCAGGGACTTCCGCCACACGGGGGTGTGTCCGTGGAAGATTGCCGGAACCCACCTGGAGCACATCCGGGTGACTATAAAAGGGGCCGCCTCCCTTCATTCAGAGCTGGAGAGAACTAAGCAGGAGAAGAGAGTGGAGGCGGTCTGAAGGAGAAAAGGCAGTGTGAGAAGGGCCTGGACTTTGGGGAAAGTGGGTTGTGTGCACTTAAATAACTGTAAATATTAGTATTGTAAATAAACGTGTGGTGGTGAATTTGCCATGTCTTCCTGTCTGTGTCCGGGGCTTAGTCCACAACAGTCACAACACATCAAAAAGGTTTGGGGCAGCCATCCGTGTATTATGCCCTGGCTGCAAATGGGTAATTTGGTGTAAGTTCTTCACGGGTTTGAGTCCAAAACAGTACTGATTTGAGGGTAAGAATATGGCGGCTTTAAAGGCTGGGAAAGGAAGTGACGTCATCGGAACCAGAAGTGACAGCATCGATGGCACCAGATGCCGGAAGTGATATCATCAATGGCGCCGGAACCTAGAGGGATTTCCCATGGACGGTCTGCAGAGGATTGAGAAAGAAAGTCAGTGCAGCTCACCACACCTGGTTTGGTGTGGAACTACCATTATTCAGGCTCTTTTGCTGCCTCCCAATCACACGTGTGTGACAACAATTATGTGAAAAAGTAAGTACACCCTTACAGAAATTGGTGACTTTTTCCAACATTTTTGAATAGCCAAAAAGTAGAGCTTCATGTAAACAGTGCCTACAGATAAAGGTGATCTACTTGAACAAATAACACATCAAACTGACAGGATATATTCTTTGCCATAATCTGAAAATGAACAAAAATGTAGATATATCACTTGGAAAACTCAAGTACATCCCTATATTTATCACCACTTCAAATCCATGAACTTAGAATCAGGTGTTCCAAAATGAGGAGCCACTGATTAGAACCTCCTTAGGAAGTGTACAGGTGGACCTTACTGTCTTATTTAAGCCACAGATATTGAGGGGTCTGGTTTTCTCTTTGCTATTGAGGTGTGTGTTGTCATCATGCCAAGATCAAAAGAGCTCTCTAAGTTCCTAAAAAAGAAAGTTGTGAATGCTTTAGAGTCTGGCAAGGGATTTCAAAAGATCACCAAATTATTTGAAATCAGTCGTTCTACTGTAAGAAAAATCATTTACAGGTGGTGTAGATTTTCAAACAACTGTTAATTTGTCCAGGACTGGCTGGCCCAGCAAATTCAGGCTAACAGATGATTGTTTGATTTTAAAAGAAGTCTCCACAAACCCCAAAATTTAATCTACAGGTAACTCTTGCAAAAGTTGGTATCATCTACCATCAGAAAGAGATTGCACAAACTTAACCTGCATGTGAGGTGTGCCATTGTTGTCCAAAAAAGATCATAAGAGCAAAATTACAGTTTGCCATTGAACATCCAGGCAAGGACAAGGCCTTCTGGAACAATGTGCTCTGGAAGAATGAATCAAACATAGAGATGCTTGGCCACAGTAACAGTAGACATGTTTGGGATAAACTGAAAACATTATTTCAGGAGAAAGCCTCATATCAGCTGTGAAGCATGATGGTGGAATTGTTCTGGTTTGGGGTTGCTTTGTTGCCTCAGGGCCTCGGCAGCTTGCGTCACCAAGCCAACTATGAATTCTGCATCATATCAAAGTGTGTTCATAGAGAATGTGAGGCCATCTGTCCAAACGTTGACGTTGAATCGGAAATTGATTTTTTTAACACAATAATGATTTGAAGCACACTAGCAAATCCACCAATGAATGGCTCAAAAGAAGAAAGGGAAGGTTATGGACTGGCACAGTTAAAGCCCTGATTTGAATCCTGTTGAAAGGTTGTGAGGGGATTTGAAACAGGAAGGACATGCAAGAACACTCCCAAATATTTTGCAACTGAAGGAATTTTGAATAGAGGAGCTGTCAAAAATTTCACAAAGTCATTGTCAAACACTAGTTGGCATTTATGCAAAACACTTACAAAAATTCATAACCGAAGCCCTTTCTTTCTCATTTTGACCCACACAGCAAACTCTAGGAAGAGTCCTGGTGGCTCCAAATATTTTCCATTTCAAAATTATTAAGGACACTGTGTTCCTGGGAACAATCAAAGCTTCAGAAAGCCTCACCACAATTATATCATGGAAGCGTAAGCAAAGTTCCATGGATGTATTGTCTTGGTTTTGTCCTTACATTCAGTGTGAATTTTTGACCTTCTACACAAAGTGTGAAACCCAGGCACATACAGCCGCTCCAACCTGACACATACAGACAGGACACGAGTTCCAGTCCAGTACACGCGTTTATTTATAGCTGGGCAGCGCTTTTCTCTGCTCCCCACAGCACAGTAAATAATGCACAGCACAGAGCAGTCATTGTTTCCTTCTCTCTAACTCCACTCCTCTCCCAGCAAGCTTTGTCCACTTCCTCCCGACTCTGGCTCCTAGCGTGCCCTTCAGGTATCCGTGGTGCCACAGCCACCCAGGAGGGCTGCCCTCTAGCATCCCATGGGAGGTATTGCCTCACTGATACCCTCTCCCTCAGTCCTTCCATTGTGTTGGCATCCAGGCCAGGTAATGGCCGTGGCCACCCATCACAACAGCATGTTCACACAATATGTTCCTTCCTAAGCAATGTCCATTAAACATTACAACATTACAACAATCTAGACGAGAATAGGGCATTCAGCCAACAAAGCTTGCCAGTCCTATCCACTAAATTGTTCCAAAATAACATCAAGACAAGTTTTAAAAATCCCCTAAAGTCCTACTGTCTACCACACTACTTGGTCATTTATTCCATGTGTCTGTGGTTCTCTGAGTGAAGAAAAACTTCTTAATGTTTGTACAACATTTACTCTTGACAAGTTTCAAACTATGTCCCCATGTTCTTGATGACCTCATTTTAAAGCAACAGTCTCAAGCCACTGGACCAGTTCCTTTCATAATTTTAAACTCTTCAATCATGTCTTTAAACTGAAAAGGCTAATCTCTTTAAATACTCATCCCCTGTAGCCCTGGAATCAACCTAGTTGCTCTTCTCTGGACCTTTTCTTGTGCTGCTATGTCCTTTTTGTAGCCTGGAGACTAAAACTTCACACAGAACTCTAGATGAGGTCTCACCAGTGTGTTATAAAGCTTGAGTATAACCTCCTTTGAGTTGTACTCCACACATCAAGACGCTATATAACCTAGCATTCTGTTAGCCTTCTTAATGGCTTCTGAACACTGTCTGGCATTTGATAATGACAAGTCCAACACAACTCCTAAATCCTTCTCATAAAGAGTACTTTGATTTTTCAGACCTGCCATTGTGTATTCAGACCTTACATTTTTACTTCCTAAGTGTAATACTTTACATTTACTGACATTAAATTTCATCTGCCACAAATCTGCTCAAGCCTAGTTGCTGTCCAAGTCCCTCTGTGCTGATTCAACGGATTCTAGATTATCTGCCAATCCGTCTATTTTGGCATAATAATAAATAATAATAATACATTTTATTTATATAGCGCCTTTCCCATGCTCAAGGCACTTACAGAAAATAAGAGAAAACAGCAGGGTATACAGCGTATAGCATTGTACAAACCAAATAAATAAATAAAGAATATTAAGACAGTAAGTTCAAAGAAAACCTAACAGACAACAAAATTGATGGTCTAGCACACACACATACAGGTTACATGAGCATCTTGACAGAGAGGTAAACTGAGAGAAGGGGAATGAAGTCAAATAGAGCTAAAAGCCTTCCTGAACAGATGAGTTTTGAGTTGTTTTTTAAAAGAATTCATCGAGTCAGCTGATCTGATTAATTTCGGTAGGTCATTCCAGAGTCTGGACGCTATACTGCTGAAGGCCCTGTCACCCATGGAGTGTAGATTAGTGTGGGGCACAACAAGATTGCCAGAATCAGAGGACCTTAGTGGACGGGCAGGCACATAGTAATGGAGAAGGTCACTGATGTAGTTTGGTGCGAGGTTATTTAAGGCTTTGTAGGTTATTAGTAGGATTTTATATTCGATTCTGTAAGACACAGGGAGCCAGTGAAGACGGAGCAGGATGGGTGTGATGTGCTCGCTGCTGCTGGTTCGAGTCAGGACTCTTGCAGCCGAGTTTTGAATAAGCTGGAGCTGTGATATAAGATTAGAAGGGGCACACGCCAGCAGCGAGTTACAATAATCTATGCGGGATGTGATAAAAGCATGGACAAGTTTCTCAGCATTAGAAAAGGAGAGGAAGGAGCGAACACGGGATATGTTACGGAGGTGAAAGTAAGAAAGTTTCTTAATGTGATTTATGTGGGCGGAGTAAGAAAGGGAGGAATCAAAAATGACACCGAGATTCTTTGCAGTGGAGGCAGGTCTGATGAGATCACCGCCAAGATGGACTGGGAAGGAGCTCATTTTATTAAGTTGCATTTTAGTCCCAATTTGCAGGAGTTCAGTTTTGTTGCAGTTCAATTTTAAAGAGTTCTGTTCCATCCAGGTTTTAATTTCACTAAGGCAGGTTGTGAGCTGAGAAAGCTCTGATGAAGTTCCACTTTTAACATTGAAGTAGAGTTGAGTATCATCTGCATAAAAATGATAGCCCAGTCCATAGCTACGAATAATATGGCCAAGGGGAAGCATATAAATACAGAAGAGAAGAGGGCCGAGGACAGAGCCCTGAGGAACTCCTTGTGTGACTGGCGCTGTGCTGGACCTGCTGTTGCCCAGACTAACAAACTCTTGTCTATCAGTCAGATAGGACTTGAACCACTGGAGGGCAGTGCCAGAGATACCCAGCATGTTCTCCATTCTGGACAGTAGAATGTCATGTTTGACAGTGTCAAATGCTGCACTGAGGTCTAACAGAATTAATATGCTGGTTTGTCCAGAGTCTGCTGCCATAAGCAAATCATTGGTTACTCGTGGCAGAGCAGTTTCACAGCTGTGCTGCACCCTGAAACCAGACTGAAAGGGTTCCATCAAGTTATTAGAGGTTAAGTAATTGGTGAGCTGGGAGGCTACAACACGCTCAAGAGCTTTAGACAGGAAAGGTAAGTGGGAAATAGGCCGGAAATTGTTAAGATTGTCAGCATCAAGACCAGACTTTTTTAACATTGGGGTTACAGAAGTGATCAGCAAAAGTGTCATAATATTCGGTGAGGGTAGGTTCATTGTTTTAAAATGTTCCAATAAAACTGATCATTTTTAAAACCAATGTGGCCTTCTCCGAATTTATGATGGATGCAGTTATCTTCATTTCTGCTTTAGATGTTAGACATGGGTGGCACAGTAGCTCAATGTGAGGAATCAGCAAATGGACTGGGAGTGGTTATTTTACATCAGATGACCACCACTTCTTCTACTGTGGACATGAGACTTATAGAAAAAATGGAGTACCCATCATCATTAATAATACGGTGTCCACATCAGCGCTTAGTTACTATCAAAAAAATAGACTGATCTCACTCCAACTGCAAGGCAAGCCATTCAATATTACAGTGATCCAGGTTTCTACTCCCACAACTAATGTGGATGAGGCAGAAGTTGAATAATTCTATCATGATCTGCAACATCTTCTGGACACAACACACAAGAAAGATTTTACATACAAGGTGAGACACAAAAATAACCAGATTGATCATGGGGCTTTCCTGGAAAACCGTCTGGAGGACAGCTGGACCTGAATCATAGAACTATATCCCCTCCTACATGCCCTCTCAAACCGCTGACTGGCTAGGTACAATATATCCTGTGAATAGCCCAGTCAGTATTTGTACAAAAAATGTCGGAAGAAAAAAGTGAACAGCGAGACAAGACATGACAACGCTCCTGTGCACA